>OX421455.1:24214469-24234469 GCA_949126865.1 Montipora capitata | reverse complement strand
GAATTGCATTACCTCTTAGTCGCCTTGCACATTCGTAAACAACCTCAAACGCTTTCTGCAGGGCCGATGAATTCGAAATTCCTTTCGTGGGTAGTACCATGTTTATGAACAGCACCGAGACCTGGCGCATTTCTGACAGCCAATCAAGGTTCTGACCATGGTCAATCTTGAGTAGGGTGGAATAATCAGAAACTGGATCAGTAAAACAAAGGGACTCGACCAATACTTTACGAGTACGGACCTCACCGGCGCTAGTTCAATAACATCTATTTATTATATCTCTCAGATAGTGCGCGCGCTGTAATTGGCGGGCCGTATTCTACAGTACGGCCCGCTGTACAGCCCGCTAAATTTAAAATTTCGACAAAACATCATCTAGCGAGTTTTTCATGTCATTTCTGTTGCATAAACTTGTACTGAAAACTGTTTGAATCTTGCACGCAACTATTTCAAACTTAACAGCCAAGAAGATACAGTTTTTGGGATTTTGGCACGGCATTCTTTGTGGCAGTTGAACCTTCCTCTTCACTTTGACTAGTTTCCTTGCCCGCCAGCCGGTTAACCTCAGAGATATAATAAATATCTTGCTAACCTCGTTTTCTCGGTCCGTACTGTAAGTTACGGACCGAGTTTTTTCCCGTTGATTTATGGCCCAAGCGCGAAGCGCGCGGGCCATAAATCAACGGGAAAAAACTCGGTCCGTAACTTACAGTACGGACCGAGAAAACGAGGTTAGTAAGAGGTATGTATTTTTATAGTTCTTGTCAGTCCAATTGCCTAACTGGAAATGAGCGAGCGAACAAGTGGCGCAAGCTATATGAGAGTTAAACGGCAACCCAGGCCACTTAGTCAAGAAGATTATGCGTCACTAAGCCCTATGATCGCCAACAGGATATGTTCCTTTTTAACATGCATCAGTATAAAAAAAAAAAAGCTCTCATACAGTACCTTTGAAAGAACGGGTTTCGATACATAAGCCCGAAGATCGGCAATATCCTGTTCATTGATAGTTCGATGATCTGTGGGAAAGAGATGAATAGGTCACTAGCAAAATTGAAATGTACTTTACTTAAATATACATAAAATTATTCAAGATGGGGGCACACGAGTAATTTAATAGTGAACAAAGCTATACGTGATAAGGGGCGAAAGGCTATGACAAAGACGCCACAATTTAATAGCATTGAGGCACGTCCAAGCGAAAAATAATATTCAAATTTCGGTAAAGACAACATGTTTTGGTGACCAAAACCTTTTAAAGGTTTTACCGAAAGGACAAAAGGTATAAAGTAAGGAAAGGATCCCGGAACTTCTAGAAGTCTTCTAACGCTGGAGCACTATTTGGGGACACTGTAAACTGAATCAAGAAATTAAAGCAAATTAAATGAAATGTCGGTTTTTGAGGAGAGAGGAAAACCGGAGTACCCGGAGAAAAACCTTTCGGAGCCGAGTCCAACAAACTCAACCCACATATGACGCCGGATCTGGTCGAACCCGGACCACATTGGTGGGAGGCAAGTGCTGTTAACATGCATACGCCAGCCCTGCACTCCATCCTTAAACGCGTTTCATGAAAGAGAGTATCAGTACGCCAAAGATGAGAGCTTCAGTCAATCGAAAGGCAAAGGGGAGTCTCGCCCTAGTACCTCACAAAAAAGGACTTTATACGACGCGCCGATCTACGTCAACGCAAAAGTCACCAGATAATATTATTCAGTAAGACAATTGTTCTGCACGTGCTTTTTGAACTTTTACACCTTTTTTTTTCTTTCCCGTTCTATGCGGATCTAGAACGGGAAACGACCAAATATTACATGAGTTTTATGGAAAACGTGAACTTTTATTTTCTTTCTAAGATTCAAGACTGTTGTTCTTCCAAATTCATTTCATGCATAGCAAAGGAGGTAATTAGGCAAACAGAAATAATGACAGAAAAGGTTGTGAAACGTGAATTTGCAATTTTAAAGGACGTTTTGATATCGTTGCGATCGACGTTGTAGATTTCAGTAAGGGAACTAAAACTACAAAATGGCGAAGTGCGGAAAGTTCGCTTTGAATACAAGTGACATTCAATTGTTTTTGATAGATCTTAGCTGTAGATTACTCCAATGTTCTGTTTTATTGCTCCTAATGTAAAGAGTTCACAATTACTCACCCAGATCATCAAAACGCTCGCTTTGCATCAGTTGTGTTTTACCAGCGAGACTGCTCTGTCTTCGCTTCTGCTCCGCTTGATTTCTCTTTCTGAATATCCTTGGAAGTCTAAAGTGTGGATGATAACGTGAAAATAGAGTCCCTACATGTGGTGCAAATATTCTTTTGCCCACTTTTGGCGCCGATAACAACACAGCATCTGTTGACAGCACACCCGACATGAGAGCCAAGCGAACACCGGTTGGGTGCACTGTAGATATGGTAGACGATTCTTCTTCCACCTTGGCTCCAGCGACCTAAGAAATAGGACCGATTACATTAAACGTCGTAACACCAAAAAAAGTTTATTTATTGCTTGATCACAGATTCAAGTAAGCCAATCATGAGAAATCATTGACAAGCTCTTGAAAACTTATTTCGATTCTCAACATGCTTAAAATGTTGTAAGCTGAATGCGATGTTGTTTCAAAGAAGGCGCTTAACTTTTTCTTCTTTTAGTTTAGGAGCTATTTTGACACCCAGCGCTCTAAACGTCTATTGTGCACATTTCGGACACGCCTAATGGCAATCCTTACCTATATCGTTTCACAATTTTACGAGTAAAATGGCTTGCTGAGAATGAAGCGTTGCCCTTTAACGAAAAAAACAACAGGATCTTAAGTTGGTCCGCAAGACCAAACGCAAATCAGCACTTTTCCGACCCAACCCGGGTTTAAATTTTGCTCCTCAAAAAAGCCCTAACTGTGTAATTTCCTACTCACTCTGAGGGAAAGGAATGTTTTAGGCAAAATTGGAGGTTGTAGAAATGTTTTTATCAGTAAGTAACCTGCTCTTTTAAAGTGCCCCTCACCCCAAAATATTTTTTTCGCTTAAATGAATCTTTACACCTGTTCGAGACGCATTGCGATCATTTTTTCCTTTTTCTAACAAATCCTGCCATTTTATAGGCTTCGAAAGTTGCGAAAATCCAAGCATCTTTTGTTCACGACCAAGTCAGAAGGGGAGTGAGTCTATTCCTGATTTGACGTCACAATCTACTTTGCATGCATTTTTACAAAGAGTTAATGCAATGTAAATCAGTTTTTGACGTCACATCAGGAATAGACCCACTCCCCATCTGACTCGGTCGTGAACAAAAGATGCTTGGATTTTTGCAACTTTCGAAGCCTATAAAATGGCAGGATTTGTTAGAAAAATGCAAAAATGGCCGCAATGCGTTTCGAACAGGTGCAAAGATTCATTTTAGCGAAAAAAAATATTTTGGGGTTAGGGGCACTTTAAGTTCAGCATTAGCTTAATTAGGTTCTGAACAACTGGGTTATGAAGGTCATTTGACATGTACGTACTTTGAACTAGCTTTTTAGCTCACTGGACGCTATACGTGGGTCAATATACGATTGATTGATTGATTGATGGATTTATGTCCAAATATGCAAGTAATTAGATCGTCGACTCGCAATCTTGATACCCAACACGAAGTTTGTGTAAGCACTTTCTACCAGTATTTTCAACAATACGCTGGTGTTGGAGTCTTCTCCTCTATTTAAGTTCAAGTTTATTGTTTAGCCTCAGTACAGAGAATGGTGTTTAAAGTATTTAAAAAGCTAATGGTAAGGAAGCCCAAAGGAAACAACTGGGCTTATAAAAGATAGCCTCCCTCAATCAATCAATTAATTAATTAATTAATTAATTAATTAATTAATTATCAACAGAAGTATGCATGTCGGATCATAGGCAGAGCTCCTAAACAGTGTATGAAAATTTAAAATATACTAAATAATTGTATTAAGCATGCCGTATTTACTCGAATAAGCGCCGCTGCGCTTATTTAATTTTTGCATCTCAAGTACGGCGCTTATTCGAGGGCGGCGCTTATTTACAAATTGGACGCCACACAAAAATATTAACCACTTACTAAGGGAGCGCGAAGGCTGAAACCGGTAATTATTATGTTTATATGGCAAAGCTAGTCCTATATAGGCAACTCCGAGCGATCTGATTGGTTCTTTCTCGGTTGGGATTTTGCAGTACGGACCGTTTCCATGCAAACGGCCCAAGCCTTGAATTTTTGCCTCGGAACAAAGCCGGCAAATTCAAAATATTGGCCTGAGGTCATGGCAGTACGTCCACTACAGCTCAAGCAAGCGAGGTTGTTTATTATAGCCCGGTTTACACTACAGAAAATTTTTGGCACGGCTCGGGTGAAATTGGCACGCGTCCCAAAAAGAAAAGGTTCGGCTCGGATAAAATTTGCAGTGTAAACAACCTGTCAGTACCAAATTTCATCCGAGCCGAACCAAAATTCTTACTCGTGCTGGGACCTTCGGCGAGGTAGTCCGAGCACTGGTGAAAATGGTACGGGTGCTGAAAAAATAGGCACGGTTCGGATAGAACAAGTAGTGTAAACACTTTAAAGGGCCAAATTTGAGCCTTAATTCATATAGGCTAGCGGTGTTTTTAAGTAAATTTCAAGATGGCGGCTCATTCTCCACCAAAATCACGAGGACGTTCTTCATTATAGTTGAACTGCGCATGGCTCCTTGAGAAGTTACGTGGGCCCAAAAATTTTGGTACGGTATTTTTGGTACGGTAAAAATGGTGTAGTGTAAACAAAGTTTGCTGTGCTCTTTTTTGGCACCCATGCCAATTTCACAGGAGCCGTGCCAAAAAAGTTCTGTAGTGTAAACCGGGCTATAAATATATGGCATTGTCATCTTCTTGCTTGTGTTTGCAATTTTCTGTTGCATTGTTGATAAAATCGTCTATGGCCCTCCTGGCTTTCGGTGATGCCTGTTTCAGTTTCTGAATCAAACGTTTCCAGATCTTCAGGATAATAAAATGTTCGTCTTCATCATCCATCTTTGAAATCTCGGCAAAAATTTCAGTTTGTTTAGCTTCTTCATGTGGCTAAATGAAATTATCAAGGCGTTGCTGGCCAGCAGTGTTACAAAGTATAGCTATTGGGGGGCACCATTTGCATGCTGCAGGCGCGTTTACTAGCTCAACGTTGCAGATCGTTGTGGATCTTTCAGCTGTGCTTTTTGGCTCATCTTTGTTGCTTTGTATTCGTTCTCGTTAATCTCTGACTCATCATGTCCCGCTCTACACGTAATAATATGGCTGCTTCCTTTTTTCCGGCGTCTTCGGAGGTGAGCTCTATGGTTTCGAGCATTTCAAGTTCAGCTACTTCGTCTGTTGTTGACTCGATTTCGGCTGGCCAATGAAAAACTCGTCTTTAACCTCCGAGATCCTGGCTGCCATTGTAGCTGTGGCCATTAGAGCGGCCTTCCCAGCGGTGCAGGATTCGACCGGCGGCACAAGCGGCGGCTACTGCGGGTTCTTCGGGCTCCACGGCTACGACTGCTTTGCCAGTTGTTTCCACGTTCTCTGGATCAAGCGCCGACTTGCATTCCAAAACAGTCCAATTACTTTCATCAGGAGTTGACTTTCGAACTTCACAGCCCTCCGACTGCTTAGGTAGGTCATCATTAGTTCTGCCTTCATTTGCGAACAGTCACCTTTACTTTGCCACCAGTCGCAACGGCTTCGTCCATATTAATGGGGTCATTGTCCACCACATGTGCTTTGCGTTCCAAGCGTTCCACCCCTTCGAATTCCTGCGCCAGTTTTAGATCAGCCCTTGGTGGTCGGTCCTGGTTTTTTCCCAATCCCTGCTAAGTTGGTAGCGCAAATCTCGGGCGGCAAATATATAGATCTGAGCGACCTAGCTAATGGCGGCCAATTTAGTTCAAGTCGAGGCTGAACTTCAACTTTTACTCGCTGGGCAGGTCATCTTAACTTCTGGCACGAAACGACGTCGGCGTCAAATTGAGGACATCTTTAGCTGGGTGGAGGCATTTACGCTTTTCGCCATGGTCCTAACTTCATATTTGCCTCATCGTTGGCGGGATTTACCGGCTTACAAACTGCTCATTCTGCTCACCAATCGTCAGTTTGCGGGACGAGTTTGGCTAAGATACGATCAGGCCTTCAGAGAGCATACCGCAGCCATGAAATTCATCGATTGGTCCTCAACAAACGTGCAACTGTGTAACTTCCATGCAGCAGGCGCTTCAACACATTCATCCTCAGAAAAGGAATTCCCACAATCTATGGAAGTGCACTTCCATAGTCCACGTGGTTGGCTCTTCTTCAGTAATGATCGTTTGCAAGTCCTGAAACCGGCGCAAATGTTCTTTGCCCTACATTGCGTGCAAGTACTCCCGTTGTTGCAGTAACTGTAACCTGCGATCAGGCCCATTTTTAGCTTTGCCCATATGTTCTCTTTTGTCATCGCTCGCTAAAATTGGGCCTGACCATCAGTCTCTCAAGAATTCCGGACGGTCGACCAAATTTTGGCCGACCAAACTCGTGATCTGATTGGCTGTTGAAACGCCGGAAGTGAAAATGCCATCGTGATTGGGCGGAGCTCTCGCGAAGTCCTCGAGACTAATCCGCCATAAGTGTACGAAAAAAATTGCTGCCTTTTGTTCTTAGAATGACGTGGACGGTGCAACTTGATTTTATTTGTATAAATGGAGATATGCCATCTGGAACATCTCATAACTTGTCCAGAATCGGGTTTGAATCTCTGGAAAGAGTGAAATTAGCGATTCCGTTGTCGAGCTCTGTGGCCATGTGGTTGAAAGTACTTTGGCACAAACTTCCCGGATGTTTTGAAAGCTAAATATCTGGTTCTTTCAAATGGCAATGAAAGCATATTGGTTTCCTGGATGAGACAAAGGACACATATATCATTTGAAACGAGGAGATGCTGATAAAATCGCAAGTTACACGAATGCATGTTTTGAATATCTGTGTATGTCAAACGGCTTTATTTACTTACTGTACATGACACGGTTTGTTTGCACAATTTGGAGTCAAGATTGCTTCATAATATTTCCAATTGATTTAAATTAAAACTCGCACTCCAGAAACTAAAATGGCATGTTTCCAGAGAGACCAATTGTACAAAAATAAAAGAAACTTTGCGAGTCCATCTTACTGTTCGTACTCCATCAAAAAATTAACAGCCAAACTTATCATGATTTGACTGCAACTAAAGATATTACCCGAAAAAATCACCAAAGAAACCTTCATGGGCAAACACGTTAAAGGAATGTTTTTTTCTTTAAAAATCTATTGCCAAACCGTCCAACGACAAAATGCTAGGTTATCTCAATTACAAATTAAGATGTCAAGCTTAAAAGATTGCATATTCAGTGAAGTTCGGAGGAAGAATTACACTGGCCTTTGCCGCAATATAGTCGTCGACAACATTCCTTATGCTTTAAATGTGGTTTTCTCAAGTTATAAAAGCCAACGGTAACTTTCGAATTCGTTTATAATATTCCTCCCACGGTAATTAACTCTGGTCAAAACAAAATAGCGTGAATCTGCCGTCCACGCGTGTATTGTGTAATGGAAGTCAATTTGATTGGCCGATGAAGGACATACAATCAATCAAAAAAAGTGGGCGGAAGGAATTTCGAAGAGGAATTTGGTCAGGCTCTATTTTTCGTTTCGCCAACTCTACAATACGTTCCACGCGAAACTAAAATAGAGCCTGATCGCAGGTTACAGTAACTGTATATACAGGCAACCACTCGGGCCGCCGCCCGTACTGGTAATTCTGGGGCCCAGCTAACACGCCGTTCGTGCTCACTGTCTGCCCCTCGTGATAAGGTCAAATCTCGGGGGAACTAATGAACCTTGTTGCGGTTAGTTTTTTTTTTTTTTTGGCCCCCATCATTGTCAATGGTCAATGTGACATTACGAACTTCTGCTGTGCGTTCCATATTTTCATATTTAGCGTGATCCCTTGTTTGATTATCTTGTTTATTTTATTGTTATTAGAGCGAGTTTCAATCGAGTGTCGTAAAACCAAAACCAAAGTTATTACTTTGGTCAATCATAAAGGACGGAGACAATCCGGTAAACCAAAAACTCGAAGTAATTACACGTAGCCGACACAAAGCGCGGGAAAATGTGCACGCGCGAGCCATGATTGGTTTTCGTTTCACTTCTGATTAGGTGAAAAAGTGGCGAGAGAACTTTGAACCAAACACGAGTGAAGTAATCATAAACCAAAGCAATTCGCGAGTTACTTTTGACACTCAATTGAAAACAGCTCTATTATTATTATTATTGACTCATCAGTGGTTGGCGTGAATTGTTGTCTGTCTTTCTTTGATGTCTCCCACTCTAGCTCCCCCCAGCCTTCCACCAGTAGATCAGATCAGCCCCTTATGTGTGGTTTAGTATACCACAAAATTGAGGAATCACCCACATCAAGGCAGGGCAGCCTACTTTGTGGAGAGTTTGCACCAGGGCTTCCACCTAGGCTTTAGCCACAATACCTTGCTTAAGTCGGCCAAACGGAATAAGCCCTCGGCCTTAATGCACGCGAAAGTGGTTGACGATTATCTGGCAAACGAAGTCTCTCGTAGGAGGGTGGCTAGCCCCTTTTGTTCTCCTCCCCTGCAGCCCCTGCACATTAGTAGCTTTGGGATTCTTCCCAAGAAAGGTAAGCTAGGCAAGTGGAAGCTTACAGTTGACTTTTCTTTCCCAGGATGGTCTGGGAGGAGTTCCGGCGGCTGGCCCCGAGTGCTCTACCCTCTCCTATCGCTATTACAGAGTAGCTCCTCTCCACGCAGGGCCTTCCTAACCCATGGTTTGGCGTCATCGACCCCAAGATCCTACACCTCGGTACAGAACAAGTTCTGGTTCCCCCTGCCCTGAGGATGAATGGATTCCTGTGTCTCTTTACCACATTCCTTGCTTACTCCTTGTCGTACACCGACATCCATAAGGTGTATTTATGGACAGATTCAAACCTGTAGCAAACATATGCATGGTAAATGCCACATTTGCAACCATATTTACACTTGAGTGCAAATATGCTAGCAAAATTTACCATGTTTGCTACAGGTTTGCTCTGGAGTAAACATCATATTTGCGCTGTGCAAATTCGGTGTAAATCCATTTTTTCCTCCAGTTGAGATGCAGATCCAGAAGGCTTTCCAGACCCTCTGTCGTATTGTCATTGACTCCAGATGGTGGTTCGAGGCATTAAGCGGTTCAAGGTTCTGCAACGTCCCAGCGACTCTCGATTATAGAATGCCCCTTGGCTACCATTTTCCAGGCTCTGGACACGAATTCGTATGACTACTGCATGTTCTGGGCGGCCTGCACTCTGGGATATTTTGGGTTCCTACGATCAGCAGAGTTGACACTCCCAAACTCATCTAGTTTTTCTCCAGCGCTTCACTTAGAGGTTGGGAATATGGCAGTTGACTCGACACTTCAACCCTCGAGCTTGCGTGTGCGAATCAAGGCTTCCAAAACGGATCCTTTCCGTCAAGGCGGTTTTATCCATATTGGGCGGGCCCAGCCACCCTTGTGTGCAGTGGACGCAGTCCTTGCATACTTGGTACGGAGAGGCAACGCCCTTGGTCAAGTCTTTCTACTGCAATCTGGTTCGCTTACGTCCTGGTTGCGTCAGATGTTGGAGGGTGCGGGTATTCCGGGGAATTTCTCTAGTCACAGCTTAAGGATAGGAGCAGCAACAGTTGCAGCCAGGAATGGCATTTTGGATTACGTCATTCAGAAGCCGGGACGATGGACTAGCAATGCCTATCAACTGTACATTCGCACCCTCTCATAGGCTTTGGCCGATATTTTTTCCGCACCTTGCATGACGGTTGCAGGTATGTTTATTTGGTTGCTTGAGGTGGGATGCGATGCCTGGTTTGTTTTTGGGAGTTCGGGCTTCCATAGTCTCTCTACCACTGTCCCTCCGGTTTCTCAGGCACCGGTTCAGGATTGGTGGTGGACTGTGGTACGCTTACCCTCTTTCGCTCTCGTTGTGTGTTGTGTGGACATGCGCGTCCATTACGACTCTCTTGGGCGCTTAACCCCAAGCTCCTCTTGCCAATGAGTTTAAATGTGGCTAAATAACATTTAGGCAAATTTATGATCAAGGCCGCCTATAACAACAAATACAACGAAGGGACATGTAACTTGTATCGAGTAACTTGTATCGAGTAGTCACTGACAAGTAGTCATAAGATTTGTTCGAGATATTCGAGAAGGGAACTGACGCATTTCAACAAGCATGGAAAGCATGGAAAGTAAGGATGGTATGGATGAAATGGAAGCCCTTTGCAAGAAATTATCTTTCCTGTCTTCGAAAAATCAGCTTAAGTGGCATGGATCTAAGAACGACCTACTCAGGTTCTTAACCTTGTACTTGGAAGTACAGCCTAATCAATTTCGAGCTAATGACAACGGATCTTGTGCAGTTTTCAAGATTCAAAATATCACTTGTAATTTCTACCACAAAGCGAGAACTCTACAAATTCAGGGAAAAGAGGATGCAGACAAACTAAGAAATGATTTAATCAGCCTAACTTCAATTGGTTCACATCCCGTTAGCGAGACACCGAACGCTCTTCAGGAAAATCAAGATAAAGATGTTCAACTCAGAGAGGAGATTTCATCTGGCCTTATTTCACTTAGCGATGGTTCAACTGCAACTTGTGGTAACACAAGTGAAAGGAATGTTGTTAAATCTCCTGTACTATCCACAGAAGACGACCTAAGCAAGGCAGAAAATTTTATCGATAACGCATATATGGAAATTATTTTGGACCCCAACGAATCTAATTATTCAAATCCGGTCAAAGATAGCAAAGCTCATTTCGATCAGCAATTAGAGCAATTGTCGTTGTTGTTAAAAGGAGTGTTTAATGAACTGAACAATTTGAAAGTTTCTCATGCGGCAATACTGGCGGCAAACAATGAAATAACAACTGAATTGACCACACTACGAAATGATGTAACTTCTCACTTTCAGAACCAATCACAGAGGTTACCGGAGCTTAATGATCTGAAAGATTCTCATGCTGCGCTCCTGACTGCAACCAGTGAAATTGCTAATGAAGTTATTAATCTCCGAAATGACATAACTTCTCACTTCCAGAACCAATCACAGTGCTCGTCCGATACTCAGGAGTGGACAACTGTCAGCAACAAGAAAAGACCTGTAAATACTCAAAATAGATTTAAGGCGTTAGAAGATTCTGCTGGTGAAATATCACCTGATCCATCACACGCAGAAATTTGTGACGAAACTTCGCCACAGTTAAACAATGCAAATCCTTCAACATCTATGAGTTGGACTGACCAATTAGCAGAATATCGATTACAACACAACCAAAAGTTTACATCTAAGTTTGCTGCTGGAATCTCGGAATCATCCACTCGTCTTCCTCTCGGTCAATCAGCAGTTAAAACCCACTATTCATCAAAGGAAGTATCTATAACTGCAGACAAATCGACGAAAGCCTGCCTAATTGGTGACTCGATAGTCAAGAACATTGAATCTAGGAAATTATCCCGTGCCTTCAGGGAAGAGGTTAAGGTTGAATGTTCGCGAGGAGCAAAGATTAAAGATATCCATGATAAAGCAAATGAGCTTCTTGCTTGCGGCCAACTAGATGAGAATACGGCCTTAATAGTTCATTGTGGAACAAATGATTTAGCTGTTGAAAATGAAGACACGGCTGCCACAAAGTTACGCATGTTAATCACTGACCTGAAACCGAAGGCTAAGTCCCTGGCTATATCGGCTGTGACGTTAAGAAATGATTCAGCTGCTGTTACTGCTCATAGAATCAACCGTTTTAACAGGCTCACTGAATCTATTTGCGAGCAAACCAACGTATGTTTCATTGATAACAAGAATGTAATGGCTCATCACCTCAATAGATCGAATCTGCATCTCAACAGTAGTGGGAGTAAAGTCCTTGGTAGTAATTTTTGTAAATATCTGAGACGAGCTAATTTACCTCCCTCTGGTCAAGAATTGGCAACGGCAGCGGCGGGTTTTCGGCAGGATCACTTCAAAGTACGCAAACCATCGGACCGTATCACGATGTGGAACAATTACTTGAACCAAGTAAGAAGAATGACAAGTCATTAAATCAGGATGATGATCTTAGTATGAATTGTGTAAGGGATAGCATCTTACATTCATCTAACTTAAGCCCTAACTTCCCTACTTTACCAAAAATGAGGGGATTTAAAATTGCTTCTCTTAATATCTGTAGCCTAACTTGCCATCATGACGAATTGTGTGTTTTCATGGAAGATAAAACAATTGACATACTTGGATTGAACGAAACGAAATTGGATAAAACAATTCCTGATAGCCAGGTAGACATTGAGGGATACGATATACTCCGCCGCGATAGGAATAGAAATGGTGGTGGTGTAGCTTTGTACATTAGACAATCCTTGAATTACGTAAACAGACAAGACCTCTTCTCTCACGAAGATTTAGAAATTTTGACGGTTGAAATTAAAAAGCCCAAGTCCAGGCCATTCCTGCTGACAACTTGGTATAGACCTCCAGACTCGAAGGTTGAAATCTTTGACAAATTTGAATCTTACCTGCTAAAACTTGATCAAGAAGATAAGGAGAGTATGATTGTAGGTGATACTAACTGTAATCTATTACCGCAAACGCCTGACCGCAATGCTGAACACTTAAAGTTTATTACTGAAACGTACCAATACATTCAATTGATAGATCAGCCAACGAGAATCACTACTACTACCAGAACACTAATCGATCACATATTCACTAACAAACCAGATATCATAACAAATCATGGGGTCTTAGACGTTGGTATTTCTGACCACAGTCTTATCTATGCTATTCACAAACATAATTCGCCCAAAACTGATCCAAAGGTAATTGAATCTCGACAATTTAAAAATTTTGATAGTGATGCCTTCATTGATGACATAAAAGAGACACCTTTCCATCTTGCTTCTCTTTTGGATGACCCAAACGAAATGTGGTTAGTTTGGAAATCTCTGTTTCTGGAAATTGCGAATAAACATGCCCCGATAAGGAAAAGAAAAGTGAAAAGTAAATCTTCACCGTGGATATCATCCGAGCTGAGGCAGAAGATGAGAAAGCGTGATTCTCTAAAAAGGCAAGCAGTCAAGCTGAGTTCTCATCAAATGTGGAATGATTATAAAAAAGCACGAAATGACGTAAACGCTAGCATTAGGGAAGCCAGGACTAACTTCTTTAATGAGAGCATTAATAAGCATAGTGGTAATCTTAAAGAAACTTGGAAGGTAATAAATAGATCCCTGGGACGCAATTGTAAAGTAACAGTTATAAATGAACTTGTTTATGAGGGCAAAGATTTTACAGAAAAGCAAGATATAGCTGAGCAAATGAATAACCACTTTTGTTCCCTAGGTAGTAAACTGGCATCTGGTATTCCAGACACTGCTTTTCAACCAGAGGACTATTTAAATAGAGCTGACTCAAATTTTTATTTTCGCCCTGTAAGTGAAGGGTACATTCACAACCTGATTACTAAACTCAAACCCTCGGTAAGTTGTGGATTGGACAATATTTCTAGCAGACTTCTAAAGCTTTGTAGTCCATACATCTCTAATTCTATATGTGATATTATAAATCAAGTGTTGGAGACTGGAATATTTCCTGATGATTGGAAAAAGGCAAAAGTACATCCTATTTTTAAGTCCGATGAAAGAAATATCCCAAGCAACTATAGACCGATTTCTATTCTACCTGCTATATCAAAAATTATAGAGAGGGTCATGCATACTCAGCTGTTAGAGTATTTCCAAGCAGGAAATCTTTTGACAGACTCTCAATCTGGATTTAGACCAAATCATTCAACCTGTACAGCTTTGATAAGAGCGGTAAACCTTTGGCTTACCAATATGGATGCTGGTAAACTTAATGGTAGTGTCTTTATAGATTTAAAGAAAGCCTTCGACACTGTAGACCATAACATCTTACTACGTAAACTTTCTTGTTACGGTGTCACTGGTAATGCTCTTCAATTGCTTAAATCATACTTGATTGATAGAACACAAAGATCTTACGTAAATGGACTCTTATCCGCAGAACAATATGTATCATGTGGCATTCCCCAGGGTTCTATACTTGGGCCATTTTTGTTTATAATTTATGTAAACGATTTCCCAAAATGTCTACAACATACAACACCTGGTATGTTTGCCGATGATACGTATATAACTATGGCCCATGAAGATATATCCACAATTGAATGTTCCTTAAATAGTGATTTAGCTGCAGTACATGATTGGCTTCAGACAAACAAATTAAGTTGCAATACCTCCAAAACTAGCTATATGACTATTGGTTCTCGGCAAAATTTGACAAAAGCTAAATTCATGAATTTAAAGATGGATGATTGGCCAATTGAACATAAGCCTTGTACTAAGTTATTGGGAGTTCATATTGATGAAATGCTAACATGGGATGATCAGATCAAACATATTTCATCTAAAGTCTCGAATGGCTTGCGAATGTTGTATTTAGCTAGAAAATTAACTGACAATCAAGAGACTCTTAAGACAATTTACTATTCACTTGTACAACCTTATTTTGATTATTGTGATGTTGTATGGAGTGACTGCTCCAAAACACGTGCTGACAAATTACAAAAGTTACAAAATAGAGCAGCACGGATTATTACTAGGGCTGATTACTCTATTCGATCAACAGCAGTGCTAAATTCTCTAGAGTGGTCAAACTTAGAAGAAAGAGAGAAAAGGCACTTGTTAATTACGATGTTTAAAGTATTCAATAACAATTGTCCAACGTATCTCCAGGAGTATTTTCATAGAACCTCTGAAGTTCACAATTATAATTTGAGGGGTTCGAACTATGACTTCCAATTACCGCTACCTAAAACGAATTTTCTAAAACGTTCTTTCTCTTATCGAGGTGCAAATGCTTGGAACCAACTGTCAAATCAAATACGTGAGATAAGGGATCTTGCAAGCTTTAAATGTGCGATATCATAGGATACATTTTACCTTGCTAGGGTACATTTTTACATGGCTTGTTCGTATTATTATATAGTAAATTATGCTTGTTACTAACTATCACTATTGTTTAAATTTCTTTCCCATTATATGATATTTAGCGCTAAGTTATACCTAGCTCATTAGTCGTTTTAACATTTATATCTTTTATATCTTGAAATTCTTGTAAATTTTTTAGTATTTATACTTTGTAATTCTTACACGGCATGTCTGAAAACCAGCTTGCTGAGCCATTTACCGTGTTTAAATAAAGTTGATTGATTGATTGATTGAAATTAAAAATCAAGGCATTGCTGGCCAAGAGTGTTACAAACTGAAGCTATTGGGAGGGAGGGGGGGGGGGGGGGCACCCTTTGCATGCCTGTAGGAGCGTTTACTAGCTGAACGTTGCAGATCGTTGAGGATCTTTCAGCTGTGCTTTTTGGCTCGTCTTTTTGCTCCCACCCACCTCTCCCTCAGGTAGGGATGAAATAGTAAATATTCCACTGACTGCTTCGTCAGTGTGACAGGCGCTAGGTGGCGGACTGTGGTAAGCTTACTATGTCTCCCTCTCGTCGTGCGTGGACATGCACGTCCATCACGATTCTCTCAGGCGCCTAACTCCAAGCCATCTTGCCGATAAGTTCAATGGTAGATTCACTGTGAAGACTGACAATATTCACATTTTTTTTCGCAGTTTTGGTTTAAAAAGACACGGCTTGGACTGTTTCCATGAAAACGGTCCGTACCGCTAAATCCCAACCGAAAAAGAACCAATCAGAGCGCTCGGAATTGCCTAGGACTGGCTTTGCTATATAATAATTTTATCTGTACTCCTAGGGCATTTTATTTAACGGACGAGCAGTGAAATACAATCACCTTGAACTGAAGAACATCGGTTTTGATGCAAATAAATTCCCCAAGCTGTTTTAGAGTTACTTTTTAGTGTCTAGGCTGCAGCGGCGGTTATTCGACGGGGGCACTTTTTCGGAGGCGGCGCTTATTCAAGTATACGGTAGATTAGGGCTAAAAATAAGCAAATAGGGAAAAAAAAATGAAATATTTGTAATAATTACCGAGATGAAGAGCTTAACTTACTCTGTAGTGCCATCCATCAGCCATAATTTCGAACAAAAACAGGGAATTGTCACAGTTTAAATAAGTCATATGAGATAAGATTATTGATCCTGGCTCCGCCCACTTCTCTGCTGCATTCACATCATCCACTGCTGGCCCTGATAGATCGAAATGCTTGCTCTCCTCGACTCCCACATGAGTCACAATCATCTTGCCAACGGATAATGCAATCTTGACGCCTAGCATGACACCCACATCTGTCATGTAGTTGTCGCATTCTTCCTGTATGGATATACTGCAGATGATAGCTTTGTTTATGAGCAGTGTGGTATCTTTGGAATTGCCGTCACATTTCCATAAGGCTAAGAGAGCGTCACCTGCAAACATGAAAGACATGAAAAATTCAATATACTTGCAGATGAAGAATTAATTAAGCCCCTAAAAATTGTAAAACAAATCATTGCCGCATTTGCAGTGTTGGCGTAATGTCTTTCTTCATGAGTAGCGATCGATATCTGGCCGTGCGAATTCCTTAAAATCAACGCAAATTTGACTCTTTTTTCTCTGTTGATAGTAATATTCATGGTGCGGATGTGATTGTGAAATTGCTCTGGTTAATTTAGTGGTCTCGTTGACTCCTTTGCTGTCCCTTTATAAACTTATCCTTCGTCTGCCTGTATGCCTAATGACTAACGGTCTCTCTGTGAAAGTTCTCTATATATATGGGTATCTGTCTGGTGTATCCGCTCGTTTGTATTTCCCACAATCGATTTGTCCCTCCTTTTTTCTGTGGTGCTTTATTCCAAGGTTTTACACTTCTTAATGTTACAGCTATGACAGTCCGAAAACAATTGCCACAGTGATGTAACTTTGAACGCTTTTCAGTCATTCTAAAATGATAACGTCTTCGCTGACTGAAAGCAAAGCACCCTTACGAGATCGGGATTACAAACATCTCAGCAAAATGGCACTATAGGCTAACTGCTCCAACCCATATATTTTTAATAAAGAGAGTAATCGCCTGACTTCAATGCTTTATAAACACATTTAAAAACGCAACCTGAAGATGCTGTCGTTTACCATACCAGCAAATTTCAAAACATCTCCTCCATGCTTCAAGATATCTGAAATACGATCAATGTGGAAATTCTCAGAACCCGCTTTAAATCATTCCCTCACCAGAATTTTGCACTTATGCATGATATGCTCTGGCCAGAATGAAGCCCTAATACTGTAACAATAGGGACCTTAATGCCTGCTTGCATTGCCAATTTAAAATTTAAAAATGTATAAAGGATGAAAGAGTAAGTTCAAAAAATCTCAGTGGCTCTAACAGCCTTGCCATCCAGCAGCTAATTCTCAGTACATTTTTTACGAATTAATTTAATGTAAAATCTCTTACATAAATGTCACTGGCCTCAAAACTGACATTCTTACTAATTTCATCATGCTCGTTCTACTTCTGGCATTTGTTTTGTTTATGGTGGACAAGGTCACGTGACACGGTCATGCAAAGGCCTATCGAACCCACTCCACGTTCGATTTCTTGCTCATAACAGATGCTCCACGACAGCGCTACAGGAGATTTGGTGACAGCTACGTGAAGCCATCAACTAGGTTCAGATGATAACAGGGTACTTCCCGCAGATTGGAGTTGGTTAATGAGCTGTTGAGAGCATATCTATACGGTCTGGCAGTAGGTATAGGGTGAGCACTTGTAGATTTTGAGGGTCGTATCACTTTCATCTATACTCACCCTCCACTATTTTCCCTAGGTACTTGTTCAATGTTGTCGTGAGTTTTTCTGTGCCACAAGATTCTTCCGAACTTTTTAAGGCGTATGTTTCACAAAGGGAAGTGAAGCCTGCAATTAATTAAGACAGCATGAATTTAGCAACTGTTTCGATTTCCTAGAGAAGCCGAATTTGGCCTGAACTGCGAGAAGACTTATTTGGAAGGGCCAGAAATTTCTCGGCTGAGTTGAGTCTCTCACAGTCAAAGGACGCCAGAAATGGTTTTCCACAGAAAAGAACTTGACCTAGTATTTGGCTAATTTATATTGAAATCCCTATTAAGCTTAAATTCTCTTACCTGATATGTAGTATGAGGCAAGGCTAAAAGCGGAGATCCTCAATTATTATTTATGTTTTCATTTTATAAGTATTCTTTTTTTTTTTTTTTAAACTAGCTTCGCCAAATAAACAAACAAAACAATTACGTATACAGAAGAACATTGGCAGGGACACCGCAACAGCTGTGGCCAATTACAGCGGGCCCGGCCTGCTCATTGCTATACATTAGTATATTTCCCTGTGCTCTTTCTTCCTATATCACCGTTTCGTCTCCAATATTCAGCTTGTTTTCTCGTGCTCATGCTTGCACTTTCTTCCGCTGCTCGTCGCTAGAATTTCTTGCTCTCTCTCTCTCTCTCTCTCTCTCTCTCTCTCTCTCTCTCTCTCTCTTGTTGTTTCAACTATTTGCTTATGCTCTCAGTCACTCTCGGCTATCACGTTGTGCATCGTTTTCTCCGTGTCGCCTGCTTACTGTTTTCCCTGTCTTTCTCTTTTTTCCTCGTTATACGGCATATAACCAATAGATAAATTGACACCATGACATAAAAGATAACATTGAGATTAGCAATCTGTCCAAGTTTGATGCTTTTAGGTCGAACAGAGACCAAGTTACAACTTAATTGTATTTGTGGAAAGGCGAGTTTTCACAGACCCGGTTATTTTTAGATTGATTTTCCCGCGAAACCAGACTTCTCCAGCACAGCACAAGTCTTGCATGACATGAGAAATTATTTCCCATCGGGGATTGAGACTGGTTACCGGCGTGCAAGCCAAGCCTTATTTAACCTAAGAACTCGTCTAAAATTAAAATAGCTTGATTTGTGAACTGAAAGGCCGTTACATAGACCTAGTATTGGGAGTTGTAAGCTCCTGCGGCGGGTTATGGGCTCCTACTAAACACTAATTTTGAAGAGTCATTGAGCAGCCCTCTACCATTACTATTGCAACATTTTGGATCTGGAGACAAACCTCAAAACCCTACCCCACTGAAAGGATCGACAGACGAGTGTGAAAATCTTTCTCCATTAAAAACCCTTATAGTTGTTACGTTACAAGTGGCAAACCTTTTCTAGCCTCCTTAAGTGTAATCTACAGGTGGTATAATATTCAATTGTTACGCAAGGCTTTCGCGGGGCATATCCGGATGGATTATCACACGGGTATCTTTTATTTCTCTTCACACGAGTCTTTGAAAGGAGGTGCATATACACGAAGAAAATGCAAGTAACAAGTGATATCAAGTGAAGCTGTGATCTTCGCAGTTATGAACGTAACTTTTGCAATTGGGTAAAGAAGCCTGAAACATTCAGTACTTCAACGGGTTTGAACCCGTGACCTCGCGATACCGGTGCGACGCTCTAACCAACTGAGCTATGAAGCCACGTCGCAGTTATGAACGCTTCTTTACGCAATTGCAAAGATTGCTTTCATAACTGCGAAGATCACAGCTTCACTTGATTACATATCCGCAGTTCATATATGATCCATTTCATATATCATTTTATCGTTAACAAGTGGTATATGGCACGGCACATAGGGAGAAAGTACACTGGCAATTGAATGCAATAAACAATATGAATAATGGAAAAGTTCCAAATATTTATGAATTTAAAAAGGTTTTTCCCGGTTTCTGATTTTTTTAGCTGACTTTCAATTTGGAGTTGGAGATTTTAGGTAAAATACTTCAGGCCCGGGTTGCTCGAAGAATGGTTAGTGATAACCAGCGTTAAATACTATGGAAACCTATAGGTTTTGATACTTCTTAACAAACGGTTAGCGCTAACCAGTCTTCGAGGAACTGGACCCAGT
>OX421455.1:24204469-24206969 GCA_949126865.1 Montipora capitata | reverse complement strand
TGCCCAAAAAAAAACAATGGCAACCCAGCCAAAAATAGAAAATTAATTACAAAAGCAGTCGCTTGTCGGTTTTCTATTCGGACAATGTCCGATAGTAGTGTGAAGTTAACAATAATTAATTTGCCTTAGCTGAGCATTTTCCTGTGTTTTGATTATCCGTGAGTGTTACAAAAAAATTACCAGATAGACATTACTGTATGTATGCGACAGAGATTGCAAAAAAAACAAAAAATTAACTAAAACCCACACTTCCACGGGCGTACCTTAAGAACTATGGGGGCTCCAACGCCATGCGATTTTCATCTCAATATGGTGTGCATTTAATCATAGGGGATTTCATAATGGGCAACCAAGCATTTATCAGGGCAACCAAATTTATGGATTCAGTTGCCCGGTTTTTGAAACAGGGACAACCTGGAAATTTTTTTAATTCTAGCTCTCAGTCAAGGTTAATAATAATTTTATAATATTTTAGCAAGTCAGCATATAAATTGAATAAATTATAGTTTATGAATGAACCAATAATATTTGTGTCACCAACAGGCTACCCGGAAGGAAACAGACAGCTTTGGAGAAATAGAAGTGCCAGCGGACAAGTATTATGGTGCCCAAACTGCAAGATCAAAATTGAATTTTCCAATTGGTGATGAGAGTGAGCACATGCCAGTAAGCAAAAATTGTGCAAATTGACCTTACGTATCTGCCATCCTTGCTTGATAGTACCTTTTAAATGGAGAGCCAAAGGGACATAATTACAGGGAAAAAGTTATTAAGAACATGGCACCTCTGAAATTCACTGGTTGTTAGCATGACCTAACCTGTTTTCTTTTTTCCTGCATCTCTTCATTTTTCTTTTGTTTTAGTTGTACTATCATGATAACAGAATCAAATCTTTGGATTTCAAATCTATGTTAACTTAACACAAAGTGATTCAACTTTTAAATCTTATTCTCAAAGATACTTGTTTTATTTTAACCCTTTTTAATGGTCCGCCATTACTACGTGTAACTTAAGACTCCCAAAAAAGCTGGATCGAGGAGAAAATGACATCAGAGACTCACTAGTTTAAGAACCCTCTGAGGTCCAGTCCTGAAGTCAGTTTTAAACTAAGTTAATGTGAATAATGGCAGACTGTGAAATCCAAAACTTACATTCAAAGTAAACAGCCTTTGGATAAAAATCAAAGCTCCAAATTTTGTTAGGCACGTGCTTTAAAAGCAATTACACTTGCAAAATCTGAAGAAAAAAAGGCAGTGTTTTTTTATGATAATAATAAGTACACTGTACCACTTTAACCCATTGACTCTTGGGCATTCCCCATTGACGAGTAAAATCGTTGCCCGGTTTAGGCGTCAAAGGTTTAAAATTACATGTGTGAGAAACTGCCAGTTGAAAAAGTGATGACCTCTTGTGCAAGACCCTATAAACCTATGATTTACAAATGTATAACCATTACAAAAATACGGCTTAGCCCAAGTGATTTTTCGAAGGTGAAGGTGTCATTCACAGCTCTTCACCTGAGGGGGTTCTAATTATTACAGTACAGCAATTCATCCCCTTAATTTGTTACATGTAGGTCACATGTCAACATAGGCTGTGAGAGCATCCATTTTTTTTTCGGCTCAAGTTAAAACCATCTGTGAAACCGAAGCGAGAAAAAATTTTTGAGATGTCAAAGCTTTCGTCTTGTTATTGGCCAATAAAAAAAAATATAATTCCCTGATAGAATGACTCTTGCGTACAGGATGCACAGTGTGAGATGCAGGAACCAGCGATAAGTAGTAGAACAACAACTTAGGATGTATTAGAAAGTAATTAAAGCAACTCACTGGAGGATAGGATGTAAACAAGTGATGCCAACATGCATAATTGTACATCTACATGTACTTGTAGACAGTAATTTTTATGCAAGGGCCAGCTGAACAAAGTGGAAGTGCTGGATCTTTGGCGATCTAACCAACAAATAATTTGTAGACTTCCAGTACATGTAAAAGCAAAATAATAATGCAAGGCTGGTACGGCTGTGAGGATAACAATATATAACAATCATTGCTGTTGTTAACTTCCTTTTCCAACTGATTTGAGTGACTCATTTCTTCATCGGAATAGATGTTGCTATTTTATAGTGGTACTGCTTACATTTTGTATTCCAGGGGATGTTAAGCGACTGGCTAAGACTTGGTCTTTCATCAGCTGAGGTTAACCAGCAGTGATACAACAATGACAATGTTCTTTTCACGAGTTGGTTCCACATAACAATACACAACAGGCAAAGCCTGAAATACTACAGACTTTCCGAAACCAGTTGGAAGATTCACCAATTGAAACCATTGCTCTTTGGTTCAACGACAAATTCGCAAGGCTTCCTGTAGATGCTTGTCGAGTCTTTCAAACCTGAAAACTTTGCATATTTTCCTCAACACATCTTCCACTATATTTTCCAATGCGTTTGCGCAAGATCCACTAAAAAACTTGTGCATTTCTTCTTCGAATATGCAAG
>OX421455.1:24186969-24199469 GCA_949126865.1 Montipora capitata | reverse complement strand
CCATAAAATTTTAAATTCGGCGTCTGGTTTAAGTAGAATAACTGACTGTATCAACAAGGCACCTAACGGCCACTTTCTCTAGGGGTGTCTGGGGTATGCCATGTTTAAATGCCACATTTCAAAAAGCAAAAAAGGATGAGCACGCTTAGACGACTTCATGTTTTTATTGTCAAAAAAAGTTTTTGTAAAATCTTAGGCTCGAAAGAACCTGTCTTTTTAAGTTTTAAATTTATAGAAAAAAGTCACCCACTTCTCTGAGTAAAGAAGCGAAGGTTTTTCGTCGGTTGTCGGTAGTTATTGAAACCAGTAAATGGCTAGTGAGTAAACGTAAAACCCGTTAGCCCTGACTGGATCATCAAGGAACCATCAGAGACCATAACATTATGTAACATTTTTTAGTGTTTCTTTTAAATGGGAATGTTCGTGGCCATTTGTCTGTCTGTCTGTCTGTCTGTCTGTCTGTAAAAACGACAATGATAGAGGAGGTACACCAGTAGCTTGCCGATATCAGATGTGATCTTGATATAACGCAAATTCTCATGACTACCCAACAAAGAAATCTATGGTATTAGTTAGGAGAATGAACGTTTTGATCTTGGGAATAAAAGTGTTAAACTTAACACGAAGCATATTAAAATTATTTAGTGCCCCAAACAAGTTTGAAGCCCTTGCTGCCCACGATGCCATGGTGGAGTTACATGGAACACTGAATGTCATTGCCTGCAGTTTGATGAAGATCGCCAATGACATCAGGTTTCTCGGCTCCGGTCCTCGCTGCGGATTGGGTGAACTCTCTTTACCCGAAAACGAACCAGGAAGCAGCATTATGCCAGGTATTTGCACAATTCAGCTGCATTGCATGCAGCATAAAAGTACATGCACATAGAGGTTCTGTAACAGTGGCGGCATTTGTATCTGGCATCAACTTTAATGTTTATCACTGTAGAAATCGTTGAGTAGTTTTAAAAAAGTTAAAACAATCAAAATTGGTAATGACTCAAAGCCGTTAACATCTGCGCATGGGACTAAAAGCGCCACCACTGTACTAATCAATTAAGTCTTGTTTTCAGACTATTTTGTTCCTTCAGATGAAGATGTTCTTGCCAGCTGAAAGTAGCCAGTAGTTCTTAATTTAAATTGGTATTTTCACGTTTCATGGTTTTCTTTTTCTATTCTCAATATTGAGAGCTACACCATCGAAAGGTGACTTCAAAGGCTTGCGATATTGGAGCTTTGCGCTTCTAAGTTCAGTCGCACCGTTCCTAAAATATTCACTTACAGCAAACAGCGTTTGAAAGAAGGGAAAAAAATCAAGTTCTCCTTTTTATGAATTTCGAAGTGACACTTAAATTTTGACAGTTCTTCATTTATTTTTGCCATGGTATGTAAAAAAGGGAGTGTGAAATGTGAAGCTAGCACAGAACTTTGTTTTGACCAATTCCACCTCCGTCTTCGTGCTAATGGGACCAACGAGCCTCGCTCTAAAGCAACATTTTTTTTTTGATTTTGCCCATGCAAACGAGGCTAGTTGGTTTTACTAGCACAAGGACAAAGGAATAATTTGTTGGCCGCCATTTATGAATACGGGTTATACGTTGTCTAAATTAATGGCTCCGTCAATTCCAATCCCACTCACCCCTCCCCGGGCATTTTTTGGCCATCCTTTCACTTTTACTTTCGTGTTATTTGGTTTAATTTCAAGGGAAGGTGAACCCGACCCAATGTGAGGCCATCACCATGGTTGCAGCTCAAGTCATAGGAAATCAAACCGCTGTGTCAGTCGGCGGAAGTAACGGTCACTTCGAACTGAATGTCTTCAAGCCCATGATCATCAGGAATGTACTTCAATCAACGCGTCTTATTGGTGATGCTTGCGTCGCATTCACAGATAACTGCGTGGTCGGAATCGAAGCCAATGTGGACAGAATTAACAAGCTGCGAGATGAGTCACTTATGCTGGTGACGGCGCTCAACCCTCACATTGGATATGATAACGCTGCAAAGATTGCAAAGAAGGCGCACAAAGAAGGCACGACATTAAAGGAAGCTGCGATAAGCTTGGGGTTATTAACGGAAGAACAGTTTGCTGAGTGGGTGAAACCTGAAGACATGCTGGGGCCAAAGTGATCTTAAGGTTGTTGGACAAAGGTCGTTTTTTATTCCAGAAAAAAAAAAAAAAGAACAAAAACAAACTAAAACGGTGCTTCTATTTTAGCTCAGAGAGAGTTGCAGACTAATGCGTTTTAAACGAAATTCCGCGAATTCGAACTCAACGTTACTCTCTCCAGCTTAAGTGCACCCGGCCTTACATAACGAGGGCATTATTGACGACATCTATTGTTAGTTGATTAACCAACCAGGGCCGAGTTTTTCGAAGTATAGTTAACGCTATCCATTGGTTGAGAAGTATAAAAAAATTACATTGTCGCGGCATTTAACGCGTGTTTGCGCTGACTTAGCTTCGACCAACCCTGGCTGGAGCTTTATTGGCTACCAAACTGAAGCGTGATTTTGTCTCAGAGGTCCGCGGATTTGAATGACAGAAGGAATGTTTGTAAACAGGTGTCTTTCTTGTATAAAACACATTTTGTTGTCTTTTGCATGGCGAGGGAGAACATTTAATTCTTCCTTAAAGGAATTTTACATACCAAAGCAGACGACACATACTTCCCGCAAGCCCGGTTGTAGAACTAGCAATTGCCTGTTTCAAAATACGTTACGTTAGGTGTACTTCAAGCTAGACATACAAATAAAATTTCTGGAACGCTGGCATCCTGAGTCGCTCAAAGTAAAACTAGATGTCTAAAAAGATTAATGAAAACCAAGTCGCGGGCGCAACGAATGTGAAATTGCATATACAGTAAGGTCACTAATTAGGCGCTGACCTACAATCCTAGACAAAACTGTTGGGAAGGTTAGCACTTTTGAAGTCTTTATTGCTTCTCTCCCCTCCCCCCTCCTTCAGTGTTGTGCAAAACTGAATGGTTTCAGTGGAAAATTGTTGACTTACCTTCCAACATTGAATAGGGGGGAGGGGGGCTACGTAAGAGAAAATGAAACTATTTCTTTTGAGCTTTAACAGAAGCAGGTTGAAATACAGCTCTGGTGTGGTTCATTTACATAACCTTCCCAACTACTTTTGTCTATGATTGTCTGAAAATTCTGGGCGTGGTCTTAAATTGGAAAGACGACTTTTTTCTTAGCGTTTACAGTGCCTTTGAAAAACAAACACAATTAGCGCTTGCTTTAACATTTAACTGCTTTTTGCCATGTTATCGTGAATTTTAGGCGTTGATCTGGTTAAAAATAAGGCAAGTGTTCAACTTCATACATGTGTTAGGACGTCCTGTTGCATTAGTGTCTCAATGGTATTAAATTGTAGAGCAAATAACATGATGAAAATTCCTTCGTAAATGAACAGAAAGGGGAGGAGACTAAATGATAGTTAATTAAAGCCAAAAAGCTGGTCTTGAAAGGTCAAACGAGTTCACGGACTAAACTCTTACAATGGCGGACGTCAGTTGCACTTTGCCAAGTTGAGAGCAGCGCCTTTTAAAAACGTCATGTGTGCATTTCAAACAGAGTCACATTAAATAAGTAAATTAACAGTGATTACTTTTTTTGCACCAGTAGCGTGAGTAGGATGGCCTGTCAATCATTGACCTATTTTGGGAACAGTAAACATGTATGTGAACATTACTCCATGACATTACTCCATAAGAAAATGAGAAATATATGCCCAATGAATGTGATATTTTGCGACAATAACGTAGTTATATGTAAATCATACTGGAATACGTACCCTGTATTTCTGATTATGGACAAAAGTTATTGTGTCTACTTATTTTCAACATTACTCCATTGAAACCATGTATACACAAAGGTTAATTAGATGCATTATTTCAGTTTAAGCTCTCTTTATGGAGTAATGTTGCAGTTTACCTAAAATAAAGCTGAAATGACCATGCAAAGTCCTACTACTATTTCCTTTGAAACCCTTTACACTCCAGTTTCAATAATTTATCTGTAGCTGTGCTGTAAAGGCATTATTTTAGGCTTCGAAAATGGAGTAATGTTGGGAGTGATGTCGGGAGTAATGTAAGTGCTCTCGCACTGCTCGCACCATTTCTTGCTAAATCGATCGAAATAAAACAGTTTTTGGCATTCTTCCAACGTCCTCCAAAAAGAAAGCTATCTTTTAACGAATATGAAACATCAAACAACAAAAATGTATTTTTTATAGCATTCTTAGTAAACACTTCCCCAACAGAACGGATTTTGGAGTAACGTTGTGAAGCGTCACGCAAGTCTGAATTCCAAAGCATAAAACGATGATTTGAACCAAATTTCAGTATTGTGAGATTTTATTTATGCATTGGAAAGTACATTATAAGAACGTGTCCAGAATAACAAATGGAAGCCACATGTCAAATACTACGAGAGTTACAAGCGTTCAAAGCAGATTTCCTACTCTCATACAATCCTAGACAAAACTGTTGGGAAGGTTAGCACTTTTGAAGTCTTTATTGCTTCTCTCCCCTCCCCCCTCCTTCAATGTTGTGCAAAACTGAATGGTTTCAGTGGAAAATTGTTGACTTACCTTCCAACATTGAATAGGGGGGAGGGGGGCTACGTAAGAGAAAGTGAAACTATTTCTTTTGAGCTTTAACAGAAGCAGGTTGAAATACAGCTCTGGTGTGGTTCATTTACATAACCTTCCCAACTACTTTTGTCTATGATTGTAGCTTGGCCGTGTAAACTGCAACATGTACGCGAATGCAAACTGCGGGAAAGCTAAAGCCCGCCGCACGCGCCTCGCGTGTGCGGGGAAATTGTGGTGAGAATTTCGCGCGAGGCCGGGATAAAATCAAACATGTTTGATTCACGATGGCCGCACACAGTGAGGAATTCGCCTCGCGAGGCTTGATTTTATCACGGCCTCGCGAGACGAATTTCTCACCACAATTTCTCCTCACACGCGAGGCAACGGCTGAGCAAACCGCCTCGCGAGGCGTGCTGCACGGTAACACATAAAATTTTAAACCTGACTTGTCGTCAGATTCGAGGTCCTTTCAGGTGGAAGTCTTCTTTTCCGCCCATCTAAACCCGGGCGATTTTCTGACAGTATTAAACGTTAACTGCCATGGGTGTCATCTGAAATTGGTCCTGTTTACAATTTCTTCATCTTCATCATCTGTCCCTTCAGATAGTTCGTTATACAGCACTCTGATACTCAAGGTGCAACCTGAACAACACACTGTGTCTTGTCCATTTTCCAAATCACTCTCGGAAATCAAGTACTCTCCACTGCAACGGCACACGCTGGAGAAGGTCCGTATGTCTGCAACAAGGGAAAGAATATCAGCCAGCCAGAGAAAGAACATCTGCTAGCCTCGAGCCCCGCAATAAAGGGCGCGGCACTTCAGTCGTCGACAAATACAGGGCTCTCAATTTTCAAGTACTTCCGAATTGCTCCTTCTGAACTTCGCCTTTATGTCGGTGACATTTTTTGTGAAGTACGAGTCCCTATGACAACGAACTGAGATCTTACCTAGGAATGTTTTCATTTAGGTTAGAGGAGCTGGAAAAGTTCTTAGCCTTGTTTGTGCGAACGTTTTCGCCAAAAAAAGCAATGACAGTCAACGTAAATTTGTGAAATTTAAGAACGCTTGCAAGCAACCATTAGTGCTGCTTTATAAGACGTTGTTTAACTCTCGTTTCTGAGATTATCTGTCGCTTTCATCAACATGGAAAATTTTTAATACGAGGTCTGTCTATATACTTCAATGGAGCCACCTTGGATGATCGGGGAATTCAAGTCGGCAGGAGAAAGAGGCGGAACTACTTCTTTTACAGCGGGTCTCCATTTTCAAGGTTTAATTATAATTTGTAAAAATCGAATGCAAATGGTGACTAAGGTACTCGTGGTTTCGTTCTATCGAGGTAGTAGGCTCAAGGACATCATTCTTTAATCTTTACTCTGAAGACATTGTGGGATTTCCACTAAAAGCACCAGTGTGCAGGCTAAATTCTCTTTGGATTTTGCTTCCAACCCTATCGCCAGTAAAAAATCATTTAACTTACCTTCATGGTATTCCATGTCATCAAGATCCACCTCAGCGCTAACCGGCCAATCTTGGGAGAGTTTTTGTTCTAGAAGTAAAACGATCGAGTAATCAATCTTCCCACGCGCTTCGGAATTACAATTAAACGACAAAGATGGGACTACAACCTTAGCAAAACGGTTTAGAAATATTTCCAAAGTACAAATTTCAAAGATATTCTCCTTTAAACCAATCTCCACCTACTCATTACAAACGATTGAATAGGTGCATGTCTGCTCTAAGCATTTATTTGTCGAGTAATTTTTTTTTCAGTTAAGAGTGACAGTAACGAATACTGAGATTACAATTTGGTGGAAACGACAGCTTTAAAATTGGAAACTCTTAATCGATTCCGTAATTGCAGTCAAACGATAAAAATCAATTAACCCTGGTGAGAAGGTGCGAATTCCAAATGAAGCATTCGCTCCTTCTTATGGCGATTAATTCTCTTGATAAAACTAAATTTTGGTGTTTCACCAGAAGTAAATTAGATAAGACTGTTCTTACGACATGAGCTCCCAGCACAGTCACAAATGAGTCTATTTTCAGAACAACCGTTCCGGCGAAAATTAGTTGTCATGTCCCTGAAAAACATGACAGAAGCCATGTCACGCGTGACATGGCTTCTCCTGATTGGTTAGAGTGGCGGCCCTTTGTCTTCGCGCGTAAAGTCTATTTGTGATTGCGCTTGGGGCAAGAGCGCAAATTAATAGAGAAACACTCTTAACTAATTCACTCTTGTGTTTTGCTCCGCCCTACCCAAGCAAGCACCATAGTTTCCCCTGTGACCAAAAAAATTACTTCCTTTTTTTTCTTCACACCTCACTGGCAAAATTTTGAACTTCGATTTTCATCCAAACGCCGTTTACTTTGAGTGCAAGGTTTGGATTTCACGGTCTACCATTATTCACGTTCAAAACTGACCGATTGGACCTCAGAGGGCTGGATCCTGGAAAAAGAGACGTCAAAGGCTCACTAGCTTAAAAATTCAGCGTTGGAATGCAGCTTATTATATATGCAAAACGCGAGTTTAAAAGTCTGAAAGCCCAAAACTCCCGCGCTGCATATTAATTCTGCAGCGTACACACGCATTGCATTCCTAAACTAGTGAGCTTTTGACGTCATTTTCTCCTCGATCCAGTGGCCTGTTTCTTAAAAGTCCCGAAAGTTTTCGGGCCTATTTCGGGTGCCACAATTCCCTTTATATCTTCGCAACGCCGAGGTTCCAAGCCATCCAACTTCGCAATCCTCTTAGTTTTTCTTACATTAAAAACATGTTAAAAGGTCAGCTTTTTAAAATAAGCAGATTGCAGCTTGACGACTGGCTTTCTCGGGACTTTCGAGAAACAGGCCCCAGCTCTCTCAAGAACTTAAAGTTAGTAATGGTGGGCCTAAATAGGAAAATTCCAATCAAAATAAACAGGTGTCTTTTTTAAATCAAGGCTGTTTAGTTAAACATAGTTTTGCAATCCAAAGAAAAATAAGAATTCATTTTTTGATCACAGGGGCACTTTACGAATCCCAACTGGCCGGAGGCAAACCAGTTGGCTATTTACAAGTGCAGCTGAGAAGTTGAACCAGGGACTACCAGGAACAAATTCAACGAGTGGTCAGAACGGGTCTTGAACCCAGGAACTCCGGATCTCAAGGCAAGCGTCCTAACCACTCCTAGCATGCAGAGGTAGCGAAATGTTTCTGTTAATAAGTCATTTAAGTATAAATACACAGGTGATTATACAAAATCGCGCGCTCTCATTGGCTCGCTATCTCGGATTATCAGACGATAATCACCTCGACGGACAAAATGGCTGCCAGTAGTCGTTATGCCACTGTTAAGTGAAGATGATTTCGCGTTGAAATGTTTTTTTTTTTCTCTTTTTTTGAAATAATCACCTGTTTATTTATACTAAAACAATTATTCGCCTCAGGCTCAGTGATTATCGGTGAACATTCACCTCGACTTTGTCTCGGTGAATATTCACCAATAATCACTTCGCCTTCGGCGAATAATTGTTTAATAATGTTGCCACCTTCGTCAGAAAGACGACTACTGTATTAAACATGGCATCAACTGAGCTCGTATTAAACAAAGAGGTTTAATAAAGAGATTCCCAGACTTAAAAACAAAGAAAAGAAATCAATTGCCACCTTGTAGCCGTCTGTCACATTTCGCTCTGGAGCCTTGGTTATTGAGGAGCTTCCATGCTTGATCTACAGCTAAAAATCTTGCACAAGCTTTGTCACGATCTTTCTGGCTCAATGATTCATCGAGCTTATCAGGATGAAACTAGAAAAACAAACGAGACAAAAGTAGTAACCGATTTGAAAATGCAAATAATTTTGTGATAGCAAGAAAAAGGCAACAGTATTTAATTATAGAGCCGGATGCATTTGTGAGAGAACTCGCCCTTCGCCTGCGGTTGCAGGGTTTAATTCCTGGACCCTACTTCATAATTATGTGAGTTTAGTATGTTGTTTCTCTGAGCAAAGAGCTCAAAATACTTGCAGGCTTTGTCATAAGAAAGAGGAAACCGTCGTCTTGTTGACCTTTTCATCCAAGGCCGCCATGTTTTTTTTAGGGGACCTAAGAACGGGCATTGTGGTTGGTTAATTCTATCTCTTCTGCTTGCGACTCTGATAAACTCACTAGATTTTTTGCGACATTTATTAGAAATCACAAGAAAAATGGAAACTTCCTAAGTCTTGCAACTCTGATTCCGTCGAGCTTACGACTAGGAATAAGACTCCATTGTTTGATTTTCACTGGGTCATAAGCGCTCTTACAACTCCGCTTTATGAGTCCGAATCTGTCGCTATAGAAAAAAAAGCCTTTGGGTCGACACAAGAAGAGGAGGGGACTGCTGCGTGGTCAATTTTCTTCGTGTAACACCAGAGTGCATTCGCCATAACGTCCACGCCGAAGATACGCCTAGGATTTTAAAATTCCACGCCAAGTGTCTGTTAGTTAAGCAGCTAACCATGCCACCAGTCTCGTCGCGGCGCGACGATTAAATATACTTTTGAAGAGGCACTGTTCGGGAGCGCATGCGCCAGGTTTCTTAATCGAAACTTGAAAATTTCAGCCTGTACTTTTCAAGTTTGGTGAGGTGCAGCAGACAATGCGGAGGCCACTGTCACATGCAGAAATTTACACACTCCACGCACAAATAGTGATTACATCTCGTCAAGTAAGCAAAGCAGTGCAGGTTAAGTACCAATATTTACAGAATCTACAATAAAGATAAACTTTTTAAAACGTGAATTCATGAAAAATTCGACGTATGGTGTTATCGAAGTGTAAGCCGTTTCCCTGTTATAAACAAGGATCAAAGTCCATCGTCGCGGCTCATTTCTAGCTAGTAGTTGTTTAAATGTCAGAGACCACCACATCAACGTTTGAGGATTAACGTTTACTATCTTCGCTCTAAAATGTGTATTTGCATATTTTTAAGAAAACCCGCATTTAGATAAGAGGAACTGCACTGGTTGAGTAAAACACGGCGGAATTTTTTGTCTTCTTACCGTCTTTCGACTTCAAAGTCGTCTCTTGGAAATAAATGCACTGTCTTTCAGCTTTGAAATGGCAGGTTAATCTTAATAATATGTGTGGTATATCGCAGAGAAAAAAATACTTATGGTTGAGTGCTTGTACCGCCGAAAATGTTTCCGGTCACACTTATTGAATTCAGCTGTAAGTGAACAGAAATGGCACAATATTTTTTGTGAGTTTTATTTTTTGGACTCCAGATCATCAATAATATATAACTATACATTTTATTACTTTTCGCAAGCCGTATTAAGTCTATACTTAAACAGAAAGAGCAAAATATTAAAAGTCTGTTAAAATTTCTGCGTGTGAGAAATACTGCGCATGTTATCGCATGACAGTGTCCCTTTAAGACCATGTTGCTTTATGTTGGAAACACTGTGCTATGCAATACTTCATATAAAAAAAACAAGGACAAGAACATTTATATATTGTTTTGCTTTCATCACCCGCTGTTATACGCCAAAAACTCCTATTTGTCACGCCAGTACGCCGCAAAATTTTAAAACCGATACCGAAGATCTTCGGCGTAACCTACTCTAAAGCATCCTGGGTGTAACATCCCATTTTTGGGAAAAAAAGTTGTGGCAGGGAAATAAAGTAATTATCGTCCTCACAACTTAATTGTTTCATAAAATTTAGCAGGTTTGAATCCGTGCCGAAAACAACAGGGACAAAATCACCCCAATTTTTAACGTTGCTCTAAGCTAAGCGGACATTTCTGCAAACTGTCCCCACTACAAATTACAAATAGGCATTAACCAATAAAATGCCACACACAAATTAGTGTCGAGGAGCCCTTAAGGATTTCTGCGATCTTCATGCCTTAATCCGCTTGATGTGCACCAGCTTGCGAACTGTGCCTACAACAAGCGCCTTATCTGTACACAATATGGGGTCTTAAGAGTTGTCCCTGCAGAATATCACCCATGGCTAGTGTAGGCCAATACAATCTTTGAAGTGTGAAACCGATCGTTTCATCTGACACTTGCAATCCGAGTCGATCCGGTCCGATCCGACTTTTCTACTTCCTAAATATACGTATTTCTTAGGATGCATGAACTGTTAAAAGAAATATGAAAAACGATGCCTTGTCAATGTTCATTGACTGCGTATACGCCACAAGTGAATATCTAGCCATCAAACCTTGAGTAGAAGCTTTTGATATGCTCGTTTGATTTCTTCATAGCTGGAGTTTGTTGAAACACCAAGTATGCTGTAGGGGTTTGTGACTTCTCTCTCTTTCGTACAGTTATCACTCGCCATGTCTAGTGGCTCCGACTGGCGCTTTCGATTAAAGCATGGGTTATCATGAATTTTGAGCGTTGAACGTCGCCATCTTGAAAACCGTGATATATTTTAGGGAATAAGTACCATTGTAACAAGTCTCTTGATTGGTCATAAAGTTCTATTAAGCCAATCAAATGTACCATACTATGCGAGAGTCTGCCAAAACGGCGTGGTTACAAAGTACAAGATGGCGGTTCAACACATTAGATTCTGCAGATGTTTACAGCTATTACGCTACTCTTTATATCCTACCGTCGCAGTCAGTAGTTTCTTTTCGCTGACGAATGAGGTATCGTAACGATAATTTTTTTTTTTATTCCCGGTTAAAATGCAAACGATGGATCTCTTCATGTCATTTATGCGTGCGATAACTTATGTTAATGTCTTATGCATATTTTTTCGTATTTTGTTCTTATGGAGTGAGGCTTTATTTGGACTTTTCCTTTGTGTTTCCTCCTTTCTTTAGTATCGTTTACCATTCCTTACTTGTGGAACGGGTCGACCAATTTAAAGTTTTTACTATTTTTAAATAGTGCCAATAATTTAATTAATATTGTGGATTATCAAAGTAATAATATAAATTATTCAATTATTGCATTTATTTGTAGGTTTTGAATTATAGTCAAAGAAATTCTTCTCTTGGCATAGCTTATTGTGGTCACAGGTAGGTGTCCCAAAATCTGTAAGGAAAGGAACTTTATTTAAGTGTCTAGCCATTCCAGCGCTGTAGCCATTAGCCATTAGCCTAGCCATTCTAGCGCTGTAAATTGAAATTAACAATTAACACAATTCAAGTCAAATGTTGGTTTTTGAGGAGAGGGGAAACCGGAGTACCTGGAGAAAACCTCTCGGTGCAGAGTAGAGAACCAACAAACTCAACCCACATATGACACTGAGTCTGGGAATCGAACCCGGGCCACATTAGTGGGAGACGAGTGCTCTCACCACTGCGCCATCCCTGCATCCCTGCACCCCAGCAGCACTGATTTTCTTCCTTGAAAACGTATTATGGATGAAATTAAATCTTCAGTGTTAAAGAAGAACTACAGAATTCAGAATTATTTGATTGCACTTGACATCACGGCTGCCATGTTAGTGGAAAGATCAATAGCGAAAACGTCTTTTGGGAATTTGACTCTATTATTATGCAAAATTTGAGCTAGATGTTTGTATTGTTTTGGCCCCAACATGGCCATCTTATCATGTGAGTGCAATTAAAGGATATTTCAATTTATTCGTTAATAACAACCTGCATTCTGAGCCGTTTTTTTTCTAATGCATTTTACTGTATACCTTTTGTAGGAAAAGGAGACATTTCCAGCCACAGAATAGCTATGGTAATCTTGATATCTTGCATTTCTTTTCTACACATCAAAAACTTTAGATTTGAGTCTGACTATGAGTGTTTTGTTCTGCAGAGCATGTGCATTAGGTGCAGTAGGTAATAATTCTCAAGGGTGCACATTATCACAACAAAAACTTGGTAGATGTTTTGATACTTATACTCCAATTAAATGGTTTGTGACTGCTTTGAGCAAAGGTAGATAGTGTAAAGGATG
>OX421455.1:24161969-24184469 GCA_949126865.1 Montipora capitata | reverse complement strand
ATTTCAGCCTTGGGTTTCTTTTTTAAATATTGTTTAAATTTCGCAAATTTTAATGTTGATATTCTTATAAAATATATCCATATAAAAAAATATGTTGCATTGGTAAGCAAAGCAACAGTGCATAGAAGTGAGAAGGCACAAGGTATTTTTCCTTGTGGTAGTCGAACTGTGAACAAAAGCCGCAAGATTGAATACACTGGAGATGAAGTAATTCTTCCCTGCAATGTTCGGAAGTTTGATGGATGGACGATTAAATACAGTTTGGCGATTACTTGGCAGAATTGTGAAAATGGGTGTAAGAAAGTATGGAAGTTGAGTATAATGATTATGTATCTAAACACTGAAACTTTATTGGCAGAACTTTGCGCAATAAGATTGATATGCGAGGGACTTAATCTAGATTTGGAATTGTTTTGAGTTTTCATGATATGTTGTTTCATCAAATATTTACACAGAGTGTTTCGCGGCGTTCTGCTCAAATGCAATGCATACTCGTACATGTAAAAGCTGGTGAATGGCGCAGTGCATTCTGGGGAAAAAGTGGTGAATGTGAGAATTCGTCCCACCTTCTCATGAACCCAGAATATGATACTCCTGACCGAGCGCAGCAAGTGAGCAGCAACAAGTTAACGATAAACAAAAACACACCTGTTACCGTAAAACAATAGCTCAACTGTTACCCTGGAGGGAGAGTAGAACTACATACAAGCTTACAGTGTTTTTTCCTTACGCTGTATGTTCTATGTTTGATAATTTTTTGTATCATAGAAGAGTGCCCTTTACTCGCTGATCAGTGTCAAAGTCAAGGGAAGTGATGAAGCTGTGTTGAAATCCTACACAGAATTTATTACGATTGCAGCTGGTCATCTAAAAATTGATATCTCCGGCAGGTACTGGCAAATTCTGGCAACTAAAGATCTTAATACAGTTTGTTTGTGTGCTGTGTGGTTATCAAAGGAAGTTGGCGGATGGTAAGAGAGAGGGAGGGATGGCTATTAACCAAGGGAGGGAACACTAATACCCCATTCACACCTCCAACAAGACATGTTTAATTAAACTGGGTTTAACAAAATGCAAATCAGTCACAGAAAAAAAGGCCCTGTTTGTATGGAGAAAAGTTTTCTCGGGTAAGAAGGTCACCCTTTCAGCAGAGACAACTTTATCGAGGGTTTATATGAGAAAAAAATGACCCTTTTGCCCGATTCAAGAGCTGCCCGCCTCATTTTTAATCATCAGGAGACTGAGAAGAGGCCGCTCGCGCATGTTCTCATTTTCTTGCCATGACCGAGTTTACCCGGCTAGGCGAGCCAAAGTGTTTACATGGAAAAAAAGTTGGCCCGGCTAGAAGGGTGACCCTACCCTCGAAAGAGGGTGACCCGCCTAGCCGGGTCACCCTTCTAGCCAAGCCAACTTTTATTTTTCTTATATAAACGGGTCGCCGCGTTTTATAAGAATGTAAGAAAAGTTGGCTCGCCCAGGGTAGCTCGGGTGGGCGAGTCACCCTTCTATCCGGGACGACTTTTCTCCGTATAAACGGGGCTTAAGTTTCAATACATGCTTTGATCTGTGCTACATGTAAATTTGTTGTCGACGAAAATGAGTATACATGATGAATTAAAAAGAAATCACTTTAAAACCGTGTTTAACTAAACATGTTTAAAACATGGTGCACGTTTGGTTTGAACAGGGCCTGAGCCTTCATCCTTTTGGGGAAACAGAGATCTGGTAACCGTGAGATGAGGAGAGGGGTAGAAAGGTGTGATGCAAGACAGCTAAAATGGAATCATGACTCGTGGAGTGGAAGACAAAAACGTGATTGCAACAAAAAAAAAAAAGAATGATAGACCGGAGGGAAAGATGCTAGTGGGAGGAATGTAATCATGTTTTAAACAAGGCAGGAAAAGCGTCACGAAAGAAAGTTAGTAGCTGTGAACGGAAGGCAATACAGGAAATGGTAAAGGGAGGGAGATCTGTCAGTGAGAGAATTAGTGGAAGGTGGGACTGATGGAGCAAGGAACTGATATAGGTACACTTGGGGGAGATTTTGACATGTTAACTGTTCAAATTTTATTTTGCATTGTACAGAATCATACTTCCTACATCGATTCAAAGGCACACGGTTTTAAAATCTCCTCACATTTACAAGAAACACAGAGCGCAGTACGAGGTTCGAACTCATGCACGCATGCTACAGGTATGTGACCCATGAAAGGATGTTATAACGTTTTACATACGAGTGTGTCAGGTTTATTTCACCTCATGCAACGGAATTCCTCATCTTGATTCTGCACGCATTTGCAAACCGTGCTCCTTCACTGGGATGAATGGTGGTCAAAATATCAGCACTCAACCAATCGGAGACATGACTGAGTTCTAGCTGACTTGATTTTGGTGTACATTTACTCACGAGAAAAAAATTGAACAGAAGTTTATTCGCTGTTAGTACAAACCATCCCAACGAAATCTCTCCCTCAACTGAAGGAGATTAATTAATTAATTAATTAATTAATTGTCAATTTGTTCCAAGTAAAGTATTATCGTTCATTTTGGACACCGAAAGCTTGATAGGGATCATGGGAAAATGGAGACATTAAAAGGAGAAAGAAAAGCTAAAAAGAGCAAGGCTGATATATAATGGTGAAGGAATATATTGGAAAAACCAATACTTTGAATGGCACTGCCATTTTTCATCAGGGTTTTACAAGAGATGGCTACGGTTAACGAAGACGTTACAATTTGAATAGTGATATGGCGTGTGATTTGATGCAGCACTAAAGATAAGGATATGTTGCAATAATAATAAGGAATGTTGACTGAAATTATATAACGGTATAGTAATATAGTATACGCAAAGCAAGAGAAGCATGTCTCATAAACGTAGTTGACACCCTTGAACCTTTTGGTATTAAAATGTTGATTTAAATTAAATGTTAAAACCACTGAAACGGTCTTAAATGAACCCTTTTAATTGTTTATTCATGCTGTGGTTCGTACTGCTTATTTTAAAGGTTAAAAATGTGACAGGCGACACAGCTGACACATTTCTTGAATACATCCAGCGGAATATTCCAGAAGGAGTAAGCATGAGTGTGGAACAAACAGCTTTGGAACCTTTGCCGGAGTTTTTTGAACTCCCCGCTGAAGCAAAAGCTTTCCTTGATGAACAAAAAACACAGTCAGAGAAAAATGACAAATCTGCGATTGAACAATGAGTAATAACAGTTTTAAAGGAAGCTAGTACAGTACCTGCTTCTTTTTTGCTGCAACTTCATGCCAGTTTCCGCGGGACTGAGGTGCTTCACGTTCGCCAAATTTGAAAATGGGGGGACTTTAGTCCCCTTTTTATGCAATTTAGCTCTCAATGCCTCCTTTTTGTGGTCAAAATTCAAGATTTCTTCGTGCCTCTTTCATTTTACCGAGAACGAGGGCTCGATGGCTCATGGGAATCATGAATGAAGCCAAGAAATGGCGGCCATTTTGCAGGAAGATGTATTCCTTGTGATGTGATTAAAGTCTACACCAAGCAAATAAAATGAAAGAAGTGTCTTGTACAATGGTAAAAGTGATCTTAATTTATGCGTAGTCGTTATGAGTTAATCAACATTAGAAATAGACTCTCTAGTCATCTCGGATGTGGACGATAAACCGTAGGCCCCGTCTGAGAACCCTTCAATGGGACGTAAAAGAACCCACACACTATTCGCAAAGAGTAGGGCATGGAGTTCCCGGTGTTGTGGTTTGTCCTCTGTGATGTATCATGTTTGGGAGTCTAAATGCGCGGAGATACCAGCTACACCAAGCTACTCTAAACTCGGAGGGTACTTACAAAGATATGATGATGTTAGGTGTACAGTGGGTCATGTTCCATTAACTCGGTCTTTCAAATCAAAATAATTAGGAGTTTTGTGGCCTTACAACAGGACATACTGTTCCAATATGTAAAACGAATACTTCAATAGAAAGGTTTTGAGTTACATTTTCTGATTTATATTGAAAACTGAGACAAAAAGAACTCAATGAAACCATTGAGATCAAGTGTTTGTTGTACTTTAAACAATACACAGTCACAACCACAACGCGTTACCCCGAGCAATAAGAAAGCGAGAAAAGCTTATCAATGGGTCCTTTGCAGCTGGCGGTCACGTGGTACAAAAACCGCCATATACTGCAGAGCAAACTGCGCACTGTGGCATCTAAAACAAAGAAAATTTAAATAAGTTCGTTTAGATGTCCCAGTGGGCAATTTGCTCTTCAGTATGGCGGTTGTTGTACCAGCTGCAAGGGGCCCACTTTTACTACACACATACACGACGTATAAATTTAAAAATTTCACGCACAGCCTTTCATATCAAATTTGTTTTTCAGTAAATTTTATTTCACAATGTGTTTTCGTTAAGAAAAAAAAAGCATAGAATTGCCTTACGTCGTACACTGAAGGTTTGATTTCACTTCGAATACCCTCACACTCTGTCTTTAAAATAAGAAAAAAATGCAAAATGTACTTAATTGACCACTCCCCATAAGGGCTTTTCTGGGCCAATGAAACACAATCAACGAAACGACAGAACACAGCAACAACAACAACAACAACTGTTAAGAATCCCAACTGGCCGGAGGTAAACCAGTTTTCTATTTACAAGTGCGGCCGAGAAGTTGAACCAGGGACTACCAGGAATAAATTCGGACGCGAGTGGTTAGAACGAGTCTTGAACACGGGAACTCGGGATCTCAAGACAAGCCTCCTAACCACTGGGCCGCACTTCCTCCATGCAACAACTAAAAGTTCTTTTAACTATGCCATAAGCCATGGGAATCTCCAGGCCATGAAAACAACAAGTCCACTTCGTTTTGCGCAAACGATTATTATTATTATTATTGTTATTATTTATTTATTTATTTATCTTTGCCGAAAATAAAAATCAGAAAATATTCTTCATATCTTGGGAAACATCCCACGCCACCACACTTACAAACAAGGCAATGTTAAAGCCACCAGTAGCCTCTTGTCGTATCATAACCTATCTCATTGAATAAAGAAATTATTAGCAAGAAAACAAAAACTTGAGTGGCTTATTTGTAAATTATGTCCGGTGTATTATCATTTTTAGGTGATAATTTTAGTGTGTATGTTTAATCGTCATCATGAACGTGCAAATATAATTTTTCTTTTCGCTGCAAAAGAAACGTCACCAGTCAGCTACCCCATTCCTTAGTGGTGCACCCCCTCCTAAGAAAAATCCTGGATCCGCCCCTGGGGACACTGTCATGAAGTTTGTAACAGTAAAGATTTCTGGTCAATATTCCATAAACTTTGAAATCTCTTCTACATCATTTCTCGCACAATTCAAGTGAATCCAAGACAAAAGAGTCACTGAGCCAAAATGTGTGTTTATCGACTTAACTCAATTTACAACACGAGGGGCGCAAGACAATACAGGCGAAAACTTGGGAACGTTTACCCGACGTTTTCAAGTTCGCACTCAACTCTGTCTTTGCCATTCGTCCCCAAAAGCAGGTAAAGATAGTCTGTGCATTAAAAAAAAAAAAAAGTTGTTGAATTTTAGTTAAGGGAATTTTTGTGTTTAGCGTGACAGTGTCCCTTTAAAACTGATGCAATGGCTTAATCTTGGCTTGCACTCTGGTGATTAGACGGCCATGTTGATGTACAAAACAAAAGCAAAATGTCGCTCGCGTTTTGCACAGTAATAGAGCCAAATTCCCAAAAGACTTTTTCGCTGTTGTTCAGTACACCAACTTGGCCGCCATGACGTCGGGTGCACATCGAAAAAAAATCGAATCTTACATAACTCAAATGGATAACAATAAAGAAGTCCATGGGTCCTTTTAGCATTCCAGTTTCTTTATTAAAGATTCTAAAGTGTTATGTTGCTCCTATCCTATCTTCATTGATAAATGATTCCTTTCTACCAGTAATTTCCCAAATAAATTAAAATACTGATGCTGAAGTTACTCCAGTTTTTAAGAAAGGCTCTAAGCTAGATAAAGATAATTATAGACCAATATCGATTTTATCAAACTTTATTCTTTTCCATTCTAAGAAGTTGAAACCATATAAATCTTTAAATTTAACAATTAATGGAACAAATATTACACAGGTTTCTTCTGTCAAATACTTTGGCGTTACTTTTGATTCTAATTTAACCTGGAAGAATCACATTGATGAGCTTTGTCTTGAACTCTCAAAGACTGGGTATTCTCATGAAGTTGAGCTCTTATGGTAAGACAGATATCCATGTCATGCTTTATTACTCACTAATCTATCCCTTTTAGACCTATGGTCTTCAAGCGTGGGTTCTCGCCTATCCATCTTATTTAAGGCCAGTTATTATTTTACAAAAACAAATAGTTAAAATCATTGCATCTTCCTCAACGTTTTCACATTCTGGACCCATATTTAAATCTCCTCATCTCCTTATTTTTTCATGACATTATAAAACTATTCTTGTCTTTGTCTATGAGTGGTTTCATCAAATGACTCCCTCTTACTTTAATAATTATTTGAATTTAATATCTTCTGTTCATTCTTACTATACTCGCCAGTTTCTAAACCTAAATTTGTTTATTAATCAAGCTAAAACAACCCAACATGGTATTCGGTCTCTTCAGTTTACTGGCGCTAGTCTCTGGAATGCACTGCCTGTAACTACTATACCATGACAAATGACATCCTTGTATAGATTCCGTAAAAATATTAAAGAGTGTAATAATTGATGGCTACATTAGTTTTCCTCCTTGCTTGTTTTGATGCATTGATTTCGTTTTCTTTTTCTCTAATATTTATTCCATGAAGCACTACTTTTAACCTAATTAATGATATATTTTTTAAATATTGTATTTCCTTTATCATTCATGTTTTCAATTTGGGTCACCTACTCGATTAGTTGTCTCAATCTTACACGCAACTACTGTATCTCTAGCTTGTTTCTTTGTAATTATCACTCGTTATTCATTGCTTTTCTTTTTTTTTTTTTCTTTTTGTAAATATATATACTTAGTATGAGTTTAGAATTGAAAAAAAATAATAATAATAAAAAATGAAATTGAAATGCAAGACAAGGATTGCAGTCGAATTGCAGTCGAAACACCGCGCAATTTTGAGATTTCCCACCATTCTTTGCCAAGCTGAGGACGCTTTCCTCTTCCTTTAACTGCCTTAATATTCTTTCTCGCTGACCTTTGTCAACAGAGCATCAAGCTTCTCGTTCAAGCTCCTCGTAGCCTCACGGAGCTGCGATTTCACCGCATTGACTTCAGATTTGACCACGGACAGTTCCCTTTTCACCCCCATCAATTCAGTCTTCGTTTCTTGAATTTCAAATTTCGCTCCGGTTAGCTCCGTCTTGGCCTCCGTTATTTCCGATTTTGTTTCCGTTAGTTCAAATTTAACCTCTTGCATGTGTAAGTTGCCATAGTCCAAATCTTCTCTCGCAGTCATCTATTTTATTAAACAGGCAAGACAATAAAATATGAATAAAATAAATGTATTTAGTATAATTACATTTGTGATTAACGAAAATTCTCTGCTCTGATTGGTTGCACTTAACGTAAAAGGTCTCTGATGAGTCCCTTGGTCGGGATGAAACGAGCTTCGTAAGACTAACCACAACTTTATTGATGATCACCTAAGCGGAGTTCTTTGTTCAAAATGGCCGCAAGCCGTTTGTCGAGGTGACAGACGAAGAAGATGCATATTTTTCTAATAATCACCTATGTAATCATAGAAAAGAAAAAAAAACAATTATTCACCTCAGGCTCAGTGAGTATCCGTGAAAAAACCTCGCCTTCGGCAAATAATTGTTAAATATTCAGTTCAAGTGCGGGTTATAGACGAAAGAGAGAAGAGATCCAAGCACTTATCTGGACGATTTGAGCGATTGTCTCTTATCTAGATAGTAGTTACCGGAAAAATTCAGGTGGCTTCATCGGGATTTGAACTCATGACCTCCGCGATGCCAGTGCAGTGCTCCACCAACTGAGCTATGAAGCCACTGAGCTGGTTGCACGCAGGGGAAGAGAAGAGTAAAGTAAGGTCACGCGCTTATTTTGCATCCTTAGGGTTGTCTGCCTGTGCAGGGCTTTTCATTTTGGCAACTAAATTGGGATGAATTTGTCATGAACGTACCTTCGTTTTTTTTTTGCGAGTTCGTTGTCACCACTACGAAGTGATTGCGAAAACTCGTACTAAAGAAGACCACGGCTACATACTTTTCAACCTTTTTCCCGTCAAATTTTAAGGCCTGTCACGTTAAGGGAATGCGCACGAAGGTACAAAAGATAGATGTCGTAGCCGTAGCTGTAGCTGCAGTCGGACCTAAAGATCTCAGTTATTGATATACCAGGGACATCTGTCGGGAAAGCTAAGGTCACTGTTAAACGTCGATACAATGTATCGTTTTTACCTTGGCCAAGGCGCTATTTTGTCGATCAAAACCAATGTATGGATACCAAGGCTTGTCTGGGTTGTATGTTATCAATGTTTGGCCTCCCTCGGGAATTAATCGGGTTCCATTCACAGAGAACACAACCGGAATGTGATCAAACCCGTCTTTGTCCTTCTCCTGGTCAAACATGACTGAGCATCGAATTATATCACCCCGACGGATTCTTGCAATACCTGAAAGAGAAAAATCGCTATTACACCTTATGCTGTTCTTTGGCAAGAAATAGCATTTCATTTGTGCCAATAGTTACACCATAGTTCAATACTGCGAAACTATTTTGGTTTACACCAGAGGTGCCCCAAGCTCAGTGTGAGGGAAAGCCAACAAAAATGTAAGGATTTGTATGGGAATCCCGATAAAAGACCTGAGAACATAATTTTACGAAAAAATTCTCTATTAAAAAGCCTAACCTTAAGGCCATTGTGGGTCGCTTCCTTCCTGTGTGTGTGTTTATTTTTCCAGATTCGACGCGAATTGAGCCATTATCAGTTACTCGGTTGTCAACGGTTATAGCATTCTCGTCACCAGAGCCTCGGATCGACCCAAGGCTCTGGGAAACTCTATGTAGGAGATCATGCACAGTAGGGTTCTCATAGCCAAAAATTGGCTATTTGAACTCAACGGCGCCTGCTCACTCCTCGTGTTAACATGAAGGCACCAATTAGAGACGCTTTTCATTGTTCTTCACGAAAACCAACCAATGAGAAGACACTTTGCTTCAGGGTTCCCCAAAGCTCTTCTCTCCCTCAGTCAAGAGAAGAGCTCTGGGGTCGAGATTGCGGTTATAGTGAAATACCAATTCCACTGTAGAATTCAAGGGCAAAGGTTTTTCTTTCATTTCAATCCGCTACCCGCGCAATCAAAGCCCTGCCAGCAACGTCAGGCGGCTGTTGATGTCTGAATTCGTGATTATCCTGAATTGTTAATTTGCTTTGAATTCACTATTATCGTGAATTTAGAAGACTGAAATCTTGATATGGATTATGGGAAATGGTCATATTTGTTTGAAAAGATAACCCAAGTGTATGGACATTGGAATCGAACCTAGGAATGTACCTTCCCGAAAAATTTCGATCCGTTTCGCAAAATAGTAATTTTGGTCATATTATTGTGTTAAATGACGTGACGTCACGCGCTCTCGCATCATTATATGTACGATTTTCTGCCTGTGGAACAAGCGGGGAAAGGCACATGTGTGTTGAATGCTTGTTGATCTAAGTAGTGATTTTGGATGGGCTGGACCTATGCTAATCCATCCCGACTGGAACTCAAATCTACCAGAACTACTTGCGCATTAAGTTAATTATTCCTTTTTTTCAAAACATGTGGACTCTGAATTTCTCCGGAATTCCAATCAACAGTTCCTTTTTATACAGCTGTCAAGTCAAATTTGCCACAACCACAATTACCGGGCAGCACAAAAAAAAAAAAAAGGAAAAGAAAATCCGACTAATTGCATTAAACCTATCTCATCCATTAACCCTTCTCCGCTACAGTGATTGACGGCAGCCAAAACCAAAAGTGTTTACTGGAATTTGAACTTCCTGTTTGAAAGGTAGTAGCCTACGTGTAGCCGTACCCACCCCCAGAACGGCTACGTGTAGGCTAGAAAGGTAGTCTCCTTCGCAGCCGTTTTTAGGGTCTCACGCAGCGCTCCTCCAAGGGAGCGTTGAGTGACTCTGCGAAGGAGTTTTAGGCAGCGTTTACACTAACGCAGGTTTCATTTGTAACCGTATCGTTTTCGATGCGGTTGCGCCTTCTGTTTACACGACACCGATCGGAAACGTTGCCGAAACCAGGTCGATTTGAAAACGCTGCTAAAAGTAAGGCATTTTCAAAACGATACGGTTTCATCTGTCGTGTAAACAGCGAAACTGCATCGATTTGAGTACGTTACTATTTTGGCTCGAAATTTGCATTGTTCCATTCAAAATGGTAAATTTAGCACGTAGTGTAGCGCTCGCTTATACCATCATGACTTCGATTTCCTGGCGAAAACGATTCCGTGTAAACACTTCCAAACCGCATTGATTTTGCTGTGGTTTGGAAGTCGTGAAACCGTATCGATGTGAAACCGCGTTCGTGTAAACGCTGCCTTAAGCCTGGTTTCCATATAATCTGCAACGGCCTGCGATCGGTCTGCGACACGATCGCCGATAGGTCTGCGCCACGTCGAAGACATATGAAAACATTTGTACCCGGCATCTGCGGTGATCTGCGACACACGGTCTGGATGATCGGGATCGTTGAATCTAGTTCTACTTTCCCGACCATTACGACGCTTCCGACTAAGGCAATTTTTAATGGAAACGTGTGTCTGAGATGATCTGTGTCCTATCGGCGATACACTATTGTTCGCCTGTACGTCCAATCAAACTTGAAGTAAGTGCGATCCTTAGTGGTATGCTGATCTGCAATCGCTTCAGGTTTAAATGGAAACATTTGCCTCCTGTGCTTACGATCGCTTGCGATAAGGCCGACGCAGACAGCTTCCGATCGTCACAGATCATATGGAAACCAGGCTTTAGTAAGCCTTAAATGGGGATAACTGGCAGCGTTGTGATAAACGACAGAACTCCTCTTACCGGTAACTTGTTTTCCACCTGATGGTGTCTGTCTTTCAATATCAAACATTTTCAAATCAGTATTAAAACCAACAGATCCTGAAAGTCCAGGCGCAAGTCCATGATTGTAAGAGCTGTCAACGATACCAATGGACACTCGGCCTTTGTCTGCACTTTCGAGAAGCATCACCTGAAAGAGAAGACGAAATGCGCAGTGTTTCTAGAGATACTAAAGAGAGACTATAACCGAAAGTTGTGTATTTTACAATTTAGAATTTTAGAAGCGAAGTCAGGTTCATCTGAAATAGAATGAAATAAATGTATTTATCATTCGATGTCATTTTCCGAGAGCCCACTACATGACCTGCAAATAACTGCCTGCAAATAATATTCTGCTCGTGCGAAATTGAAATCACGCTCTTGTGTGAAAAGGCAGATCGGTAATGCACCTATCAATGTTAAGCTGCTGGTGGGGGGAGGGGGGAGGGGGGGATTTGAACTCAGATCAGTTTTTCTGTTCAAATGCCCGGCCCCAGGGAAGTCATCCTGGGTCAAAAAAGTGCAAATTCCTCTCCCCAGGGGCACCCCGAGCTTAGAACGATCTGCCACCTGTTCCAGAACGTCCCTGCCATTCGTCTTCGAATTGCTGAACCAAGATTTCGTCGTCAATATCAATTCTGAATTCTGTTTTCACCATATTGATAAAACTGTCACCAACTACCAGAGCCTTACGGCTCTCGCCGTACTGTACAAGAACCTAAATAGTAAATTTAATTAAATATATTTATTATGCTTATGAATTCAAGCAAGCGCAAGCGTACACAAGTTGCACGAAGAAAACTCATGAATATTCATTATATATCAATCAGAGTTTTATTGTGATGGTTTGTGAACGAGAATATTTACCGTTTATCATAACGTTTTCGCGATCAAATGAAGGTGAGTGATTGTTTCTATGCTTAGTTAGTAGGATGCGTTGTTTGGAAGCTATTCGAGTCCGTGAAATGTAGAACATTTATCATGAACATTCCGAAGTGCGGGCAGTCACGCAATTGACGCTCCGTTGTTCGAGTCAACACATTTCTAGTGGCAATTTTATCACTTTTCGAGTTATCTTTTTTCTCTCAGATGGAAAATATGGCTTTAGAAGATTTCTGGAGTGGGGCGTTGGTCAACGGTTAGTTTTATTTTAGGATGAGAAGAAGAAAGTCGACAACAGCCGGGAATCAAGAAATATCTATTAATTTCTGCCTTTACTGGACTCCTGCAAGGCAGCTTCCTAAAAAAAAAAAAAAAAAGGAACTCGGTGTTCGAATGATAAAACAGTTATTGAACTCGATTATCGCATCCTTCTATTTGCCATTCAAAAAAGAAACCCTTCTTTAATATTGGGATTCTTCCTCATTTCCTCTTTCAGTTGTCGGCTTTATTTATCACAGAGTTCATTGGAGGAAGAATAATATGGTCATGGTATCGTTGCCAGTGCTCTTTGCCTCAAAAAACAAAAACAAAAACAAAAACAAAAAAACAGTAGGTACCCGCGTAGGATTGAATTCGTGGTAGAAGTTTTCTGTCATTCTTCGAAGAATAGAGACTAGCTGTGCACTCTGCGGGCAAATAGTTTCAACTCTTGAAAGGACGTCGATTAATTGTTCAAGTCGAAAGAAAATATAATCACTTTCGAAACCATTTTCTTCCTGGCGTAATAGTTAAGTAAGAATTCTCCTCAAATATTCAGCCAAGATATTCTGAATGAAAGAAAATGGTATCGCCCGCTCGAACCCCATCATATAAAAAAAGATACGAAGGGTCTTGGTTCGATTTTGGCGCATGCCGAGGTCCTTCCTGCGACCGCTGAATATTTCGCGTTGTGATTATTTGCATCACGTCTATTTGCGTAGTGCCTAATTGCGTGATGCCTTTTCGCGGTACGCAGTTTGCGTTATGCCTTTTCGCGTGATGTCTATTTGGATTATGCCTTTTCGAGCTATGCCTATTTCCGTGATGACTGTTACCATTATGCCTTTCTGCATTTGACTACCTGCATTCACGATTTGGAAATTACTATATCAGTTGCAGAGGATTGCATTTTGCCATAGATGTACCTCCATACCGTCGCAGAAAGGCATTTTTCCTTCTTTTTTCCAATTAACGCAAAAGTGAGTGAAAAAAAGCCGCAGAAGAGCGGAAAGTTTATTGGCGATAGTATACAGACGGAGATGTCTCCCCTTCCCCACATACAAAAGTGAACAACCGACTAGAAAGAAATAAACGACATGACACACTTAAAGACGGTAAGCTAGTGTATAACTTGCCTCAAAATGTGGGAATCTGTAGGAAAACCTTTCGTTGCATCTGGCGCCATAGCACGAGAAGTATCCTTGGTCAGCATAAAGAGGATTATATGACTTACAGGTAATCAGACAGCCATTGATGAAAATTGATGGATGTGCGTCCCAAGCCTAACAAAAAAACCACATCTTTATATTCAATGAATTTAACAGACCTTTTTATGATTCCAGAGTTTTGAAGCAAGCAACCGTGGACAATTTTCCTGTCGGGGTACGTTGGATCAGTGGCTTGATCTGATCGGCGTTATTCAAGTTGAGAAACTAAATATTTTAAGCAAGAGCCGATACAACGTAGATTTGATTTTAGTGATGTACTATATTTCGGCTGGCCAAACCAGCCTTCTTCAGGTACAATGAGAGTTTACATTGAATTGCTTCTATGTATATATATATATATATATATATATATATATATATATATATATATATATAGTAAATGGATGTTGACGTAATACTGGAAAAAATGTGATAAAACATGGCAGTCACAAAGATTCTGAATTCAAATACTAAGAGTCACGGAAAAATAACGGAAATCACTCAAAATAACAAACTGAAATCTAATACGTTTCTTCGCGGATATTAAGACCGTTGGGATCAATTGTCCTGCCTTTTAAAATTAAAAAAGCTTCCCTGGCCTTACGGATCGAGTCTCTATTAGAAAATATTTTTTCGATAGGGATTAATTGCATGTCCTTGGAGATGTTGTGGGGAGAGGAGAGGAAATGTTCTGCGACTGTAGTAGGTTTGGATTTGGTGTTAGCATGCGAAACTAAAAACCTTATCTACATGATCCAATGCAACAGATGCCGTCTACAGTACATAGGAGAAACTAAATGACGTTTAAAAGACCGTTTTAATGAACACCGCCGCACTTTAGATAACGCTAACACCAAATCCAAACCTACTACAGTCGCAGAACATTTCCTCTCCTCTCCCCACAACATCTCCAAGGACATGCAATTAATCCCTATCGAAAAAATATTTTCTAACAGAGACTCGATCCGTAAGGCCAGGGAAGCTTTTTTAATTTTAAAAGGCAGGACAATTGATCCCAACGGTCTTAATATCCGCGAAGAAACGTATTAGATTTCAGTTTGTTATTTTGAGTGATTTCCGTTATTTTTCCGTGACTCTTAGTATTTGAATTCAAAATCTTTGTAACTGCCATGTTTTATCACATTTTTTCCAATATTACGCCAACATCCATTTACTATATATATATATATATATGTACATAGAAGCAATTCAATGTAAACTCTCATTGTACCTGAAGAAGGCTGGTTTGGCCAGCCGAAATATAGTACATCACTAAAATCAAATCTACGTTGTATCGGCTCTTGCTTAAAATATTTAGTTTCTTTTTATGATATATTTATTATTGCCTCGTTTTCAAATCGAGTCTTGGTGCGAGAAGTTTGCAAAGTGAATTTCACTTAATTCAAGGGAACATCCACTCCTACTAAAGAAAAACTTTAAACCAAAGGAGATAATGTTTGCAATCAAGTTAAAGTGTCTGTATTAGAAAAAAAATCGCTGATTTTTGCTTTTAGATTTCCTGGTCGCCGCCATTTTGAAAGATTTTGAGGTACTTCGGTGTTTTCTGACACAAAGAGCTCCTATAAAATAACATTTACGGTACGGCAAACGTAAACGGTACACTCGGCAATTATCTAAGATTGTAGCGCGCCGTGGTACTCGCTTGAAAACAAGAGTAAGCGATGTTGAAATCATTTTATGTCCGATACAAACGCATTCGAAAAACAATTTCATAAGAGCCCTGTCACGATTCTAAATGAAAACTCATTGTCCCATCAGAAAACCATACCATCAATACAAATCCCAGCGGTGTCCTTTTTACTGAAAAAAAGGCAACGGCTCTTACGTGGGGCCGATTTGCTTGGTATTCAACAGGGAAATCTTTGTTTACATTTCGCGCCTCGTAGCAAAAGGCTATCGCTTTCTAACCAGTCCGAGTTCGTCCCGGTCTCATGTAAATACCCTATTAGTAAGTTAATTGCAGGTGACACAAATTACTCTGTTTCAGTCTCATAAATATGGTTTGTATTATGTTGACTGTCACAAAGGGGGTGCGGTGGGAAACATGTGCTCAAGGGTCTTATCCGCGTCTCCACGAAAAGAACACACCAATCTTGTGAAGAAATACATTTGTAGTTAGACAGTTATTCAGAGCTTTGTACTGACATTCTTGTAATTTCGTATAAGAAGTGAGACGATAAAGCAGGCTATTTTTTTTTCCAATCCAAGACGTCACCCGGGAATTTGCTGATTGCAACTTAATTGAGCAGTCAGCGGAGTGATTACTCTACTGTCTCAAAGTTCTCTGTTAATAGTCTTAGCCACAGTAGACTTGATTTGAACTATCTGGCCGTTTAAAATTAGTTTACACTGATCCTGTATAACAAAGGTCCGTTGCAAATACCGGGAACAGATGTTTTGAGTTTTTCACGCCATTCCAAAGGAAGGGCGTCGATCACAGACGTCAGTCAAAAAGCATCCAGTGGTGAGATATTTTTTGCAACGTCTTAAAATAAAAGGATTTTCCATCAACGCAAGATGTTTGAATGCAATCATAATTTGCCGCTGAACATTTAGCGAAACAATTCAAACATTCTTCAAAGTATGTTGATTTTTTCTAAATGTCAAAATTGCAACATAAAAGAAGATATTGAAAAGTTTCATATTATACTTTCTATAAGCTCTGATCATTCGGCAATAGTTTTAAACTTGAATAGCATTGCAAAACAAAGGCATGGCCCTTCCTTTTGGAAATTCAAAGGGAGTCTTCTAGATGATATCAATTGTGTTACATTGATAAACGAAAGCGTACCAATTTGGTTAAGCGAATTTAAAGATATTAAAAATAAAAGAATTCTCTGGGATCTAATAAAATATTGAATCAGGCAAGTAACAATAAAATACAAAAAAAAAAAAAAGAAGGCACGTGAAAAGCGAGAAAATATATCTGTGTTTATAAATTGGTCAAGATACTTGGAGTGCACTTTACATATGATAAAAAGTTAAAACAGAAGCTGATCTTTAAGGAACTAATTAACTCTATGAAACAAAAGCTACGAATTTGGAGATGGCGAGACCTCACAATTATGCCAGCTTGTTACTTGTATGCTTTGATAAGGAAGTTTTAAAGAATTCGGTTTTGATTTTACCTGGAAAGGTAAAAATAAAGTTAAGTGTTCCGCTATTATAAATGACATCGAAAATGGGGGACTCAAAGCCACGCATTTGGAAACCATAATTGAAACTCAGAAAATAATTTGTTATTAGAAACTCGCAAAAGACCAGGCAGCCATTTGGAAAACTATTTTATTAAATTACGTACAGTCAATTGGAGATAAATTTACTTTATGTTATATGTATGTTGTATGTTTTCTGTACCGGACAATTCCAAATTCATCTGCATCGAGCTCTTCTATGCAACCCTCATCATCCTCATTCTTCATCTTCTCATTCTACTTCTGTCATCATCTTAACTGGTAACCGCCGCTACTTCCTATCCCTTGATTGTAGTCCCCGTCTGTTTCCCTGACCCGCGTTTTCACTGCTAGACCTCTTTTGCCGACACCCACGAGCCCAATGGTCCCTGCTACCTCAAACATGAAAATGGTCACGCGATTCTCCCCTTCCTTCTCCCTAAGAACTCGGGCAACCCTTGGGTCGCTGATGCCATTGCTGCTTTGTATAACCCGGTGAAGTCCGAGTCAACTGCTCCCACTTCACTACTGACGCCTTCAACGTGGCTAGTTCTGACCGGACCGCTTGTAGTTCAACCATGAATTTGTCCCTCCTGGGACTATCTTTCTGCCCTGCAGTCACCTTCCCATTATTCATCCCTTGTTGAACGGTTCCTTCTGTCTTGGATGCGTCCACTTCATAGACCTTGGTGCTCTTGTGACTAGAAGACATTCCTAACTTTGATTTCCTCTCCATCTCTTCTGACACAATAACATTAATTTGCTGAGTTAGAGCTTTATCCTGCACCCCTGGCACTTGTAAGAAAGGCCTCGGCCAATTTCGGGCTGCTTTATCCTGAAGACCGGTATCTAGTGCGAGCAAGAACATTCCCTGAACCAACTTAGAGCCGTATTGTAACTGAGTGTCCACCTCTTGAGAAGCAAACAGCAACTTCTGTCTGGTATCCAATGCCCTTATTAGAAAACTTTGTGGACTCTCTTGGGGTTTCGGAACTAATGTGGATAGCTGTCGATAAAGCTCTGTCGCACTGTTCTCTTGATAGTGGGACCTCAGGATATGCCTCAGTTTTGGAAGAGTTAAATCCTCAAGTCCTTCAAGATAACTTCTAAATCTCATGCCAGGATTAATTAATCGCTCTTACTACAGCATCCACAACCTCAGCTTCCTTATATATTTTCTTTAATGCCCCATTAATTTGCCTCACTAAACTTACACAGTTTAGTTTGTTCTTCTGTCCCGGTTCCCCAATTTGACAAGTTATTTTTAACGGCATTTTGAAATCACTTGGTTGAAAAAAAAAAAAACAACGGTTTACTCGCAGGAAATTTTTGCTTGCCCTTTTCCGATGGCAGGCTTCCCGACCTGTGGTTTGGTGTCGACTTATTGCAACGGAGGGCAGATGGGGTAATGCTCCGTAATCTTTGAACGAAAGTCCTCCAAGTATTTCCCCGTCCACCCCTCTTTCCTCTTTTGTTCCCTTCAACTTCTCTTCTAACATTTCTTCGATCAGCGAAACAAGCTTTTTCCTAGATTTCTCCTTCACGTCATCATCACTGCATCAACAGTTTGAGCAATCTCTTCCAGATCCTTACTTCCTAACTGGCATAGATAGCTCCGTATCTCCATCTGAAGATCATCGGTCTCCATCGTGCGTGTTCTGTAGAGTTACGTGCAAATCAAAGGTTTTTTTCCCCCTAGCCTCGTTCAGTTCCTTCGACCACCACGAAAATTCATTGCTAATACACGTTAAGTTTCTTCCCTCTCCGGCAGGACAGGCCCCCAAAAGTTACCCGGTGCCGGAACAGATGAGCGGCTTTTCCCTTTAAACAACAACAACAACTCGCAGACAAAAGTGGCGGACAACAAGCTCGTGGTCTTCTTATTACCCACAATGCTCAAAGGTCTTTTTACTGTACCAAAAGGGGTGGGGGTTCAGTATCGTAACCCGCTACACTTGCAAGTGGTAGAGGAATCAAAGCCTTCACGAAGAAGGCTTGACAATCTACAAAACGTAGACAGTGTAATTTTTCAGCCGTGTCGCCTTCCACCATAAATCACATGGGCACTTTTAAGTATATTTGTGAATATATATTGTATTTTAGCGAGAAACGGTCTAAGCAGTAGAGAGGATAATTGGAAATACAAAACGTAGTTATTTTACAATTAGTTACCTTACAATATTAATAATGATAGTAGTATTGTATTCTGACTTTTCTTTTATTTAATGCACAGCCCCGTACTAAGGTTCTAGCTTTAATTACCGTGGATAAATAAACTTGTATTTATTGATTGATCGTTGACAACAATACGCCACATTTTAAGAGTAACCGATGCACTCTGGCTCCGCTCTTTAGAAGGAACGTAATCAGACCCTCTCCTGATGCTCTTTGTGTATGAACTGCATCGAACTACTTTATTTGTACCTTTGGACCAGTGGGTAGAAAAGCTGAATGCTGACCCGTAAAGATTTTTTGGAGGATTTGATTTACCATACTTTCGGTGTCGTTCACCTCTTCTACCATCTTGTCCAACGGTTCTGTTAGATACAATTTGAAAGAATAAGTTAACGCTCTTGAGCGTGGAGCAAGACATGAGGATGATGATGATGATTATTATTATTATAAGCAGAATGAACGTCTGGATGCCCAGATTAAAGAGTATAGCTTTGGGTGGGCGGGGAGCCGTTACCAACCGTAGCATCGACTAAAATCTGCTATCACATATAAAAACATTACAATACCATATAAAAGTGTTAAAATATCATTGACCAAATAATGTGCAAATAAAACATGTCTGTTAAAAACAATATTCAGAGTGTTCATTAAAAAATTCTACCCACTCAGCTTAAAATAAATGTCCTTGCAATATGCAACAAGCTTGTCAAGAGGGGCTTCTGCATCTGTAGCGTAATGGTTTCACTCTTGTCTCCCACCAGACTTTTAATATTCTGCTCCACCTCACTTGAGAAACCGAGGATATCCATAATGATGTTGTATTGAATGACCTTCTATTCAGGGTATCTGTTTGTGAGCTCTAATCGCAGCTGTCTGTATTTTGCTGTCTTCTCACCTTGCCTCTCTGTTTTCCAACCATGGGCAGCTCATTTCGTGGACTATAAGTTCCTTGTTGGTTTGTTCAGGATGGTAATATCGATCCTGTTAGCTTTCGCCTGCATCGTGTCTGCATACAAGGGGACATCATAGTAGGCAATCGCTCGCTCTTTCTCGTACAGCGGCTTTGGTTTGACTTGCAAGTACCATGGTTCAACTTTAGTGACGAGATCTAGGGATCTTAGGACTTCAAATAATAGAATCTTGAGAGCGTTGTTATGTCTTTGTAAGTATTTTGTCTGCGCCAGTGCACTGCAGCCAGCTAGGAAACGTTGAACGTTTTCCAGGGACCACATAAGCGACAATTCTCCTAAGTGGCTTGTGATCTTGTTTCCTGTTGTAATATACCTTGGTAGGTAGCAGCTAGTGGTAGAGCTCTTTTATTCCTGCGATGTTATGTGTTGGGGCATTCTTTCATGCAGAAAGCCATGCAAAGCACTTGTCCAACTTAACTTTATCGTCGTCTCATCTCTGCTTAATCAGCTTTCCTTGCCATCTCTCTTCTGCTACAGTTAGGTGTTGAGATAGGCCTAGATAATCTATATCCCCCTGAGGCTTGTAGTTTCCATGCGATTGGGTTCATACATCGTATGAACAGCGTCGGACAAACTGCATCACCTTGTGTTATCCTATCGTATCCTAACCGTATCGTAGGCAAGGTCTCTTTTCCTCTGGACGTTTGGGCGACTATTCGAGCCTTCCAGCTGTTAGCAAGCTTCTCCATCACCATACCAAACCATCTGGGGAACCTGTGTAGAGTGAACATTTCAGCTAACCACCGATTATCAACAGAGTCGTACGCCTTAGCAACATAGATCCATGCCATGCTGAGATTTCTCTTTCCTCTCTGTGCATCTTCGCTTACCATCCGGTCAAGAACTAAATTATCAACGGTTCCTCTACAGTTCTCTCTTGCACCACGCTGCTCACGCTGCATCAATCCGTACGTCTCAATATGCTGGTTAGCCTGGACTAACAGACATGAAGTATAACATCACTTATACATTGTGTTCAGACAGGTGATAGGGCGTTGGTTGTTGCTTCTGAACTCACCAGACTTGGGAATAAGAGTTGTCTTGCCTTCCGAGAACCATAAAGGGAATTGGTATTCCTCAAGTTGTGTAGTAGCCTGGAAACTAGTGGCAATGTCTTCATGTAGGATGGTTGCCTTTTTCCACCAGACGTTAGCTATACGGTCGGGACCAGTTCTTTCTGTTGATGATCTTAGCAACTTATTTTGCATTCAACTTGCAGCCAACTATAGGTATTTCCGGTACCACGTCCTCTATTGCCTCTCTAATCTCCTCAATCCAGTCTGCTTCGGTGTCTCCGCATCCTTCTTCCTCCCACAGGCTTTTCCAAAAACTAGTTCATAAATGTTAGTGAACTTAATGTCATTGTCCTGTGTCCCTTCCATTGCTTTGTTGTCATACATTGGCCTATCACTATCCGCTTATCTTTTTAACATTTTTCCAAAGGTGGAATATACACTACCAGGATCTACGTGAAATTTCTGGTTGAGCTTTCTTGCTTCTTCTAACCTCATTTCGCACCAAAAGCCTCTCCATGTAGTCAACTAAATCAGCAACTGACAGCGACTTGCAGCCTTTCAGGAGTTTAGCTCTGTTCGTCTTACCTTTACGGGTAAGCTTTCGATTAGCTCTTACTCTTTCAGCTTTGGCGATTGAAATGATCTTCACCTGCTAGTGTTTTGTATCTTTCGAATTCCTTCATTCTCTCATCAGGGCTTTTCATAGTTTACTTTCGTAGTTTACTTTTTTTCCAGCCTTTGATCATTAGGAATGCAATCAAAACCGAATAAATGACGCGATTTGCTAGCCAGAGAAACATGAAATGATTTTGAGCGGGATCTGGTGCGCTGTTTACATCGTTCTGCTTCATCAGCTAGCTCTTCAATAGCTTCGTTGATGTTTTTGATATCTGGAACTGTTGGTCTTTTCTTTGTTCTGCTGTCAGTAAGTCGATTACTGAAATTATTGTTATTATTATTATTATTATTATTATTATTATTATCATCACCATCATCATCATCATTATTATTAATTATTATTATTATTATTATTATTATTATTATTATTATTATTATTATTATAGCGGAGCTCAGGCGCGCCAGCAGAGCACCGTGGGTAAGAGTTTTTTGGGAAATCTATCCATGCGAGAAATTTTGGTTAATACGTCCGTTTTTAAAATTCTGCATTTATTTGTTTGAAGAAAAACTTAACAATTTCAGTGTTCTGAGATGGAATCCATATTTGGGCTTTCTTGAGTAGATACAGTGTTTCTCTCTTGTCTTCTGTCAGTGTGTTGAGGTTTTCCTCCAGTTTTAGGTTGTGTCCTCCAAGGAAGTCTAAGACAATGTAGAAATTTTGCTACTTCGCATTCCTTTCATATGTCCTTTATTCCTGCTCTCCGAATTCAGTGTATTTTTCTTGCTTAAGTTCCGTCTTTTCCTTTATCTTCCCTACTTGAAATACTGATCCTCCAAGCAAACACCATTTATTCTTGACCTTGTCCCACATACATATCTATACGATTAGCACCATTTGATGGTGCTCTCTTTAGATTAAATGAAACATTCCATTATACTTTGCTTGTGGTATTCTCTAGTACTGATTTAGGTTGTTTTTGTTGGTACCATGGTTTGCTGTGATCGCTTTCCTGGTATCCATACTTGTGTAGTAGATAGTGGTAAATGGGTCTGAGCATATGATCGTGTCTTGGCACGTAAAGTGTTTGTGCAATTTTAGAGCACATGCTTAGA
>OX421455.1:24136969-24156969 GCA_949126865.1 Montipora capitata | reverse complement strand
GAAGGCGAGTGCTCTCGCCACTTCTTTAAACGCTATCCCTGCTTCCAAATAGAACGTGCTTGAGATATATTAAATTGCGAGTGATTAACTTTAAGCGATAGATAAAAATTATCTAAATTTCTAGCTGTTCTTGTTATTTTTATTTATTTTCTAACTCCTTGCCGGGATGTTTTACTCCGTGTAATAATGCATGGCCTGTAATAGCTCATTCCAGCAAATAAATCAACCATCCTGGGTAACAGAGGTGGCTTAGTCCTATGCAAACAACGCCTGAACGAAAAAAGAAATCTGAAATCTTGGCTCCCTTCCACCCTAAGATACCAGTCTGTTTTGTCTTGACTCCACTCTCCCAATAAATAAGAAGTGCTTTTAGTCAATCTTTTCATACCTGCACTCTTCGATAGGTGTTGGACAGTAAAGCAATCAACATGTTAACCACAACTGTAAGATTCACTGCTACATAGGCAACAAACAGTAATTGAATGATTGTGTTTGAATAAGGGTCAGGCGATTGGAAAAACTCAAATCCTTGAGATAATTCCACCAAAGCAAAGATGAGCTCCTTAAATATGACCATCCAACTAGGGAGAAAAAACAAGAACGAGAACAGCAAAACAAAAAGTATCAAAGACATGACAATTAACTGCCAACAGTCCTTTTCAGGACTCTTTCACCCGGACAATCAAATTCCATCGAGGCATAAAAAGTAAAGAAAGTAAAAGTAAAGTACAGACTTACGTCTTGTCGCCTAATTCATCCTTTCTATCATTCACGAACACTTTTGTCAATACGGTTGAAACTTCCAGAGTGATGAGGAATACGTGAACCACAATAACACCCACGTCTCTCACGACATGAAACAGGGCGATCTGAATGGTGCCGACTCCTTCAAATGATTCAAGAAGGGAACCAAAGGCTCTGCTGGTTAGTAACATTGTGTTGAAACCATAGAAATGAGCAGCAACATCCACGGCCCGGTTTTGGTGCCCTGGCTCATTCAATATCATCCCCCAGGTGGCTATTCGTAGTGGCAGTATCACACAAAAATAGATGATAAGGATGGCCAGGTCATAAAAATTCCAGTAATCTCTGTAAGGAAAATTACAATAGTAGTGGTTTGCTCACCGATAGACCCATTTTGACGGTTATTATGCAAATTAGATTAGGACCTAAATGGCGGGAAATTCAATTTAAAAAAAGGATGACTAGATATACTGGAAATTGTGGTGGTCATATGCTGGACACGTGAAAGTAATTTTACAGGGAATCCAGTACAAAAAGATTAAAAAGTGACATTATGAACTTACGTGAGAGAAGCGGCCGAGATCCGTTCAGCAGATGACCACGTTGAAAAGAGGGTGAAGCAAGGCATGTCAGGAAAGATGTAGGGACGTCATGCATGGGGTTTGGTCGAGAGGAAATGACATCACAAGGCCCTCACGGTGAAGAAAATGAAAACGAGACAAAGGATGTTTATTTTTACGAATTCGAACAGTTTATTGATGGCAAAAAAAGGAAACTAGGTACACGTGGGAACGTGAGAGGTGGCCTCCTGCTGCGCCTCGTCCCAATAAAAGTCAACATGACGTAAAAGTGTCTTCTTCTTCTTCTTCTTCTTCTTCTTCTTCTTCTCCTTCTTCTTCTTCTTCTTCTTCTTCTTCTTCTTCTTCTTCTTCTTCTTCTTCTTCTTCTTCTTCTTCTTCCTCTTTGCAACAAGGGATGAGTTCATTGAAGGAAGCGAACGATCTTACCATCATCGGCAACAGGGTGTAGCATGAAAATCACGTACTTCCAATCGTTGTAACTTTCGTTCTCCTTCACTTTCCGAATCACCCGGGATAAGCGTCGTTATAATTCTCTTTGAATGTCGAAGATTTCAGGGAAAGGACAATGTTCGGATTCTCAAAATTTGATGGCGCACGAAATGCCACCCTCCTCAGCTTTGATCTGTCGGACTTGGACCGTCGTTTTTGGTTTGGAATGGCGATAACTCTCCGACTCGTCCTCAGTCATGTCTCACCCAAGGTCTTGGATACCATTCCGAGGGCGGATCCCAATCACTTTCATATCCCTAAGAGTCGGAATCACTGTTCATCGTTTGTGGTTTCCTGAGACTGATGAAAGGAGAAGAGGAAGAAAAAATCAAGGCTTGAGGACGGTCCGGTAATGAGGGCACTTCCATTGTTCCGTTCCCCGTAAAATTGACTAAAGAACCGGAACATACAGGACATGTGCTTGTACCGCCCTCAACAGAACATCTGGAAGGTGTCGGAATGCTGTATAAGCGCAGCCCCTTGGTGTGGGCTCTGTTCCATATGCAGTGTTACTGCGGGAGCAACTTGAGGCATGTTGGCTCTATTAAGGGATAGGACAAACAAATGGCACACCTTCTCTGTTCTTTCCGTGAGCCATGGCGTCCTTGTGCAGTCGCTTCAACTTGTCTAGTCGTCTCTTTTGCTGTCTGGTGAGGACCATCACAATGGTTGGATAAAGAGAAACATGGCGCTGCCGTTTTATAATGTGCTCAAAAAAGGTCATTTGACCGAAGCGGATGGAGAGGGGGTGGGAGGGGGTTATGGGTCGCCAGAGAATTTTAAAAACGGGGCCGAGGGGCAAGTATAAGAAGGAACGTCCCAGGAACAGAGGTCAAACCCAGTCAAGTCAAGTTTTGAGATGACTGCTGCTGTTGACAAAGCCTGTGCAGGAAGAGGAACGATTGTGTGTCTTTGTTTTTGGTTTAATACTGGGTTTTTTGTTGATCATTTTGTGAAAGATGTCTGCTGCTGTGAGATCCTTTGTGGGAGGCCTGGCTGCCCTTTTAGAGAACCGAGAGATGCGAAGACCCGGTGGCTGACAGACGCCCAGATTTTTGCCGACCCCAGCCCACCTGCAGGGCCGCTCCAGTCCGAACAGTTTTCCAACATGGAGGACGATGAGCTAGCTGCTGCCGAGCCTGTGTCACCACCCCAACCTGTTGCCACAGCCCGAGCGGAATTCGACGCAGACTTGGTGCGTGGTCACGTCACGTTTTTAGCGGGAACGTGTTGGGCCCGGATTACCTGTTTTCTCGGCCAGTTTGCTGACGCCATCGTTGTGGAAGAACCACTGTCTGATCTGCCGGGAGGAGGCGTGGAGGCGTGGTCGAACGGGGAGACGACCGAACAGCAAGAAGTCGATTTGGAACTCGTTAACAAGGTGGTGGAGGGGTTGCCCGAGGGGGTCCTAAGCTGTGCATTGCGCCCCGACCTCTTGCTGGAATTTGGGTGCTTTTACCAACCCGTTCACTTGGGCTGCCTCTTCCCCTGTTGGGTGAGCAGGGATAAATGGACCTGTCCCCACTGTAGGGAAATCTACTGAGAAGGCCCGGACAATGAATACTTCATTGAAAAAGAGGACGGGATTAATATCTGGGACTTGGAAACATCGCTCATGGAGCTGGACTGGGACTCGGACAATTTGATGAATTTGAAGTGGAACAGTTTGATTTATTAAAATATATGTTTAAGCACTTATAAATAAATAATGAAAGAAAAAAATACGCAAACACCAAGTTGTTAATAAAAAGATATGATTTAATGAGAGAAAAAACGACTTGTTTTACAATTGGGAACGTGAGAGGTGGCCTGATGCCTCGTCCCGGTCTTACGTCCGTTCGGGAGGATCCGGCAACAGGAACCAGAAAGGGGTTGGTTTCACGGCCTCTAGAAACGGCAAGTGCACTTGCGATTCACGTAACGGGTGTCTCGGTCCAGTCACGTGTTATCTCGCATCCATTGCACGAAGTGGTAGCATTCCACAAGGGGGCAATGATGTCCCATGTGATCTTTGTAGCGACCGCAAGAGGCGACCGAGATCAGCCAAGGGAGGTCGTGGAATTTCGGGCAGCCCATGGGTTCCAAGTCAATGTGAGGAATGTCCCACGAGGCAAACCATCGCCGTTTGATCATCCCACCTTATAAAGCCACCAGAGGGCGTTCGGGGGTCTGGTGACGTTTTTATAACGTTAGGACGTCGTCTCGAATGTCCTGAGCCCCATGACACGGTTCGTCCGGGTACGGATCGTACGAGAGGCCGTGGACTTTTGTCGTGCAATAATGGGTGGTTAGGGCCAACGGACAGACGGTTTGTAAGGAATGGAACCCGTATGACTTCCGATCCAATCACACCAATCCACTTCGCGATGAATAAACATAGCACAACGTTTTTGAAATAGATCTGTCGACAGGCAAAACCCTTCCAGGTCCACGACTAAACAGACTTTACCTAAGAGCCTGACTCTCTTCGGTATCGTATCGGTAGGGTGAGTAGTTCCCCATTGTCTTTGTTGGTGCTGTCTCGATCTCGGAGAAGCACGCTGGGGTCGTCTGCATCTTGGAAGAGGTAGAGGATAAATTGACAATCGCTACAATTCCGATCAGGTTTTCACGAAAGTTTGAGCGATACTTATTCTTTGTCTCTTAGACAAATGTCGCACAACAATCGATCCAAGAGCACATCCAAACGTCGACAATACGTTCCCAAACACATGGTGTGACGGTTTTGGTGGGACCGCTCTTCATATAGCAAATCAAGTTTACGTGGATGAAATTTTGCGGACCTTGAATGACCTTGACGCCACTATGAGAAACCAATGACACCACTCTCTCTAACCAATGACAGACCACAGAGTTTTACAGCACGTGCCGCCGACAAACCATAAATACCTGAGACAATCCTGGTCCGTCAAAAACGACAAAAACGCATCTGAACCAGTTGCGCGCCATTTTAATCTTCCTAATCACTCCCACCAAAACAAGAAAATTTGCGGCCTAGCCCTACACTACGGGAACACAGACCGCCACAAGAATTTGGAACAAAAATTCATCTTACCACTAGGTACACTGTATCCTCACGGAATCAATGAACGCCTCTCATCCATTAATTTATTCACAAATTCATGTAACCATATTTCCACGAACGGCAAACCTCCGCCACACCTGCATAAAAACCAATAACACCAACAATTCCTCTATTCGCTCTGACGTGGGGCTAACGCTCGAAACGTCAGCTTTCCAAATCATTCACGGCGGTAATTCGACCTTTATCAACACATTTGATAACATCAAGATTTCCGATATCAGTAACGATGAGTACGTCTTGGGAGTACGGGAACCTTTCATGCCCAGAAAAGAAACGACCTGCTAAGCAAAGCACCAACAAGAAGGGCAACAAGAAAGTAAACCACGACGCGGTGCGCTCTGCCAAATTTACAAGGAAGCCTGCCAAAAAGCGGCCTGAGACAAAGACACAAGAGGCCGAAACAGAACTGAATGCCGCCACCCAAGAATTGGATGCTTTGTTGGCCTCTATGCCGTGCTTCGACGACTTGCCCACGTACGAGGAGATAATGATGGCAGAACCACCACCACCGTCACCTGAGGAGAACGTGGAACGCCTAGAGCCCGAAATCGTCGTCGCGACCCCACAACCACCAGAGAGTGCACCCATGAGACCCCCTTGTGCGAGAAAGGACACGAGACGAACAACAGTTTGAGTATGTGTACTTTCAAGACACGTGGGTACCCAAAGCCAAACAGCAACTCCACCCCGATGTGAAACGAGGCCCATGACACTGTTTTTGTGGTACCAAGAGTAAGATGGTACGGACGGTCAATCCTTACTCCGCGAATGTTGGTCGTTTGTTCCTGGTCTGCCAACAGAAAAAGCCGTGTCGGTTTTTCCGATGACAAACGAGATCTTAGAGCCTCGCTTGGAGGAGGCAGGAAGACGAGGATGGGTGGAAGAACGTTGCTGAATTACACTCTAGACGAAGGCGAGACGTTTCTGGAAGCTCAAGGCTGGGTGAATTATTTAAACGTGGTCGACCATTTGGAGGCTGGTGCAGCCAACAGCGACATTTGCACCACGGCAGGATGGCAGCACAATCGAAAGACCCCCTTGAAGACAGTCACCGTGTTGTTCCACAGCAACCACAAAGTCAATTTGATCATGCATCCTCATATGGAAGCCTTTTGCAAGGGATGCATGCTGGTACCCGGGGTGGAGTTCGTCTTGGAATTGTTTTGCAATACCCCCGAGTTCTTTCTGTTTGGCACCTACACCAGCGGTACGGGAGTCGAACATCAATTGACTTTGGGTCAAGAGAACCTGAAGGTGACGCTGCATCTGTCGCTTGTTGCTGAACCCGTCCGTGTACAATGCCCTGCAGCTCAAGAGGAAAGTGAAAGACAAGTGGGCCAATTGTTCGGTGGTGCGATGCCAGATCTGGACGTTTTCGTTCGACGGACATACTACCACCAAGTTGTAGGACGAGTTCCCGATCGTATGATCGTGGGATAGCTGGAAAGTTGTGCGTTTAATGGCGATTTGAAGTATTACTTGTTTGCCTTCCAGAAATTTGGAGTGATTCGGATCCGTCAAGTCGTCGACGGGGAAGAATACCTGTACGCCACCTTGGAATTGAACGGAGACAACGCACGGAAAGATGGGCTGGGGTGCCATCGCTTCTTGGAGGTCAGTGGCTCTCTGTTGCATCACCGTCCTGACATGATCAAACCCAACAGTTGGGGTGAGGGCAAAAATTGTACGTTGTTTCCGTTGAACAACGTGCCCAACGGAGACGCCGACACACGAATCGGAATCCCGACCAAGAAGGCAATCAGCATTTGGAAATCGATTTCCATGCAGTATTGAGCCAGAACATTAGCGTGCTGGTGTGGGCAGGATTTGAGAACTTGTTCCAGATCGACGACAAGGGGAGCATTCTATATAACGTGCGTCGATAACGTTTCGTGGTGGAGACATGGAATTTGTGTCCCTGAGTGACGTGGCCCGCAGTCATCGTGGCGCGTGGGATGATCCTATCCTGAAACGTCTGTTTCACGGTGTCCATCCTTCCGACGGCTTGCCGTCCCATCCTACCGGGACGACGCGAGCCGCCTACATCATCAACACCGATCCTCGAAGCGAACCGGGTCAACATTGGTTGGGTCTATGGATATGAAGCCAGCCATCAGGCATGTCGCGAACGGTTGCAGTCAGCCAATGCCATCAGATCAATGCCGTCAGCGAATTGGTCATCAACAGGTTGCACGGCCAGATTCCCATGTCATCGACCACGCACCAATGGGTACTATCGCAACGTGATGCCTTCAGAGACATGGCTGATTGCAATCATTCGGTGAAAAAGCTTTGTCAGATGATATTGGCTCAAACGGGGCGTGGTCTGTGGCAAAGACTGAACATGGTTTGCGCACATTTTCTGCGACGACGATGAACGACCTCTCCACCCGGCGGAGTCCACGGAAGCCGATGTTGGTCCCATAGCAGGCCGTGGTGCCAGCCCCGGGTGCAACTCATGGGTACGGCATAAAAACGCTCGAACCACCACCACCATGACCACGTGGCACATTGGACGTCAAGTGTCCTACCTGAGTGCGTTTTTACGAGACTTGTCGTCTGTTCCCTTGAATCTCCGTCACTGGAATCCCTACTGGGCGAATGGGCAAATGAGCGATGTTCTTAGTCAGTTAGCGTATGACGTCTTGAAACGCCCGTGTTGGCGCACACACGACGGAAATTCATGTCTACTATGCGAGACCAAGTATACTATAAATGTAGGACGTAAGATCATAAGGCGTCAATCTGATTGTAGCAAGTTCTGGCAAGGACTCCACACAGCGTATCATCATTGTGTCAATGACTGCCTCCAACATGGATGATGGATAATGTTACACGTGGACGTACGGACCACGTTCGTTTTGTGCCATGCATTATCAGATCCAAAGACTTCGACGACGTGAACGCGAGCAGTGTGACGTCATTCATTAATTGACAGACCAACTCAAAGAACGGAACGAAAGTATCGACCGACTCGAACGAGTGCTATGTTATTTGAAAAACCAAGTCCGTCAGCTGGAACTCTATCTGGATTGGGGAAGTCAAGAGAAACAAACCCTCTACTACAAAACGAAGAATTCATCGGACGACCCCATGGGTGTTGCAGGAACCGTTACAGACGTTGTTGATGCAACTGGTCAAAAAAGAGAAAAAGGAAAAAAGATTCCTCAGACACTGGCATCAGCGGCTCTGATGCCAGTACCCAGAAAACGCCTTCGTTTCTCACCCTCTACACCCAAACCCACGAAGAATAAAGCCATCCCGGTCGATTGGAGCAAACTGCCTTTTTCTGGAGATCCCTTGTCGGGCGTGACCGTGGTGGAAATGATGGAGACGGCCACCCAATTTCCTGAGAGAAAAGTCCGTAAAGCCCAAGGACGTCGCCAGACCAAAGTGGATAAATTGCGGCACCCGGCCGATTGGTTGGACTTTGAAACGAAACTCCGACGACGTCTCGATGGGCAGGACTTCTAGGAAAAAGACACGTTGGCAGTCCGTCTCACCCATGACGCGTCGGCGACGACGACGTCAAGGAGGAGGCAAGTTCGATGTTGGCCAACACGGGCCTCGAATTTCATTGGCCAGGGTATCAGTACATGGGACGGGGGACGCATCTCGACTGGTCAGGACACTTTCCAGAATCACGTGTTTCATAAGTCCTCATAAAAGACAACGCATTGCGACTTTCTGTTCATTTGTTGAATCATGGATTACTTTTCGTCTAGCGATGAAGAGACCGACGTTTAATTGGCACTGGCAGCTGATGTTCAAGTCAGTGCAGGAGGAGAACATTTTCGTTTTGTTTTCGACCCTGTGTTCGAACGTTGATCCGATGTAATGGGCGAACGTTGATCCGATGTAATGGGCGTCTATTGTTAATGCATCCTTTCTAACATGTGTTTTTCCATCAAAATGGAAAACAGCTGAGGTTACACCAATTCCAAAAGACGGCGACCACGAACAGGCAAACAACAATAGGCCCATATCACTCCTACCAGTTTTATCTAAGGTTTGCGAAAGGGTTGTACATAATCAACTCACTTCATATCTGCAATCAAATGACACCCTATCAAAGACTCAAAGCGGTAACAAGAAATGGCATTCGTGTGAAACATCTGTCATTGAAACAACCGACACAATTCTTAACGCTATTGATAAAAAGAAGTTAACTGCTGTTGTACTCTTAGATATGACCAAAGCCTTTGATAGTGTCAATCACGAGACATTAATTTTAAAATTGCAAGATGTCGGAACCTCCAGTCATACTCTCCAATGGTTTCGCAGTTACCTAAGCAACAGGAAACAAGTAGTACGAATCCACTCAACGCTGTCTGAGCCTTTGCCTGTGACCAGTGGTGTACCTCAAGGGAGTATTTTGGGGCCAGTACTATTTAGCATATATACGAATGATCTTTCCTCGATACCACAGAAATGCAGCACCCAGAGTTACGTAGATGATACGAAACTCATTACTTCCTTTCAACTAAACGACAACCTGGATGCAATTACTGATTTGAAAGACGATCTGTTTAAAATAGGAGAATGGTGCTCCAATAACCTCTTGTTACTTAATCCTAGCAAAACCAAGTTAATGATATTTGGCAGCAGGCAAATGCGTGCAAAATTGCAATTTCATTCCCTTCCCTTTATGGGAAAGGACATCATGCCTTCAGACACTGCTAAAGACCTGGGCGTGATTTTGGATTCTAATTTAACTTACGATGAACACATAATTAAAACGGCTTCTTCTTGCATGTCCTGCCTCGGCCAAATAAACCGCGTCAAGCATGTTTTTGACAAACGTACACTCCTGACGATTATCAACTCTTTAGTTTTTAGTAAATTATTTTATTGTTCCCCTGTATATGGGCAAACACGTCGAAGTGTAATATTAACAAACTGCAGGCTGTGCAAAACTTCGCCTGCCGCATTGTGAGCGGCGCGCGTAAATATGACCATATTACGCCCATTCGTAAAGAGCTCAATTGGCTACCTGTGGCAAACCAGTTATATTACCGAAGCGCTATAATGGCCTTTAAATGTATGACGGGCCACGCCCCTGAATATCTGTCTTCAAAATTTTTAAAGCGAGCCGAGGTGAGCGGTCGTAGCACCAGAAACTCTCAATTATTGAACATTCCACTTTTTAAAACTGCTAGCGGCCAAAGAACCTTTTATTATAGAATAGTTAATTTATGGAACTCTTTAGATTATAATCTTAAACTGTGTGATTCAGTCACTGTTTTTAAAAATCACCTGAGGACCAAATTACTTAAAGAACTGTAATTTAATACTTATATATTTTAACAATTTTTAAAATTTTATCTTTTATCTTTTAATTGTAAATAGGAATATATTTGTGTTAATATTGTCTTTGAAAAGCCCCTTGGGGAAAGTCAATAAAGTATGTATGTATGTATGTATGCGCGAACGGGTGTTTCGAGCTCGCTTGTAACAGGCGAGGGCTTTGGCCCTGAACCAAAACTTAAACCGTGATCTGGCTCAAGGCATGCGAGGTGCCATGCAAGGATTGCTGAACGACTGGAGCATCGAAGATCGCGATTGGCTGTACGTTTGCACCATGACGCCAACGGTCCTTCGCACAAGGATTGTGGGTGGATGGTTACCGTCAAAAGGCCAACACCTTCGAGGCCTTCTTGGACAAGATGGCCAAAAAAAATAAATTCGGGCGAACGTTTCGAACTCAACGAGCCCTTCGAATTGGAACTTATGCACGTGCAGAGTGAACCTCGGGGCAGCAACCACTCTAGGAAAAGACGACCTGGCCATGAGGCATCAGTTGAGTTGCTTCTGAAGAAACGGTGCAATTCTGTTTGGGCGGCCCGAAAAACTACGAGCACAAGTGCAAGGATGGGAAGGTGACGTGCAAAGTCGGCGGGTTCCCTTTGAACTTTGAAGGAGCCGCGCAGCTCAATTACGACGGCTATCACGTACCCGTACGGCTACCGTTGCACGATGGACGATGACGACAAACCAAACTTGGAAGTTGAACTTCTCGCTGGCTTCCTGTGGGACGATGAGGGCATGTTAAAATGTTACGAGGGTACGCAGCAAGGCACCAGTTTGTGACTAACTCTGGGGAGCGACGTACCCTCCCACTTTTTTTCTGTAAATGGTTTCCTTTTTTCTATCATTAAACCGTTTTAAAATATATCTATGTTTTGTCTCGGTTTTTTGTCTTGAGGGACCTGGGTCCTTATGATGTCATCCCCTTTCGACCAATCCGAGTGCGTGACGTCAAGTTCAAGTTCAAGTATATTAATTTCTTATTTTACTATTACAATGGTAAAGACTACAATATCCCGCAAATAGCATATGCTAATCTATGCGGGTAGTGTTTTATCTAAATATGTAGAAACAAGTCCTAAATAATGAATTACTAAACTAATTAATTAATTGATTAAAAGCAAAAAGATAAATAAACAAAACAAAAAGATTAATTAATTTATATGGACATTTTAAGACAATGACAGGAGATGAGTCTCAACATACTGAATTACTGGTACGATGATAAAGTTTATAAATTACACTGTAAGGTATTTCTACTCAGCTAGAAGAGGTCATTTTTGTATCAAGGTATTAAGATCAACATAAAAATCCTCATGCTCTAAAAACCGCTGGAAAATCTCCTCTTTTTCTGCAAGTATTGACAAAGTTTATTCCATATTTTACATCCAATCCGCGAGAAGGATTGACTCTGTTGATGTAACCTTGAAATATTCTCATAAAAATTGCCTGCTTTCGCTGATCGAGTGTTATAGGAGTGGATAGAAACAATCTCAGTAAAAAGCCCTATCAAGTTTGTAGGTGCAGTTTTGCAATGGATATCATGCATTAGAGTTGATACAGCTTTGTAATAGAGCATGTCCACAGGAAGAATGTTAGCACGCATGAATTAAGGTATAGCATGCTCCCTTTTACTTTCAAAGTAAATTAAACGCAGGGCTCGCTTCTGGAGGATTAAAATTTTGTTAGGATTAGCCTTAGAGGTCTGGCCCCGGGCCAGCAGCCCGCAAAAAATGTATGGGTGTATTAAAGAGCGAAAAATATTTAAAAGAATGGAAGTTGGTACAAAGTGTCTGAGTCATGAAATAATGTCAATAGTTTTGCTTATTTTGAATGCAATGTAGTCTACATGAAATTTCCAGGAAAGATTATTGTCAATCATTACACCAAGATACTTTACAAAGGACTTACCTTCAAGTTTCTTTGTCATTTTGCTCTCATTATCAAATACTTTAAGGTGAATATCGATTTTAATCTTTCGTTGGTAAGGATGAAATATTACGAAATTAGACTTATCAATATTGAGGGTTAATTTATTTGCTAACAGCCAGTCACAAACATTAAAATTGGCCTATTGTTTCCGCATTCAAGTTCATCACCGCTTTTATAAATAGGGATTATCTTAGCTTGCTTCAGTTTGTTGGGAAACAAGCCGGTTTCAATCAATAAATTCATTATTTTTGTTAGAGGTTTGGATATAACTGTACAGGCGCATTTAAGGATACGTGCCGGAAATGAATATAGCCCGTGTGCTTTATATTATTAACAGGGAGAGACAAGATCTCATTTCTGATTTCTAACGGCGTAATTGGGTCGAAAAGAAATGACGACAAGGGTGATGGACCTTGGCGGAGATATTAATGGAAACGCTGTCTACACTGGGGTATTGAAGATGCCAGTTTATGCCCAACCGTAGCAAAATGTGTGTTGAGTACATCTGAAATCTCTTGTGCATTTGTTGTTACAACTTTGTTAGCTGGACATCTGATGGAGGAGATTGCACAATTTTTATGTTTCTATGATTTATTAGACTGTTGATGCCTTCCCAAGTTTTCTTTATGTTATTCAGATTGTTAGAGAAAATAATTGTGAAAGTAAAGAGTTTTTGGCTCGATCTAGTTAATGTTGAGATTTTATTCCTATAGACCTTATATTTATCGTTTTCTCCGGAGGAGTAAAAGTGATTCTTCCTTCTTATAGAATTTTGTATTCCTTTAGTTATCCAGGGTCTTAGCATCTGCTTAGCTTTGCGTCGTTTAGTAGTTTTAAGAGGTGCGTGTTTGTTTACTATTTTGTTAGTCTTGTTAAAGAAGGAAGAAAATGATTTTTCTACATTATTTTCATTAGTTGGATTGTCCCAATTAATTTGACTTAGGTCATGAAGAAATGCATCGACTGAGAAAAACGAGAAATCGCGCTCTTTACTCTTGAAGGGTTTACCCGATAGCCTTAAATCAAGTGAGGGCATCATACAAGTTAGGGCAGCAGACAGAATTAGGAGAAATGATCACTAATGTCCGTCTCTATATCTTTCTTGACCTTCCTTTCTTCCCCCTCTTTTCCAACATGGTCGTCTGCTGAACAGATCTCCGCTGCTTCTCCCACCTAAGTCTATAACGTCATTTTAAAACTTTTTCTATTCGATTCCCTGTAAAATTACTGCCGCTTGTCCAGCATGTGACCACCACAATTTCCAATATTTGTATTCATTAAAAAAAAAAGAATTGAATTTCCCGTCATTTAGGTCCTAGCCTCATTTCCATAAATAACCATCAAAATGGGTCTATCGGTAAGCAAACCGCTACTTACAATAATGGATAAAACTATTGAAAAAAGGTAATTTTTTTTCAGTGTGAAGATTTGATTTTCTAATCAAGCAGGAAGAATGGCTTGGTAAGGGGAAAGAAGGCATCAATGGAATTTGGAAGGGCTCCAAATCTGGATGTTGTAAGGGGCTTCGGTTTAAGTCGTTACATAGTCTGATTTCGGAACGTTTGCAGGGTTAGTTGGACAGTGGGGAGGTACCGAAGTGGATGGTAAATTCGAGGACGGTATTGGTACAGAAGGATCGTCTCAAGGGAACAGTGGCTAGCAACTACAGACCAATTGCATGTAATCCGTTGATGTGAAAACTACCCACTGGGATCTCGGCAACGAACCTGTATGGATATTTGTAGGATAATAGGTTGTTTCTGGATGAACAGGGGAGGTGTAGGAAGAGGTACGTTGGTGACGGTTGGGTTTTTCGAAAGATCTTGGGGTTCTAGATGCGTTGGGAGGAATGCAGGCCCCACAGTTATCATTATCATTATCATTATCATTATCATTATCATTATCATTATCATTATCATTATCATTATCATTATAATCATTATTAATTATACTTGGAGGCACTTACCTTAGATAGTTCTCTAATATCCCGAACCTCATCTTTCTGTCCTCAGAGCTTAGCTTATCCTTAAACTCTTTGAATTCGACCAAAAGTCTACCAATGAGAAAAACGAAAATGACACATTCCACGCTGCTTGGAGAACCTAAAGTAGGCTCGACACATATTGAAAAGTGTAAAGCCACAAGCGCCATGTAGCTAAATGTGTCTCGAACGAAGACGAAGTAGGGAACCGTAAAATATTGTCTGTATATTTTGGTGAGGCCTGTAAAAAAATTCAACAAAACTATGTAAATAAGTTGAGTAAAAATGAGTGAGCTGATCGCAGCGTCAAGCCCCTTGTAAACAATCTAAATTTCCGACATTTAATTTAACGTTTTAAAGATAATGCGCACTGATACTATTTCGTGTAGTATAATTTGACTGGTAACGCTAACGGAACCTCTGAAGTTTGAAGTTTGTTGACCGACAATGGAGCGTTAAAGAACCTGCGCGCTGTTGGCGAAGACTGAAGGGATGGAAGGGAGATGGAATTCCCAGTGTTGTATGTGACGGTCTCTGCTAACTTGCGGTCGACCCGCCGGTCTGAATTACCTTGAAGGGTTTCTGAGCGAATGAAACCAAAAAAACACAAATACAACCAAAAGTCAGACTATCTGCCGACTTCTGGATCCTCCACTTTGACTTCAACCTAAAACACTTTAAATGTTGCAAGCAATTTAAATTTTTCAAGGGATCACTCAATACACTTACGTTACCTATTCAAACTTTGTTATACATTCATACCCCAGTAACAAATGCATGTGCGAGAGAGGTGAGGCCCTTGAATCTTTTAAAATCTGCTAATGTTTTGGCCTCTTTAATACAATTCCTAAGTAGGTGCCAGGACTATGGCTTCGTATCAGGTTTTCCTTTTCCACTTGGATGTTCGATTTTTTGTAGGTGTATGGAAAACACTTGAGAGACCATGTTTTGACAAAAATCCTTCTGCCTTTCAAAGACAATAACGTTATACGCACACGACTTGTGGTGAGGTGCCTATGCGCACGAATGTGAAATGACCCTACCCATCCCCCGGTACAAATGTTTGCAAAAGACGAATGCGAGCATTTTGAGATTAAAATATCAATGGGAATATATTTAATTTACAAACCTTCTTTTTCTTCTCCCGAGACCAATCCCATGGGATGAATTCGGGCTACAAGAAACGGCGATGACAGCGTAAATAAAGGATAATAAATAAATAAAGGAGCGAGTAAATAAAGGAGCAAGGGTGGCACAGTCGGTTAGTGCGCGGCCTTGGTGCATAAGGTCCTGAGTTCAATCCCCGGATCTCACATCCTTGTTTCGACTTCTTTCCTTTCAGTGTAGCCGAAGTAGCTTTAAATACCCTTAAAACGGAGCACTGATGGAAAGAGGGGGGTAAAATGAGCGCACCGTCGGCTTCCTGGGAGAGTACTCTCTAGAGAGTAAAGGAAATTCCGACGTTAAATAACGTGTACCTTTACCCTTACCTATAATAAGAACTATTTTTTTCCAAGAGGGCACTAGACACCTTTTTACAAATAGGCTACCTTCTTTGTATTTGTTTGTTTGCTAGCAAAGTTAGCCATTCTTGCCTCCTCCTTAAACTTAAAACTCAAAAGAATATTTTATTTTGAACGAGGTAACATAATTATTCTAAAGAAGTGCATCTACCCAACAATTATTTGTTCCTCACTTTAGAATTAATATGAGGAAGTTTTGTCCCACCGTTGTTGGTAAATACTATTGGAATGACCTGCATCTTTCTGTTGGTAGTATTTCATCTAAACATCTTTTTTAAAAAGGCACTTTACAAATATATAATATGGAACTTAGTTGATTGCAGTCATGGAGTGTGTGTATGTGTGCGTGTGTTTGCGTCTTTGTGCTCGAAAAATGGTACATTGGTAAAAGATATTTCAAGGGCCTTAACTAGTCTTACTATATTGTGCCCTTTTCTATTCGTGTTTCTTCTTTCTTATAGCCTAATATTCTGTAACGTAATGAATGGAGAAAAAAAATAAAGTAACTAAACAAGGGCTAATTTGCAAACAAACAAAATAAAACTAAAATGGTGGCCATTTTGGAATAAAGTGTAGAACGAATCCTTCAATCCGCTTGGTTCTTGGCGCTGTTCGGATTTTCCTATCACGCCAACAACCGATCAGATTTCAGGATTCACTACAGTGCCCTATTGGAGAAAAAGTTATTTGCAGGCTCCGACCGCGAAGCGAAAACTATACGGTTTCAGAGAAAGAAGAGCGAATGAAAGGTTCACATGTGTGTGCTCACATTGACATCTAAACCTCAATTTTGGCGATTTCAAAGTCGTCGTTAATTTAAGTACCGCACAATTATGAGCTACAATGCATGCCATATGTGCAATATGATATTTTTTCCTGTTTTAACCAGAAATATCAGTGATTTGTGGCATTGTCGTTGCCCTACCCGTCGTCGTTTCATAAACTCCATACTATTAAATTTTCCTGTCGTTAAAAGCAAATTTTGGTGGAGTGGAGGTTCCCTTTAAGAGTAATGTTGAGTCTTTTGCCACTACTCTTAGAAAATAATGCGTACTTACCATTAAAAAACAGCTCGAAATGTAATAAGATCCGATCTGTAGAGGACAACAATGTGTAGTTAACCAAACGCTATCCTATCCGCGAAAGAAAGGTCAGGTGGGTGGCCATTTACAAACGCAACCGAAGGCTTTTGAAGTCCAATCTTTACACTGACCTTCATATTACTCTGGGACAGTGTTCGAACCCTTGCCCACTCCCTCCCCTTCCAACCAACGTTGATCCCAAAGCTTATGACATTCTACCACATTCAATAATGGATGAGAGGGAACGGGGGTGGGGAGGGAAGGTGGGGTTGGGGAGCGAGGATAAGTAGACCATTTTCGATTCATAAGCAACGTGGTTTGTTTTAGAAAATTGAGCGAACGTTGCGTGGGCGTCCATGGTAATTTGTCTAAGATAGTAGATGTTGTCATAAGGGGAGGGGGACGAGGTTGAACAGCGCTTTGCGAGCACTTTAATCATTAGCCCACGCTCTTTCTAGATCAAGCTCAGTTTAGAATTAACAATATATATTACCAAGTTTTCCTTATACAGCTATACAAATACGATACTCCGTGCCTTGCTTTTCCGAATTTCGCCTTTATGAACGAGGCTACCGAGCCTACGATGTACACCAATACAACACAATACAACACAACACATAATTGACCACTCCATCCTCTCCCCCATAGGGGCTTTTCAAAGCCAATGGAACACGATCATCGAATCGACAGTACAGAACAACAACAATTAGTGTTAACTTCCCCAACTGGAAAGCCGCAAACTAGTTGGGTATTTACAAGTGCAACCGAGAACATGAACTAGGGACTACCAGGATCAAATTCATCCTTTCGTAAGAAAGGGTCTTCAACCCAGAATCTCCGGATCTCAAGACAAGCACTATAACCACTGGGCCACTATATACTCCTTATCCTGCAAGACTAAAAAGTCTTACTTGTAATGATATCTGCGAGTCTTCATTGCAAATATCATTACCAAGGCAGCACATTCTCTTCAGTTATTGATTAGTGTTGGTCCGGCCGGAGTTTAACTCACGACCGCACATACGATACTCCGATGCTCAACCAACTGAGCCAACCTATCAGAGGTCAGATATTGTGCATCGTGGCCAAAAAATGCACAATATACCTTCGTTTACGTCACATAAGTACAATAAAACACATACATAACTGACCACTCCCCATAGGGGCTTTTCAGGGCCAATGAAACGTTAACATTGAAGCAGAACAAAAAAACAACGTTAAGAATCCCAACTGGCCGGGGAAAAATACAGTTGGCTATCCACCAGTGCGGCGAAAAGTTGCACCAGTGACTATACCAGCATCCAATTCAAGGGGCGGTCAGAACTGGTCTTGAACCCGGGATGTCCGGATATCAAGGCAAGTACAAAATGAAATTATAGAAAAAATGTGGAGGGACGTGTGAATCACTCCAAGTGGGGTACTGGTTGTTCGCTCCTGCAGCCCGTCTCTCGAACGTCACGATGCTGTATCTTAATACGAAGAGATTTGAAGCCATCAGCCCTTACAATCATTTTGCTTTTTTGTTCCCGTGAAAACATGTTGAAAGACCAGTTTCTCAAAACAAGCCGACCATATGGCTTTTCGGGACCGAACAGTCATCGGGGTTTTCAAGAAACGGGCCAACTTCTTTCCTAAGGTCTCTCTTCCTTGAGGGAGAGAGAGGAAGGAAAGAAGGCACCTCTTGAGGAGCTCCCGTATTGAGCCTTGTTTCTCTCTTAATTACCTAAGAACCAGGCCAAAGTAAACGAGAATGGGAATAGCACAACGTCAAAAAGACACCATATGTTGAGAAATAACCAAAGCCCAGGTCTGGTTATTTTCCATTTCACACCCATAGGAGTGTACCACCTTTCGTTCATGATGCTTTCAACAATGGGATGATCAAAAAACTGCAAGAAAAAACAGTTCTTAAAAAGACGATTAGGTCATTCAAGAGAAAATTAGGTCTACAAAGGGAGATGCCCGCTCTGGCCCTTGGGAAATTTGAATTTTAGTAAGTTGTATTTAGATGGAATACAAACAGAAGATTTTTTCCACAAACGGTCGCATAGGCAGATATGTCAAATTTAAGAAAAATATATAGCAGTGTTCCTCCAAGGAGACAGTACTGTGGTTGCGTCATTAATACAGACTCATGCACTTGCGGCTTGATAACAGAAGGAGTCACAATTAATATTGTCAAAATGCGGACCTACGCGAAACCGGTAAGTGGCGCATTTATATTTTTCCTCTTTCTTTTTGTCACCAACTTTCGTTCCGGCTTTTCGGAGCATACATCAAGCTTGGCAAATGCAGTAAGCAATTTAAAATCGTTTTCAAGTGTCATGTTTCTTGAAAGTGTGTTTTCAAACACATTTTGCATCGTAAAAGGAATTCTTGTCACAAAACAAAGAAACAAACAATCAAAACGAAAAAACAAGCAGAACCACAGAATTGAAAGCCGCGGTTCAAATAAAATACGAAAAATCGTGAACTCGGGAAGACCTAAGCAAATTGCAAACGGGCATTCTTTATTCGGGCGATTGGGCTTGACATCCCCGATATACTCAGAATGGCTTCAAAAGATTGAGTTACCATGTGGTTAACCTGCGACAGGCGATTATTACCAGCAATAAGTGTAATTATAACTAACAATTAATTAATTTTTTTTCCTAGGAGGAATCGGGGCCACCCCTGAGGTTTTGAGAGGTCACGTGAGTCCTATCACAGGTTAGAGTTTCAAAAAAACAATTAATGTCACTAAATTGTAAAATTGAAGAAGACGTTACCTTTTTCTGCTGGAGTTTAATTGCGGTTTCCAAGACAACGTCTAATTCAGGATTCACTGAGAAAAACCGACGAATACGGAGACATTCATATTTTAGGGGGTCTAAAAAACGAAGTGTAAACTCTTCCACTTGATCGGCGAGCGCACTAAAGTCAGATTTATCTGGTTCGCTTTTTGACGCCCGCTCTCGGAGTTTTTCGGTCAACTAAAAAAAAGAAAAAAAAACTTTAAATCGAAACATGAACGAAATAATTAGATAACACGAAAGTGAAGGCCCTTGAGAGATAGGCCGAGTAGGGGACGATGACAGTCACCCACCCTGAATACTGCTCTGCCCTGAAATCACCATCTGCGGCCTCAAGGCATAGTTTATTTGCAAAGAATTGTAGAGAAGATGCAAAAATGCCGAAGGAAGATAAAGTACGGAACGAAAAAGGAACTAAGCACGTGAGAAAGAGCTCACAAGCGGATGACAAAATCCAATCCTCCATCTTGGAAAGGCTCGTTAA
>OX421455.1:24116969-24131969 GCA_949126865.1 Montipora capitata | reverse complement strand
CAAGTGGTTAAACATTAGATGAATTACAACACCACTCTCCTAATTAATCCGCAGTCGAATATTCAATGTCAATGTCTTGTTGGTATGATGGCTTTGGTGGGTGGTGTAATCCACACACAGTCAAGTATAATATGACCAGAAGTTTTGTTTTAACACAAATACATTCAAATTTATCTGACCGCTTGACTCCAATTACATGCAGGTTATTTCGAACATAAATTGCAATTCCACCCTTTGCTCTCTTATCTGTCCCAAACCAATTTATATCTCTTCTATACACAATATAGTTGGTAATCGCAATATTCGTGTCCGGTACAAACAATCTTTTTTGGGTGCGTCTCCGACAACACGCATTTTGTGCTCATAAGTAAGTGTTTTGGTATGTCTCTTAGTGTGAAGTTATTTGCATTGTCATATAAAAGTGTAGACTACGTATTTTAGAAATTGACCGTCGGGTCTGTGGACGCCACCGTACAGAGATTTAATTTTTTCTCGGTTTGTGTTATAGTGTGGAGAATTTGGTCATTTAAGCACCTTTTGCTCCAAGTCCGATTCCTCAAGGAGCACCTCTCATCTCTTGTCGGGAATGCAGTTGAGCCAATGCCCGAGGTTGATCCTCAGTGACCATTTGATTTTCATTTTACATTGGCTGCCTCAGGAAATATTGACGAATTCAACTCTAAGAACAACAGCAATTGTGTGCAAGGAAGTCTAAATTCTGCTTACATATTTGGAGGTCCACTTTGAATGGGCCTGAATTTATTTCCCATACAACTCGGCGTGGGTACATGCTCCCTTTCGCGGATTACCCCCGTGTTTTTTCCTCGATAATCAGTCGGCCCTTTGGCATTTAGAACTTGTGGAGCGAGCGAGCGAGCCATTGCTGAGCTATCAGCAAACGGTTGCATCTTCTGTGGCTGTATTTTGATTTTTGGTGAGTTTCTGCTCTATTTCCATGTGGTATTCTTTACGCCTGATTTGGCTCATTATTGGCCTGATTTGGCCCATTTTTGGCTTGATTTGGCCCAACTTGTGGCCTGAGTCGGCTTGAGTTTCAGGCTGGCATGGTGTCGGTTCTTGTGCTAACTCGACTGCTTGTTCTTTGATCATTGCAAGGCCTGTTTTTGCCTTCATTCTCTTTCTATGGAATCTACGGCTTGTGTTCAACTGATGTGTTGCTATTCTGATATTATGCAAAAACATTTGAAGGCTATCCAGATATTTTTGACTTCTGGCATTTTTTTGGTTTTTCAGTCGTTCTCCTTTCCAGGATTTGACATGAAGCCACCGTTTTGCAGAAATTATAGCTTTGCCGTTTGGTTCCAGGCCTTCTCCATTTATAGCTAGGATCCAAGACTCCATCCAGAGTGTCCACGTGTAAGTGGGGCTGGTTAAGGCGGAGAAGGTGGGCGTCTTCCAAGGTTGGTGTGCCTGTTCATTCCAGCCAGGCAATTGCAAACTGAGCTGCGGATATTTGCGTTACGAACAATATGGGTGTATCACCCAACGAAGCTGCCTTCTGCGGTATCAGGTGGGGTCACTCCATGGCGGGTTGAAATCGTGTGTCTCTAACCATCCACTTGTAAAATCTTCATTCGAGTGAGGAAAAACAAAACTATTTCCTCCAGTGAAGCCAAAAGAGCCGTTGTCCACAGGTACAATGGATGCAGGCAATTCTGATGCTTATATTGCGATTAATTCTCTTTCCGACCTCCGCTTTGTTGGTTGGTTTTTATGGATTTTTTTCGTATAGAGGGAATTAACAGTTTTACTCTTATACATACATACATACATACATACATACATACATACATACATACATACATACATACATACATACATACATACATACATACATACATACATACATACATACATACATACATACATACATACATACATACATACTCTTCAAGACGTTAGTATCAGTAGCGATCACATAGCAAATTTGTGTTGATAAGCGCTAGAATAACCAGTACCGCGAGGGTCACAGTTCCTATTTTTCTAGATCAAGGTAGTGTGCTTGCCCGGTTGCCATAACTGAAGGGGTTATTAAACCGTTGGGGCAGTCTAGCACTTCGTATCCGCTCGTTCGTCGTATTGTTAAAGGCAAGTCTCGCGAGTATTTCCACCCAAGGAAAGGGGTTTCTGTAACTAAGCTTAAAGACGAATTTAAAAAGCACTTAGAGCCTTTTGTAGACAATGTTTCTAAATTCGGAATGCAAAGCATTAAGTCTGGTGCCGCTTCCAAACCTGCTTGCAGGTGTATACCGAGCAACCTACTGGATAGGCATGCTTGGTGGAGGCGTCTTTCCTCTAAGAATCGATACTTTAAGCACACTGTTACTGATTGATTGACTGTCGCCAAAGCACTTTTGCCTTAATGTGTATATTCCGCGTGAAATTTTTATTTCTTTTGTCTCAGTTTTTCATTTTGTTCTACTCAGTGTATATCTTATATATATTGTAAGTCCTGGCGGGGTACGTGAGTTGTGGCCCGTCCCAGATTTCTTGTCCAGTTTTCCATTACGCGCTTACTCTGAGATTTAGGATGCTGTTTGGTAATTTTTACTTTGATTGTTATTATTATTATCTCTGAATAAAGTGAGGTATATTGCCTAACCCCACAGGCCATATTCCAATAATCTCCATGATTTATAGTATCTTGTCTTCACTTGTTTCAGATAGTGCAGAATGAAACTTCTTGTTCTTTACAATAAAATTACGTTGTTTTAAAAACAAGTTATTCAGTAATGGCAAAATAATATGACTTGAGGGAGCTAATCCTTTTACATTCACGTTCACTGAAACACCTTATCAAAATTTGAACTTAAACTCAAGCACATGGCATCGACATACACAGCAGAATTAACGCAACAATGTCACATGACCAACTAGACCCCAGGACACCTCATTCCTTTTCCCAGGTTCTTAAAAGAAATCGTACAAAGGAAATGTTCACGGGGTTGGGTGAGAGTGAGTTACTTAAAAATGCGGTCGGGAGTCTTTCGATCCCTCGCCGGATAGCGTCTCACTGTAGTGTCCCCTCCTGAGTAAATGGCCTGTCCGCTTGGTAATTCTCTTCCTTCATGGGAGATTTCGGGACTGTTTATATCATGCACAAAAGATCTTGGTTTCCCAGTTTCCTCCACCAGGGGATTTGAAACGGAAGCCGCCGCAGGCCCAGATGAAGGGTCTCCCGCATGGCAGGTAACTAACTGGTCGTGGCGCCTACTAACCACGGTTCCACTTTTGTATGCAAAGAGCTAGTATCTTGGATCGTAGTCCTTGAGATCCACTTAGGATCCACCAGAGTAGTTCCGCACATTTATGGTATCCCAAACTTCTACTTAGGACATCTGACTGTGTTGGTCAGGTTGCCTCTTTTGCCTTAACTGTGCTGCATGGAGCTTCGCCTCTACATCTGCTCGTAGTAAGTTCAGATGTGACCTCAGCCTTTGCCCCCATCGTAGCTTGGAAGGCGATTTACCATTGTTGCTGTGAGGGGTAAGACGATTACGCAACAGAAAAGGAGCTAACTTGGTCTCGATAGTGCCATCACCTTGCTTCGTCATCCCTATTTTAAAAGTTTGTAAGGCTTGCTCCACAAGGCCATTTGACCATGGGTGGTAGGGTGCAGACATCACAGGTCTGATAACATTTTTTGTAAAGGGGTAACTTGAATTCACTACTGGTAAAACAAGACCGATTATCTGACACTACCATCTCAGGTAAGCCATGGGCAGCGAAGGTTCCCCTCATTTTACTCGATTTTACATAACTTGCATGCACAATCGGCTACCAAACCCGAAAATAAGGTTTTAAAACTTCTTTTTCAACTGTCATGGGTCTTGCACGGAGGATAATTAAAACTGCAAGACCTACGAAAGTACTGGACTTCACTTTGATCGCATTCACGTGCACTGGGCTGGACTGGAGTTAATGATCTCTAAGAGGTGAATAAGAGCATCTGCATTGCCATTCTGCACACAAGGACGATAAACCAACTCAAACGCATATGCAAGCAAAGTTAAAGACCATCGCTGCATCCTGCTTGAGACCATTGGTGGAGTAGCCCTAAAAGAGGTTTATGGTCATTGTAAATCTTGAAATGACAACCATAAATGAATTGATGGAACGTTATCACTGCAAAGACCCCAGTTAGTGCTTCTTTATCCAAGTTGCCTTAGCCTCTCTCTGCTGGCAAGAGTGTTCATGAGGAATACGCAGTTGGTTTCTTTTAACCATTTTCCATAACATGGGCTAGGACTGCCCCAATACCATAGGATGATGCATCACAGGACAGCACTTATTTCATCTCAGGATCATAATGTACCAACATATCTGACGATTAAAGAAGGTTGGTCGGAGTAGGGGCCTCCTTGATAGCCTCCACTTTGGCTTCAATGGGATGGAAACCTTGTGCATCAACAGGCTGTCTCAGGCACTCGAGGACTGGATTCATGAATTGACACTTTGCTATTTTAAATCGCAAACCAGCTCCTTTCTTCGATTTTTTTGTTAGCACAGTTTTAATATTAAGTTTCAAAGTGATAATAGGAGAGAAGGAATAATGCGAAATCAAAGATCCTCACCTTTACGGCCAGCAACAAAGGATTTTCTCCACAATTCATTAAAGCCAGTGCTGTTACTCTTTCCTTGACTATTTCATATCTTTGTGTTTCCACAATTTTGAGCAATGTTTTTCTTGCTGAATTATCTCCTTGAGAAAATAAATTCCTGCGTTAGTTCATCAGTGAAGGCAAACGAGAATGATTTTTTGTTCATTTTTGGACAATGTGGAGATAATTGTAATAAAATCTGTTTCTGAAAAGAAAAGTAGGGGTCACCGAACATCCAAGAACGTTAAATTCAAGCAAAGCTATAGCAATGGCCATCCTCCCTATCATTGTTCATTTAGTACTTAGCGCACGCGCTCGGTGGTTGACGTGGCATGTGAATTTGCGTGCGCTGTAAGGATGCGCAGTGGCAATGGGCGTCCTTAACGTTTCGTATATACATCATCAGAAGTGATTATTATTCAGTTACGGATAAATTTAAATTCAAATATACCTCTGAAAAGAACTGGGAACTAACGAATTTGATTGATAAATAACGAATTTAAACGACAAAAAATATTCTGATAATAATAATAATAATAATAATAATAATAATAATAATAATAATAATAATAATAATAATGATAATAATAATAATAATAAGGACACTTACCACACGAACCATTGGCAGCACCACAGCGTTGATCCTTTACTTCAGTGTTTCCAGGTGCTGATCTGAGACATTAAAGTTAAAACCAGGTGACATCAGGTAAGGATAAGTGCCACCATATTCTTTTAATACTGATCAATTGGATGCTCACCGAATAACGAATACCCAAAAATTGAAACTAAATAAATTCTTTTAACTTAACGATTCGAAGAAAACACCAAAAACGGGTGGCTTTCTCTGCCATTGTTTAGTGGAGAAAGCTGTGGGAACGAGTTTGAGTTTCGTAAGCACGGACATCTGTGCTGTAATGATACAGTGGTTACTTACGCTACATCCAAAAAGATTTTTAAAAAAATTCCTCATTTCTGAATCAATCGTGGTCTGGTTGATAAAATAGAGTGAGGGTTCAAATTTAACTTCTAGTGAAAGACAAGTAATTAGATTTACGCCGATTTCAATGAATGTCTGGAAATGTCCCCTTCCTCTTTTCCTAGACTTCAATATCACTTGTGTCTGGGAATACAGACAATTCACGTTCCAAAGAAATCCCTAAATTCAGGTCGTCAAGGCAAGACAAAAATCTACACTTACTTTGACCTAAGTAAAGATCATGGAAAACTAACCTTGACACTTCCCTCATATTGTGAAAAAGACAAAGCAAATGCTTCGACTTAAAGGAACACTTTGTTAGATATCCAAATTGGAAGTGCATCTTACTATTTGCATTTCTGGACGTACTCAAGATTATGATGAAAAAGAAATTGCGTGATGGTTAAACTTTACCCATCAATATCGTTTTTTGATTTCTTTCCTGGCCACTCAAAATCCACTGTGAAATAAAACAATGAAAAGAGAGAGAGAGAGAGAGAGAGAGAGAGAGAGAGAGAGAGAGAGAGAGAGAGAGAGAGAGAGAGAGAGAGAGAGAGAGAGAGAGAGAGAGAGAGAGAGGGAGAGAGAGAGAGAGGGAGAGAGAGAGAGAAAAATTAATATTGTCTTCGCATTTTCTCAATACCTCCCAATATCTTTTCTTCAAGCCAGGGCCCGGCTGTTCAAAAGCCGATCAACGTAATCCACGATTACCATATATATATATTGACAGTTTCGTTTGCTTATTTTTGTTTTTTCAAGATTTTCTTCTTTTAATGTAAAGTTTTGCCGAATATCAGCGTTGACCAGCTTTTGGGAGTAGAGAAATAAACTCTTTGGTTCAATTTTAATGTGGGATTAGCGTTAATGGCCTTTTGAACAACCGGGCCCAGGACTTTTCCAATATACCAACGTAGAGTGAGAAGGGAGCATTCCCAACGCCGATTCACTAAATCTGGGGAGAAATTATTTAGAGCCCACACAAGGAAATCCAAAAAAGAGTCTGGCTGAGTTTGGAAGACTGCATCCATCACATTCTGTATACAGTACTGGGTCTAATATTGTCGTGAAAGTTTAGTCGCAATGTGTGACCCGAATCGCGTAATCTAGGAACGTGAATGAAAACGGAAGTTTCATTTAATCAATCCCTTGTTTATCAGTTGATAAGTTTCAATGGACATTTAATTTCATTTGAAAAACAATAGGTTAGTGTTTCACAGTGATGCAGAGCTAATTACAGGGTTGCCATAAGGAATCCAGTCAAAAAATGTGTGGAATTTCTCCGTTTTATTTTTATTTATTCTATCTTTCTCCGTGTCGAGAAATGGGAAAGGTGCGCAATAGGTCTTTCCTGTCAATCCCCCTGATAAGTATTTTCTTTGAGCGTAGAGTCCTCCGCGCATATTTTTCGTAGGGTTTAGGGGGTAGTAGAAATGCGCAGAATTTTTCCGGTGGACACAGTAGAACATTTCATTAACCTGCAATTCATTGTAACGCGAATGGCGTTTTAGTGGATCTTTAAATAAAATATACCCTTATGGAGCTCACGAATGGAACGTCAATTGGATAAACAAGACAGGCGGTGAAAAATAAATATCTGGAATCTTGAAAGCGACGAATAATGGACTTCGATAACAATTGCATCTTTCGCCGTCGGATATTTCTAATATTTTGCTAAATGTGATGTTATGTACAACACTGAAACCAAATGGCAAATTGTCCGGGAACCTTTTTTAGTTGGATAGCGGTATAAAAACTCAGAGAAAAAATCGAATACCTTGAATGAATCTGTGTTCACTGTTATCTGGCTATTTATACTCATTTTGTTCACAACTCTGCACATTCTTCAGGTAAAAAAAAAATATTTGAAATGTGACAGTCAAGAATTATTTCAAAGAAAGCTTGTTGTCTATTTGTGCTTTATTATTCAAGGAAAAGGTTCTTCAGAAAAGGGTTTCATCCTGAACTCCGGTGAGAAACTTATTTTGTTGCCTTTGGTAATTAATTTTAACACGATTGAATTTCTTGTTTTTACGCACGCAATGAAATAGGAAAGCTTTATTTGCCTCTAATAGCAAATATGTTGTTTGTTTCAATCAATTTTTCCGGCCTTTGTGGATTCATTATGTTGTGTATTATGAGAGCTTAACAAATTTGCATACGTGATACGTGGGTTGAAATGTGATACGCGAGATTTCATAAAGATGAGAGGAATTTTTAGTTGTGTTCTTGTACAGGGTTAACCTCACAATTTCCCTTTTCGGGATGTTTTTATATTTGTGTTGTAACTTCCTGAATAAGATGTTATGTTAAAAAACAGATCTTTTTCTGACGTTAAACACTATGCCTACCTATTAATTAAACCTCTCCTCGCCAATTTCTTTATGAGTCACATCGAAGACATCCTTGAAATCAATGGTAAGCTACCCGCCTACTATAAAAAATATGTGGATGATACACTGACCATAATGCCTAATGAAAACGAAGTTAGACAGTTCCTACAAGATCTGAACCAGATCCATCCTTCTTTGAAATTTACAATGGAACTTGAGAACAATGGCGTGCTACCATTCCCTGGCATATAATTAATTAATTAATCACCCAATATCGAAACAAAGGTGTATGTTAAGCCCACCAGTACTGGTCTTCTTCTCCATTACGAAAGTCATGTTAACACGAGATACAAAAGCAGTCTAATAACCACCATATTACGTGCTTGGCGTATCTCGTCGTCATGGCAACACTTCACCAATGAGTGTGAACGACTGGAGATTATGTTTTGTAAGTTGAAATACCCTCAAATATGGTCAAGGCAACAATCCGACGTTTTACCGACTCAAGAATTACTGCGCAACAACATCCGCAAACGACCAATGATGAAAACTTGGTGAGGGTTGTCCTACCATTCAAAGACCAACGCTCCGCTGATATCGTCAGAAATCGGCTTAAAGGCCTTTCTCGCAAGACGACTGCTACGATCCAACCCGTTTTTGTGAGCCAGAAAATCAACGACTTACTAAAGATCCTTTTGAAGAAACCGTCCATCGTTAATCAACAGCGCGTTGTTTACAAGTTTCCATGTGACCTGTGTGATACAGGTTATTACATTGGTTATACGATGAGACACCTCCATGAGCGAGTTAAAGAACATAAACACAAGCAATCTTCCATTTGTGAACATTACATGTTATGGAACTATCCCAAGGGATCTGACTACGAACATCATAGTCTTAAGAAAATGCAAGAGCAAATTTGAATGCCTTTTGTATGAAATGTTGTTCATACAAAAGGAAAAACCACCTTTAAACAGTCAAAGTGACTCCCTAAGGGTGAAACTGTTCATGTGAATTAACATATTGTATATTTCGACACTGAATTTTTCCTTTCACTTGATAATGAGGACAAGATGTCCTCGAAACGTCGTGTAATTAACTTAGTATCTCTTTTCTTTTTGTTAAGTTCTATTATTGCCTACCAGCAAAAAAGCTGAAGTTGGCATCCCATCAGAACAGAGCCAGTAAATCAATAGTTTTTCTTCCACTAAAACATGATTAGCTTCAGATGCCAGTTTATCAATAGTAATTGATAAAATCCTTTTTTTTTTCATTTAAAATTGAGTAAGAACTGAAATGGTGATTGGGAATTGAAATTGGCTGACGAGCTTCCATTTTTCTGTCAACGACATTCATTTTCAGAAGTCTTTCAAGCAGTCTTACACTCATTCAGTTTTTTGAGTGGTATCTTTTGTTTTCTTGTTGTTAACTAAATTCCTCAACTGTGCAAACAGAAGCAAGCGTTCCTTCGGCTATTTTTCAAATCGCACGGTTTTTGTGGAACGGCTGTCGAATGACGTTCCATTCGATACGTTCATTCATCAGCAGTGAAATTTCGTCGTTCACGTTGATTGCTGATTGGACGAACGATGTTTCTTCACAGTGAAAATTTGTCGTTCGAGTTCCTGATTGGCTCTATTATTTTAGAATAAGTACGAATTTTATCCACTATGATTTTTGTGGAAAAATCTATAAAACCTATGGAAGGAATACCCATTTCTTTTGAATTTCAGCGCTTCTGTATTATATGCAGCAAATATAGTTACGATTGTTTAAAGGCAATGGTTAGGGCGCAGAATTTGGAAACGTTTGAGATGGCGGCTTTGTCGATAGTCAACTGGCTAATGGACCTCTTTAGCTTGTACGTTTTGTTTTCCCATTTCAGATCACGTGATGTTCCCAAGGGAATTTTCTTTTTGTTTCTACATAAGTTATGCATACATATGCACGTGCAGAAGGCAAAATTTGAAAGAAACTTTTCCCTGGAGTAACATCACGTGGTCTGAAATGGGAAAACAAAACGTACAAGCTAAAGAGGTCCATTCTTTTCGGTTGGAGTTTCTAACCTCGCTGCATGCGTTTCGATGGAATGGCTAATACATTCTAATTATTTAAGTGGAGGTCGGGTAAACTAGCTAGATTGCTTGGACCACATTCCCTGTCGAAGGAACGTTAGCATTAGCAATACTACAAATCCACCCATATACACGTCTCCAAAACTCATAAAACTGCGGCCATTGGAACTCACTTGTTTTTTTCTAAGGATAAACTTACCTTCATTGTAATTTTTTTTCTCTACCATCAATAATGGCGCGTCTTGCTCCATGCTTGTCTGTCTTCAAATTGCCCTAAAACAGAGAAAGCAGGTTTGACTATCATATGCGGAAACGAAATGAATTAGTTTCGAAACGTAACGTTGTAAGATTCGAAAAGCAACGTAATATGCCGAAATGGGTTTCGAAAAGTAATGATACTTTCGAAATGAATGTGATTGTTTCAAAAGCCGGCTGCCATGGCTATAACATGGAACATGAACTGCTAAAAATGATAGTCGCCATGGATATTCCGTCACCAGAGTCGGTTGCTATGGAATGGAGGGTGCTTACCATTTAGCCAAACAATAGAATGTCGCTTCCCATTTACTACCCGGCATACCACCCCTCATATTTACATGATCTCGTGATAAAGTGCCTGTAGACGGAAAGACTCTCGCCAATGGTAAGGGAATTTGAAGGGTCACCTCAGCTTTCACAAAATGAAGTTAGTGACCTCAGGAATATTTCCAGAGAAATCGAGTTGATCAAGGATTTGTTCGAGAGATTTCCAGTTTTCACTCCCAAGTATTTCAGGGCTCCTATCCGGCATACTGGTGCCATTGGCTGCCTCTCAGTGTGGCCCGGAAATGCTACCCACATGCTACATATGCCTTTTTAACTAGCAGCCGCGCCTGCTGAAATAAGTGATGAGTGCATAACCATCTACAGCGTTTTGTTACACTTCTCTACGACAGAACAAGCACAAAGGCACATGTTGACGATGCCATGAAAAGAAAGGACGGGCATTTAGTGCCATACCATCAACAAGAGGGGCACTTCTCAAACATGTCAAGGGGGCTGCTTATCAAGCTAAACACTGCTGGGGTCAAGCATTTCACTTTCTCCAGATGACAAGGGCTGGGTTAGTAAGGCAATCTTTCTGGACAGCGTTACCAGGTGTGGTTGCAAACAAGGTTGTGGGACACGCAGTACATGTACTAAGGTTCCTTTAAAGTGCAACGCTCTATGCACTTGCGCTTGAATCGAATGCAACAACAATTAGATGAGTCCAGGTTCAAAGCAACGGGTGGAAGTGATTTTTTAGATCTTTACCTGGATAGATTAGGGAATTTAAGATCTACGTCAGCGACAGTCGACGAAAACGTCACCTCAAAATATAACTTGTCTCTATCAAAAGTCTTTCGCGACTATTTAGTCTCGCTCACGTCCTACAATGTTGGCGAAGTATCCTAAAAATAAATTGGTACGAGCGGTTTCAGAGTTAAAATAGAGAATGAAGCCTTCTCTGTTGCATGCTTACGTTCTCGTCAAAACCTCAAATTTGGTGATTTCACGTCGTCGTTATGCAAAGGACCGCTAAGATACTTGATAAAATCCGTGTTGCACGTGCAGCACAATTATTTATGATCTTTGAACTGTTTTGTGGCGATGTCGTAGTCGTAGCCGTCGCCGTTTCTTAAATTCCCTATTGTAAAATGTATGAATGAATGAATACATGAACTTTATTTAAGTGTCGAAGTATTTAGCTAAATATAAGCTAACTGTGGACACTAAAAGAACATTCCAAATACAAAGTAAAAAAAAAAAAGCTAACACAATAAAATATTTACAAATTTAAAATTGCTTTATTCATAGAAAATCTAAAATATTTCAAAATTAAATGTAAAGCAATATAGACATCTAACAAAGCGTACATGCATAAAATTAGATTTGCAAGGACCTAAAAGAGTAAACAATGTCACTTCCGGTTTAAAATAGCCGCCATTTTGAAAAAAAAAAAAAAACACATCAGCACTCGAAAGTCACCTGATGCTGTTCAACGCTGATATTCAGTCAATCTTGAAAAACAAAAATAACCAAAAGAAACTGTAACCAAAAAGTTGAAAACATGAACAAAAGTTCAAATTTCGCATGATCCATAGGTAAATGATCTCAGGTGCTTAAAATTAACAATGAGGTTATTTACAATGTTAAAAAAAAATATGACTAATTATGATTATATTTACAGAGGTAAAAAGTATATAAAATAATCGTACATTGAAGAACGTAAGACAGTAAAAAAATTCATAATAAGCTTTTTGAAATAAAAATGTCTTAAGTTTTGTTTTGAAAGATTTTAAATCGTTCTCTAGTCTAAGTGATTTTGGAAGTTTGTTCCATTCAGAGGGTGCTGCCTCCCGTTGTCTTGTTTGATTTAAAAGTTGGTGGAGTCAATAGAACTTCATCATTAGATCGGAGATTATATAGGAATTTCTTCTTGACATGAACTAGACTTTGTTTGTAATCAGGTGATAGCCCATGTATTGCCTTGTAACTCATCAATAAAATTTTGTATTTAATTCTTAGTTTGACTGGTATCCATTGTAGTCTGAACATCAACGACTTGATACGACAAAAACGTGTAGAGTTACATATAAGTCTAGCAGCCATACTTTGCAAACGCTGAAGCATTTTAAATTCGACAATCAGAGCATCTATAAAGAAGACTGTTACAATAATCCAATCGAGCGATTATCGTTCACTAATTATCGTTTACACTAATCCTGGATTAATTTAATCGGCTTTCGAACAACCGGACTCAGGCTATATTATTAGCAAAAAGTGCAGAACTCTTTCACATAATCGCCTGACTATAAAATTAAGAAATCAAAAAATATTCGCGGATCGGTCGATTTCCTCCGACTCTTAATTGATACTGAAAAAAAATGCCTGCGTTTTGCTATTAGTCCTTGAGCCAGGCAGATTTGTCGGTACCAATCAGGGGGAAATTTTTGTTGTTATAAATTAACTCACACTTTCGTTTTAATATTATATTCATATGATTGCCTTTAAGATAACGTAGCTTTTTGCAATAATTCCTATGTAAACTGTACGGCACATTTACGTACGCATGAAAGCGAGGTTAGGCTTTTGAGGGACTACCTTTCAGTTCTTTTCAGTCGTGTCTTCTTTTTCAATTTTTTTGATTTACCTTTTCACAAAATACATCTTTAGATCATCATTCTTGTATTCATTTCGTTATAGACCCTTTCGGCTAAACGGTGTATGCTGGATAATCAGAATAAAGTGCATGAATTTAGAGACTTCGAAATGAGAGTGACCGATCAAAGTTTTATTGCGATGGTTTGTGATCGAAAATTTACCCTTTGTCATAAGTATGAGTTATTTAGAAGCAGTTCGAGTCCGTGAAGTCCTTGAAATGGAGGAAATTTATCATGAACCTGCCGAAGTGCTTCACGAAATAGACTGCTGGGGGTAATGGAACAACACACACGGAAAATGCTACCATCTCTGAAGTCTTGTGACAGAAAGATATTAAAGGCGCGGGTTGATAAGATCAATGAGGCTGTAAGTTTGATACCAACAACGAATGTAGCTTAAACTAATGATCTGCTATATGCCGCTGCATATGTCACCAAGGATATGCTAGGGAAGATCCCAAAGAAGAAGGCCTGGAGGAAGAAGAAGGAGCCCTTTTGGAAGAGACGGATTAAGAATAGCATGGCAGTATGGCGGAGAGATTTAAGCAAGATTGAGGAAGTTAGAAGAGGGAGAATGAAGCTAGGAGAGAGAGACAATAGGGGAATGGATCAAAAATACAAACTTGGGGAGAGAGGAACGCTCTATGTGAGCGACATGTTGAAGCAGAAGATAATAATAATAATAATAATAATAATAATAATAATAATAATAATAATAATAACAATAATGATAATAATAATAATAATAATAATAATAATAATAATAATAATAATAATAATATATAAATTTATATAGCGCTTAAACTATAGAATATTCTAAAGCGCTTTACAATGAAAAAAAAAAGATATACATAAGTAATAAATACTATTTACAAAATATACTGATTCATAAGATGTGGATATAAAAACATCAAAAAAAAAAATGTACATATAGATACAAAATTATAAATATATAAAATAAATCTAAATGCCTAAAGGATGGAGAGATGGAGGAGGAGGATGGAGAGATTTACCATTTCGGTTATTACTGGGAGAAGTTCATCAATGCATAACTTCAGTAGCCATGTGGGAATTGGATCTAGTTTACAAGATGCACTAGACGAGCTCATGATGACAGCACGAACATCCGATTCTGTAACGGTAGAAAATGAGTGAAGTTGAATTTCTGGTGGATAACAATTAATTTGTGGTGGAACCATATGAATGCTGTCAATTTCCTCTCTTAGCATATCAATTTTGCGGCAAAAAAATCACCAAAATCATTGGCGAGAGTTTCACTGTCATTGTGAGGTGGCAGTGGACATTCTTGCTTCTTATAAGATAACAGAAGGTGGAATAAAGATCAAGAGGTACGATGAACGCTGCCTCCAATTCAATCAAAACACTTTGTTTAGAACAAACCAGAGGTTGTTCTATGATGAATTGGATGGGGTTAAGGACGGAATGGCGGGAATACCAGATTCCACTGCTTCAACAGAGTTTTGGAATAAAATTTGGTCGGATGATAGTCCATAATGAAGGAACTTCCCGGCTATGTGATGTAGAACAAGAGTTGAGTGGAAAGCTTCCGCAGAATGAGATGAAAATCACAGTGCTGGATGTGAAAACGGTGGTAAGAAAGATGCCAAACTGGAATGCACCTTGGCCAGACTTTGTACAGGGGTTTTGGTTCAAGAAGCTGACTGGATTACACACAAGACTGAAGTCTCGGCTACAGGATTGCTTGAACCCAAGTGAATGGTAAAAGGACGGACGGGGTTGGTAATGAAAGATCCACAGAAGGGAACAGAGGTTACTAATTATCGCTCGATAGCA
>OX421455.1:24084469-24111969 GCA_949126865.1 Montipora capitata | reverse complement strand
TTCACTCTTGCCTGTAAAAAACAAGTTTCAAATTGTGTAAAACAAATTTGTATTGCTTAAGTTATAAAGGAAGTGACTAAAACAGGCTAGTTTGCTGTGACCGGTTTAAAATGAAACGTGAGTATCACTATGACGTAAAAAATTGACATTGCACTGATGCGTAAGTGTTGAGAGGTACTCAGCGAAAATGTATCAAGTTTCGTGGAAAGCTACGTCTCCAGAGGTCTATCATAGCAAAAATAAAGCTTATATGTTGTCTCTTTAAAAAACATATGATAGAATTTGCCCCCACGTTGGTACTCATAAGCCCGATTTTCAGCCCCTGGCTCATCTCCTATAAGAGGTAAGTGCGAATTTTTGCTTTGGTGCGTATGATGTTTGTCTTTCTCCTCAATTATTATGCTTATTTGAACAAAGAAAATATTATAATAACAAAAAAATCCTACTGAAAGGTCTTTATGTTGAGCGTTCAATTGGACAAAAAAGATGCAGCACTTTTTAAGTAGAAAGCTCGCCAAAAAAAAAAAGCGCGAGAAATTCAGTGGATGGCTTTAGGAGAGTTACATCAGATTGGCGAGCGAACACATGCGCAGAACTAACAAATGGTTATTTGAGGTTTTGTGATAGGTTCAAGAAACGTTCTTATTTTGCCTGTATTTATGCTGTGAGAATGAAATAAACATGTTCTTAATACTCCTTGAATGTGGTTTTGAATGGAAAATCGTATTATTCTGGTTGAACGTAATTTTTTCTACATTAGATTCTCAAATTAAGTACAGCTAGTCTTGTTGTAAAGGTTTAAGCCACAAGGGATTTTACGTTTTTGGCAATTTTTTAAAGCAATCGATTTTGAGATAAATTTTTAAACCAAAGAGGGTCGTAAAAGGAGGTCTTCATTCACGATTTACGGAAAATAAAATGGCCGGTTTACATTTCACAGGCAATAAAATGGCCATTTCCCTTTACACGAAAACAAAAACAAATAAATAAATAAACAAATTTTCTTACGTTTGTTAACAGCTACAGCCGTCAGCCACCAAGAAACTCATCAGAACGGTCACATCGGGAAGAGTTGTGCGACCTTCTGAGACGATTGCCGACCTGGTTTTCACCGTGATTGACCAACAAAGCTGTAAGGGCTAGCGAGGTCACGTGTCGAAGGCTCACGTTTCAGTGAATTATGCAATCTAGATGTAATTGTTGCACCTTGCACTGCCGAGTTATATTTATAGTCAATTGTTAAAACTTCTCGGGTTCCACTCCCGCAAACAAACAAACAAACAAACAAACAAACAAACAAAAAAGAAAAACAAGCAAACCAACAAAAACATGAAGCAAATTGAAAATCACAGTTCACGGTGAATTAAACATCCGATTCTCATTTCATGGATAAGTATTCTAAAAAATCACGGTTTACGGTAATTGACAAATTACTGTACACAAGGGAAAAAAAAGGGCCTTTTCACATTTTAATTCACGATTCACGAAAACACCCTTTCCCACCCTCACCAAACGATGCTAGCGATTTTTTATATATTGCGTTCTGCATTTATCAAGTTCTTGAAGTTGAAAATAGTGTTTTTGACCGGGAATTTAGACAAAGCGTTATATAAAATCAAAAACTGTCCAACAATTGAAAAACGCCAACACCGTTTTGTATATCGAACTGAGTTATAACAAATAGTCCTGCAAATTTAAGCCGAATCGGACAAGAATTGTTTGAGTTAGAGCTCCCTAAAAGGTCAACTCTTAGGCAGTACTCTGAAGTCGAGAAAACGCCAAGTAAAGTTTTTATTCTCAATTCAGAATACTGTTGCCGCGACCCTGCAAAAATAATAGCGTGTTCAGAATTTTCATATTATCGAACCTATCTAGAAATAGAAAGAAAAGGATTTTTAAGATCAAGTCAAATACTACTAAGAACAAAATGCAAGTATCACACCGTATATCTACGAGAATGTATCGCTGATTTCCGCAAGTTCTTTATAGAACTGACGCACATCTATGCGAGAAGTAAACACATACATGCTACCCATTTTGAGTGTCAAAAGATGGTCTTGTGGCTGGTTGTCATGGCAACGGTGAAACAGCTGGCCCAAAAAAAGTTGTTTTCGTTCATCCCCCCAGGCAACATATAGAGCTAAACACACAAAAATCTGAAAAATGACGGGGGAGTTTAAGATTTCCATTTCCAACTTTGCTTGACTTTGTTTCTCAGAGAACTACTCTTAAGCTTTAATTCACAAACACTGAAAACACATACCTTCGCTGTAGGATAGTATAAGCACCTAAATTTTAAATGAAGTACAACAGTCTACAATTAATTACGAAGTTTTCTCCAAAAGATGCTCTTTCATTTTGTATTCGAATAGACGAAAGCTCCTTCTGAAAGAAGCTGCATACATCCGCTGGGAGAATCCATCTTTAAACAAGCAAGTAAACCATGCCAATGTCAATCTTTTGTTCTAATCATAATTATTACTGTTATTTTGATTTTAATTTTTTTTTAAATTTACTTTTCTATCATTTATTTCAATTATTCATTTTATTTTGTTATTTTTCATTATACATGTGGCATATGACTGGTTGCTTTGCGTTATGTCTCGCGCGTTCACATGTCAACCGTTGAATTGCAAATTACGTCTTTGCTATTATAATTCAAATCACAACCGTAACTCCTATCACAACTGTTGAAGGTCGTTAAACGATCGAAACATGTCTTGTTTTAAATTGAAAGAAGTCATTCATAAAACAATTAAGAATTTTTACAAAAAGCAAGTTTAAAATACAATTTTTAGAAAACCAAATATATGAATTTTTGAAGGGTGTTGCACTCTTTGTTTTTTTGTTTGATTTGGTGAGTTGTGTGCATCATATTGCTCTGCGTTTTCATGGCGGTGCTCCGCCAAGAGGAGCATCAAACTTATAGGAATTCTCATGGTAGTCATAACTAGCGGTATTGTTCCTGGGCTATGGAACACCAACTCTGTCATATGTATTTCTTTGTGATTTATACACAGAGGTCACGTTGATATATGTAGTCCTCTTGCTTTTAGATTGAGCTGTTACCCTTTTATATGGAGTCCGTCACCCGCGGTCTACGTCTCATTATTCAATATACGCAGTGCATTATGCTGTCCAAACTTTGGTACATGCAGTGCGTTTTCTGTTATTTGACGCAATACGATGTTCTGTAGAGTGCTTCCACGCTTGTGAGTACTGAAAATCCCAAGATGAGCAAACTTTCTCATGATATACCCACAATGCCTCACGAAAATCTTATGTCCCAATTCCCCTCGAATGTCGTCGCCATTTTGACTCATGTTTTTCTACAGGCGCTCCAACTTGGGCTCAGTGTGAGGGAAAGCCAACAAAATTATAAGGATCTGTATGGCAATCCCGATAAAAGACCTCAAAAGATAATGTTATATTACGAAAACAATTCTCAATTAAAAAGCCTAACCTTATTGCCACTGTGGGTCGCTTCCTTCCTGTGTTTTATTTGTTCTAGATTCGACGAGAATTAAGCCATTATCAGTGCGTCAGTTGTCAACGGTTATACTAAGAAACCGAGGAACTGATAATGGCTTAACTCGCGTCGAATCTGAAAAAACAAAACACAGGAAGGAAGAGACCCACAATGGCAATAAGGTTAGGCTTTTTAATTGAGATTTTTTTCGACTTGAAATTATCTTTTCAGGTCTTTTATCGGGATTCCCACACAGACCCTTATAATTTTGTTGGCTTTCCTTCACACTGAGCTCTGGGTACCTGTGGATATATGGAAGAGAAAATTCGACAGGAAAAAAGTAACACCCAACCTTGTTTGAAAGAGCTGCATTTTGAAGCCTAGAAGTAACCTCTCACAGTGATATCATGCCACTGCGAATTGATTGTGCAACCTTTTCGAGGAGAGGTAGTGAAAAAGATTAAGATTCAAGCAAGTTGTGGAGCACCGTTATTCTCTATTCCTAAGAGTGTGCTTTGGAAATCTGTTAGGAGAAGGTTTAATTTCACCATAAGGGAAGTCTGTCTCTGAGAGTACTATTTACCGTAGGTTGAGTCAAGTCCGAATTGACATAGATGGAAGATTCGGAACTAGATATGCAAATTGCAAAAAAATTTCCATACTGTCGGGAATCTTTGATCAAGCAATTCCTAGTTGAGAAAGAAATTATAGTGCAAAGAATGTGTGTCAGAGAAAAAAATAATAATAACACTGCAAGGCTGGTTGTACGGCTGTGAGGAGATATGTTTTTTTTTTGTTTACCAATATTTCGTCAGGCCTGACTTCTTCAGGGAGTTAACTGATTTGCCGTTACATTTTTTTCAGATTCAAGTATAAGCCATAAGAAAACTAGTTAAGTATAATATTACAGATATATAAGATAAGTTACACGTACATCGAGTAAACAGTGATGTGGAATAAATGCAAAGGGACACCTTCATAGACGGGTGTACGATGTGCAGGGGTCCAATCCGGCACCTTTGGCATTTAGACACCAATCACAATTAATTTAATAACCTTCACATTGCAGCCCTTCATCCTGTATACCAATCAAAGATTAAGTCGAGGCATCGCATGTGAATTGTACGATCTTCCCCTGTTCCCCTATGGGTTTCTGGTAAGCGGCAGAACCCTGTTGGCATTGATCTCTCCGCGCGTATATATAGTGTTGAAATCGATTGTTATGTTCAGTTGCGGAGGGAGTCGCGGATAGCCGACCAATATTTCAGGCACCCGTTACCCTGAGCGACTATTGTCAGTCTCAAATTTTGAGAAGACAGATATTCGCAAATTGGACTTCTTCGAACTACGGAATTGAAGTGTACTCAAAGGCAAGAGACATTATCGAAACTTCAACGAGAATTGCAGGGATTCGTAATAATCTATTCAGTATGAGATGCAGCATTATGAGATTGCTTCGCCAGTTGTTTCAATGTATTTTACCGCACCGTAATCATTAGTTGTTACAGGCAAAGAGAAGTGTTGCAAAAGGTGAGTGTTCTTTGTCAGATGTGAGGGAACATGGCAATTCAAGTCTTCAGTTGGGCTCGTACTGTGGTAATGATATAGATAAATTACACTGGATGCATTATTGAGAAAATCAGTTTATTTGCAATGACAGCCATAAAATATGTGTTGCAAAATCTGTTAGTGTAATAAAGAAATAACAGCAATGTTCATGAGCAAAATTTAAACGTTTTAGGCAGATAAAGCAACCCCTGGCAATGCCCAAGCAAAGCTTTTAATGTGTAATTGCGCAGCTGGGAAAAGAGTTCTCAACCCCAAAACGCTTTACAGGTTGGATTCAAGAATGTTAAAGGCTCTGCTTTGAAAAAATGCACCGTCTTTAAATAATTCGTAAAGATATTGCCTTCGTAGAATGTTAAAGCCCTTAATTGATTCCTTTGAGGCGTTGACTTTACAAAACGATACAATTTTTGCATCTGAGCAACAGATACTTAAGTGTGGTTAAGAAACAAAAAAAGTGCAAATATGTTAGCTATTCAAGTAGGGTCAGTTTTGAAAAGCGGTGCGCTTAGCCATAGTTAGTGGGTGCGTCTTTACATGGAATCCTTTTTGTGCACCGAATTACATAGGGTGGTTTTTGGTTATCTAGTTGACCATATTTTATATAGAGTGTTGTGATCAATTGCTACGAAAAATCCAACAAATGCAGATTCATACTTGTCAAAGAAGACTTCTGGAGCTTGCTGTTGGTGGTAATTGCAACAAATTGACACAGGTATTGGCAGTTGGTACAAATCTGATCTTTTTTAGGCCAAGGACAGCTGCTGTAAGATTTGTTTTTCAGTTGAAGAGGCACCTTATAAACTAGTCGATCTGCTGGCCAAACAAATTGACCAGTCCATGTGCGTCTGTTCTTTCCTAGCTTTTACTTGTCTTTGAGGTCCCACTACCTCTTTCTCGGAGGCTACTGTACGGCCTTCTTTTCTCAAGCATTCGCTGGGATGAAAAAGTCGCGAAATTCGAAGTCCAGCTTCTCCCTTCTCCTTCCACCACTTGTTCGCAGATATCTTGGATTCGAATTCGTTCCCCTAGAGTTTTCACCCCCAGACGAACTAAAGAGCTCTCTGACATCGATAAGATTACTTCTGGATGTATATCTCCGTCTATATAAAGCTCCAAAAGTGTTCCAAGGCCTAGATGTTCAAGGATGGACTCCATTTGCTTTCTCTTTGGAGGGAATATTGGAAATTATTAAATTCTCAACCTCGGATAATGCAATTCTCGTGCTGTGATTGGTTCACTCAATCTCGGTTATCAGCTCATATACCTTAGTTTGACCTTATATGGTAAATGATTGCGCTTAGCGTTGCTAAACTAAAACTTTTTACGCCAGAAAGCGAAATTTCTTTTGGTATAAAGCAAAAGAAAAACGTTTTTGTGGTTTGGATCAATTTCGAAGATTAGAGATACGCGAAAAGGTAAGAAATGTTTTTGTGATGAGCCTGCGTCTGTCTGACCACGAGGTATTACACAACATCGCATCCTCATCAACTTTTTTCGATTTCCCTAGGATTTTCTCTCTTTTTTCGCTCGTATTTCGTACTTCCAAACTTTTGGAGTTTAAGGAATTTAATAAAACATTTATTCCATTCGCGCTTGTTGGATATGAGAGTGGTTATAGCCAACTCGGCGCTACGCGCCTCGTTGGCTATTTACCATCTCATATCCAACGCGCGCTCATGGAATAATTGTTAAACATTCGAGGGGGATTGGGACATAACATTTTCGTGAGGCATTGTGGTTTGATCATCTTAGCCTTTCAGTGCTCACAAGCGTGAAAGCACCCTACAGAACATCGTATTGGGTCAAATGACAGAAAATGCAATGCAAGTACCAAAGTTTTGATAGTATACAAAGCAACGTGCACTGCGTATATTGATGGGACGTAGACCGGATATGACAAAGTTAGCACATTTTATATTTGTCAATGGACTGCATATAAAAGGGTTGTAGCTAAAGATAAACGCAAAAGCACTATATACATATTACAACGTGACCTTTTAATTTCTAATGTCCTCCGCAGTGTTGCCTGCGTTTTGACCTTTTTTCCGACTTTTTTCCTGCGTCCTCACTTTTTTCCCGAATTTTTTCCCGACTTTTGTCTCGACGCTTTTCGGAAGGGCGCTAACCCCTACCTACGTGGGTTTCTTGAAAAGAAAGGTCCTTAAGACCCCTAAGACTCCAAAACGGAGACTGTAACCCAAAACCCTCAATTTGGCAAACGCTAGGCCTAACTAGGCCTTAAAGGAGAACGGAAGGCTTGGAGTTGTATGTTATATGGGAGCTTAAAACTACTGAAATAGGTTAGATTTGTAGTAAAAAGCAAGAAAAAGTGAATTTTGCCATTCGAAAGTGACGCAAAAAGTCGAAACCCGTGGTCATTTTTCCAAAATTGAACTTCCGCCATTTTGGACATTTTTTCTTCCGGTTACTTCCATAATAGGAATGCCCGCCACCATGTTTTGACGTCAATGCGCACATGATTTTTTCATGTCAACAAAATTTGCACAGAATCTTGTGTCAGGTTGAAACTGAATTTAGCTTCGATTATGGTTGAGATCGAGCCGTATTCTTTTGAACCTATACGAGACAATTCGGAGTCAGAGGAAGACGATGTTCACTAGAGTCAAGATGAGCGCCGTAGAGGAAATACATCGTGGTGTGCCATAGAGAAAGTACTGAGCGAAGAGCATGGAAAATTGCCCTTGGCCAAAAAACCGAATAAATAATTTGCCAGCCGAGATTTATTTCGAACGTTTCGTTAAGCTCGGTTAATCCTCCAACACAAGATTTAATCGCTGAGAAAGCAAAAGATCTTTTTCTCTTTGATGCTCTTTAAGCAGCGTGGGAACTTTGCGTGTCTTTAGATACAGAGGTTGCACATCAACACAAGCAGCTAACTCAGGACTCAGGTGAATTGCAAACGGCTTCATCCAAGATGTGATACACAGTCTAAGTTTTTAGAGTAAACGATAACAAAGTGTTTATTTTTATTATTTTCAGTTCGTTGTAAGTTTGATGCAAGCATGTCGCATATAGCAGAAAAACTCTCAGACAAATACCGTTAAATGATCTAGTGATGACTGTATATAAGCGACCACCGTTTAATTTTTGATAGCGCTATTACCTCTTCGTGAGGAGCTTTATTTATCCGACGTTCACTTGCAAGCCTTCTGCTTTTCTTTTGCTGATGAGGAAATATTGTCGGGACAACGTCTTCGTTTAAGTCGCGTTTACGTCTTCTGCCGGGAAATAGATTGAGGTTACAGCAACTTTTGAAACACTTCTTCTCAAAGTGCTCCGAACAAATGTGGCACTGGCTAAGTTTGGGCAAATTTGCCCTTTAATACCCACTAGCGACTCCTTAAGAAGCGGTTTCTTTTTTAAGGGCAGTGGATGGAAACTTACCCTCTTTTGGAATCTCTGACCGTTCTCTTTGAACAGCCAACTACGGAACATTCGACCATTTTGGAGCAGATGTTCTATGTGCGCAGTGACGTCACGCTATGCGCCCAAGCCTTCAACATGGCTTCCAAAATGGTGGACGTTCAAATTGTTCTGGTACAGAGTTTTTTGCTGTTACAATGTCGTTAAATGGTAAGTTCACATACTAAAACATGGCGATTTGATTACAACGGATCATGTGCTTTCGTAAGAACGACTTTTTAAAAGTTTTTCTCTCCTTCCGTTCTCCTTTAAGTTGGGTTTTAGGCCTAGGTTTATTCAAATCGAGGGTTTTGGGTTACGTTCTTTGTTTTAGAGTCTTAGGGGTCCTTGTTTTCAAGACGCCAAGGTAGGTAGGGGACAGCGTCCTTCCGGAAAAAGTCGAGAAAAAAAGTTGGAAAAAAAGTCACGAAAAAAGTCGGGAAAAACGCAAAACACAGACAAGACTTCGGAGGAGATTTGAAATTAATAATGTAATTTAATGGCCCTTAGTGGGCTCCGTATATATCTCTAAAACAAATTTTATGGAGCCCTGGAGCCCCGAAATATTTATCCTCAGTGTAGCCCTGGAGCCCTCCCTGTTTTTGCCCGGAGCCCTGGAGCCCTAAACCCCTTTGTGACCCTGACATGAGGACGTAGAATCGAAGCTTTCTCCTCCAACACGTTTCGAAAGGAAATACTTGTATCACAAAGGACCGTTAAAAATTCAATTATAGGCATCATTGATAACTAAAGGGAAGTAGTCACGTGAAGAAAGGAACATTGCTATTTCGTTTTGTGATTTTTCATATTCAGATAGTTCAGATTATAATTAGGGAGTTTAAGCACGCGACGTTTTTGAGCCGCGGAAGGTAACCGGAAGTGAGCTGTTTTCTCTTTTAACTTGTCTTGTCACCACCACCTTTACATGGCAAATTCTTTCTCCATTAGAGGTGATTAGGTTAAAAATCTGGGAGACGCTATCGTCCTGGCATGCGAAAGGTCCATTTCCAGTTGTCGTCCGCTGCTGAAAAACGTCGCGTGCTGAAACTCCCTAATATTCGCCAACGCGCATGCACCGGTGGCTCGATCAGATGCACCAACCATGCAGCTGCCAAGCGGGAGGTCATGAGTTTTACTCCGGCCGGACCACCACTCGGCGTCTTAAAATAACTAAAGAGAAAGCAAATGGTCAAACTTTCAAGTCCTCTCGGATAAAGGTTACATAAGCCCCGTCTCACAACCTTTTTCTGTCAATCAACACTGTGGGAGGTTAATAAAGAACCCACACACTGTTCGTGAAGAGTTGAGGTCTGCTCTTCTTTTACATACATGCGTGGGTCGAGTGGATGGGTGAGATCAATTGTGGACTGACAGCGGCTGCCAGAGGCGGTTTTACAACCTGACGCCCTAGATAAGGAATTTTAAACCGCCATGAGACTATGATTTATGCGCGGTATATGCACTTTAATTAATTTCAAAATTCATTACATTACGTATAAACAAAGGATGTATGATTCTGAGGTGGGCTTCAGTGAAACAAAATACAAGATTCCTTATCATAAGACCCCTAGATACAAAAACTGTAAAATTATATTAAAGAAATATTAATAAATAAAAAAAACGCGCCAAGTGCATTGTTGAGTAATGTAGGCACGCGGGAATTTTTAAGAGCACGAGAGAAGTACCAAGTACTCATATTACTCAACAATGCACGAGGAACAATTTTTTTTAATTTTCTTTATAAAATAACGACAAAGAAATTCAGGCGAAACCGCTTGTTTGCAAAATAAGTTTGATCAATCAATATCGATTTTCTCCTATATAACATCAATAATCATTATTTTTCATTGGCTCAAACCGTGAATGAAAATAAAAGGCTATTAAATTCATTTTGCTTCAATTTTTAACAAAACAAAACTCACCTCGAACTGTTTGTGGGTAAAGGTTCTTAACTAACAAAGACCAAATGTTTACAAAAGTTGAAACTTATCACTCGTTTGCACGTCGAGGCAAATTCATGTTAATTTGTACCGATAACGACTGAATGCTATAACTGCTGAACATACCACGGAGCATTAAAAGCTCTCATTTACCTGTTGTTGATTCATATCTTCGACTTAGGTAAGGGTAGAAATTTCTGAGCACTGTAATATTTTCATTAAACTTATTTCAAAACCCGCGTTAGATCATTTTTTACAAGTGCAATGGTTAAACTTATTGTTGACATCGAAACTCTTCATAGCTCGCAGAGAGATCTTAATTTGCTTTGTACTAAGGATTCTTCTAATGAAATTAACACAGTTTAAATTCCAAGTGTTTCTTTCTATTTTTGGTGGTAAATGATAATTGTATCTGTATACCTTCGTACTTTTCAAAACTTTGGCAACTGAGTCAGTTGAACTTTTCGTCGCTCTCGCCTTCAGATCAACCAAAGTTGGTCTCTGCGATCAGGAAAACGTTTGCTTCTTTCTATCCTTTGAGAATTCTCATGGTTTACATCACTGCTTTCATTTTCAAAAGAATTCAGAAAGTCGAAGTTGAGACTAAACCAAGGAAAATCTTCAGCCATTATGGCGGACGGGAAGGATTTTTGTTTTTGTAATTGCCAATGTGTGACGTAGCTTCAATTCATGTTGCGCTATAATGCACGGGTGTGACGTAGGCTGAGTGCATTGTGGAGTTATAATGATCTCGGTTTGACCAATCAGTGCTATTTAAATATTCATCTATAAAGTTGAAAATACAGAAATATATATTAAACAATTGCATTTTTAAATGCTTTTGTCCTAATAGGTAGTACGCTGAGAGTAAGATGATCAATATTGCACAATGTTGTTGTTCCCAAACAAAGAAATGGCAGCCGTGATGGTGTGCCAAACTAATCCTTCGGGAATTGAAGTCTATTTTTATGGAAATACTTTCGTTTGTTTCAGTAATCCAATATGGCTGCTGCTCACGTGGGTGAAAACGCTCCATAGACCATTTTACAGTTGTATGCTTTGTTTCCTGGCGTACGAATGAAAAGTGAGGCTAGAGCTGACCTTGTTTTCATAGAAACCTCTCAGCTTTGCTTATGTAAATTCCCAACTTATATGACTAATTAGCATGAGAACAATATCATTAACATAAGAAAAGTAGTGAGGCCTGTATCATAACAAGGTAAACTCCAGCCTCACTTTCATTTAAAGGCCAGGTACAGATCAAATTAAACAACCAATGAGCTGTGAAACTGACAGTCCTAGTGCTTTACGGAGTTCGTTTTACGAGCGATAGGGCATCTTCAAAAAAGAGCCTTTATCAAATATGCACGAGCAATGTTCTCATTTATCCTAATTGTTGTGTTCAACATTTACATGCACTTTTCCTCGCTCGCCTTAAGGTGGGCGAACACCGTTTTCGCGCGCGCTCTTGCTAACGCAATGCAGTGCGTGCGCAAGATTGCAAAAAAATAAACATGACTTCAATACAGCAATCATTTTATTTGCTCAATGCTTCCGCTATCTGTACTATTTTTCCTCATAATTGAACAGAGTGTTTTGATGGTTTTAGTCTTTTCTGAGAAATGTTTGTTAGAAAAGGTAACGATATAAAGAACTCCGTAATTCTCATATTTTTCTTTGTTATCGAAGAACCCAGTTAAATGCAGCGCATGCGTAGTAAATTAAAAAAAAATGCGATTGAAAGCAGAATAGCTTTCTCGGAAATACGCCTGTTTCTCGAGAACCACTCGTTAGAATTTAACGACATTTGGCACGAAAATACTTTAGGAAATAAGTAATTGGAGAATTGAAAAAAAATTGAACGTTAACAGAGGAAAGTCTAGCTATTCCAGTGAACCTTCAACAAGGGATAATTAAAGATCTCTCTGTCAAATTATTATTAAAATAGTGTTAACTTGTGAGCATCGTTACAAGCTTGTTGCATGCAAATTATAAAGAAAATGCCGTGGCAACGGCTTATAGGCCAGCTTAACTATCAAAAAACCGAAAGTTTCTGCTGTGAACTTGCTTGTTAGCATTTTTGGCGACCAAAGGATCAAGTGTTTTAGAGAAAAAGGTAAATGAAACATAGGTATAAAAAACTATGTTCGGCCACCTTAATTAAACATATGTAAAAGCATATGGGAAGTTCGAAACTCTTTGCATTTTGATTGCCAGTGGTAAAGACGATTTTTTTTTAGAGGAAACCGCGACCGTAGAATCGGTCTTACTTTACACATCATACAAAATATAATGACGGTTTTGCCAAAAATTTGGTAAACCAGCTGTTGGTCTCAATATTTGTAGCGAACGCGCATGCGCATGTAAAGCCTTTCTCTGAGTTCCTTTGACAGATTCTCACTTCTAAAGCAGCATGACGTTTACTTAATGGAAGCGAAAATACACAGCATTTCCAAGACCATCGCGAAAAGGAGAGAAAAGTGAGTTTTCGTCGTAGTCGCCATATTTGTTGTGATATTCAAAATCTGCCTCGCCGGATCTCATCAAGGATCTCCTGGTCCCGGCCTTTAAAGAATTCTGTTGACCGCGAAAAACTATGTTCAGCCACCTTCAACGTGCTTGAATGAGCTCTTCTATTTCTTGCTCGTGCTGTGGTTCTCATTGCTTGTTTTAAAGATTAAAAATGTGACAGGCGACACAGCTGACACATTTCTTGAGTACATCCAAAGGAATATTCCAGGAGTAAGCATGAGAGTGGAACAAACAGCTTTGGAATTTTTGCCAGAGGTTTTTGAACTTCCCGCTGAAGTAATAACTTTTCTTGATGAACAAAAAACGCAGTCAGACAAAACACTTATATCTGCGATGTCAAAATGAGCAATACCATTTTTGAATGGGTGCTTATACACGATTTTCTTTTACCGCAACTTCATGCCACTTGTTTCCGGAAGTGCTTCACATTCACCGAATTTCAAAATGACGGGTCTCTAGTATACTTTTCATTCAATTTACCTATCGTTTCCTTGTTTGTGAGCTCAAAAGTCAAGATATCTTCGAGCCTCTGAACGAGGGACCGATGGCTAATATAATGGGAACGTAGCCAAAATATGGCGGCCATTTTGCGGGAAGGTGTATCTTTGTAATTGGACTAAAGTTTACATCAAGCAAACGAAATGATAAAAGTGAGTGACCTTCATTGAGGCGAAGTCGTTATGAATTAATCAAGAATAAAAATAGGTACGCATTGCGTAGATGTGGGTATGTGGGTAATGCTGTTAAATATTGATACATTGTGTTATCCCAAAAAACTAACGTAATATTTCACGTTTTTAAGACAACATAGTTCCTATGTAGTTGCGTCATGAAACGATCTTTGTTTGAACTGCTGCTTTGTGCAAAATCAATCTCCCTATCCGAGAAGGCTTGACGAAAATGTTCATTTCTCATCATACGCAAGTAACTCATCCAGACGCAAACTTGGTCGGTAATATTTTTTGTGGCATCCTTTATTTTGCTATTGCCTGTCAAAACAACATTAACAGTGATTGAGATCACATTACACACGCATTTAAGAAAACATATTCCCTTTTACTTTCTAAAACCCTTTTTGGCAAAATGTTTGAGAGTAGATTGATTATTTTTTTTCGACTTGATCTTGCATTGTCTTGTGAATGCTACGTAAGGAAGGGGGCGTTTGTTTTAGGCGAAGGAGTGAGATCTACCGCCAGGATTTAGAGTGATTTTCCACCGTTAATTTTTTTGAATGACTTTGGGCGGTGTTCCTCATATCCAACACGCGGTGATGAAATTCCGAAGTATTCCTTACATATATATATATGGAGAGGATAAGGTTCTATTAGCTCAGTCTTTAAAATCGAAATCAATGAGAGTTTGTGTCCTTGCAGCAGGATATATGTATATATTTTAAATATGTGAAACAAATTCTTCTAAACAACAAATAGAAGCGTTTTGAGTATCTTATTGTGATTTATATTTTAAAATAAGACAAAAATAAATCAATGGAAGCATTGAAATTTCAAGAGTGTTTATTGTACTTCAATCACGTATCCAGTTTGTTCTGAATTTTAAACAATACACTTTTTTTTTTTCGCAACAATGCGTTGCCCCAAGCAATAAAAAAGGGAGAAGAGCTTATCAAGTTTTACCACACATAAACACAGCGTAAAAATTTAAAAAATTCACTCCCGGCTTTTTATATGAAATTTGTTTTTCAGTAAATTTCTGTTTGAAAATGTGTCTTTTTCTAAAAAATGGGAGTAGAATTGCCTTAAACTCGTACACCGAAGGCTTGGTTTTATTTCGAATACCACGCTAGCTCTATCTTTAACATAAGAACAACTAAACGTTCTTTTAACCCGGCCATACGCAATGAGAATCTCCCGGCTATAAAAACAGCAAGACCACTTTGTTTTGGACGAACGACTATTATTATTATCGTTATTGCTATTCTTAATTTTCTTTTGCCGATAATAAAAATCTGAAAATGTTGTTAAAAATTTGGTAAAACATCCCACGCCACGACACCTACAAGCTAAAATAAAGGCTACCAGTAGCCTCTCGTCGTATCTTAACTTCTCTCATTGGATTAAACAAATTATTAACAAGAAAACAAAAACTTGAGTGGCTTATTATGTCCTATGTATTATCATTCTTAAGGTGATAACTTTAGTGTGTATGTTTAATCGCTATTATAAACGTACCAATATAATTTTCTTTTCCCTTCATAACCCTTTGCGACTAGCTCTTGCCAACCATTCAATCTAAAAGTTGATGCAGAAAATGCGCCAGTGTTAAAAATAAACCCGACGTTCTGAGAGTGCTCCCTCTTCTTCAGTGGTTTATTTTAAAGACTGGCGCATTTTCTTCATCAACGTTTGGAACCTTAACGAGTCATTGCGCTTCGCAGTTTCCTCTCATTTTCTTAACACATTCAATCTTTGCTAATGATTAACATTCTTTTATATTGTTACATTGCTAATAATTTTTGCATGGTTAAAGAGACACTCATGGAGTTTGTATCGATTTCTGGTCAATATTCCATAACGCTCATCTTTAAACACCTTTATGGCTTTCGAATCTCTTCTACATCATTTCTAACACGATTCAAGTGAATCTGAAACAGAGTCAGGCAAAATCTGTTTTATCGACTTTACGCGAGTTACAACACGAAAACTTCAGAACGTTCACCCGACGTTTTCGAGTTTGCACGCAACTCTGTCTTTGCCATTCGTCCCCGAAAGCAGGTAAAGATAGTCTGTGCATTAAGAAAAAAGTTGTTGGAATTTAAATTAAAGGAATCAGTGTTATTTTTTTTTGTGGTTGCCATCAGCTACACAGCGTCCGTTTGTTGTGTTTTCAGTGTGTTGCTACAAATAGCATGGCAGTGTCCCTTTAAAACTGATGCAAGGGCTTGCACGTTGGTGTACAAAACAAAAGCAAATGTCGCTCGGGTTTTGCACAATAATCGAGCCCACCGACATCAGGTCAAGTGCAAGCCACGGCTTGTAATCGAGTTGCTGTCGAAACACCGTACAATTTTAAGATTTCCTAGTTTTCTTTACCAAGCTGAGGACAATTTCCTCTTCCTTTAACTGCCTTAATATTCTTTCTCGCTGACCTTTGTCAACAGAGCATCAAGCTTCTCGTTCAAGCTCCTCGTAGCCTCACGGAGCTGCGATTTCACCGCATTGACTTCAGATTTGACCTCGGACAGTTCCGATTTCACCTCCATCAATTCAGCCTTCGTTTCTTGTATTTCAGACTTCGTTTCGCTTAGCTCCGTTTTCGCCTCCGTTATTTCCAATTTTGTTTCCGTTAGTTCAAATTTAACCTCTTGCATGTGTAAGTTGCGATAGTCCACATCTTCTCTCGCAGTCATCTAAACAGGCAAGGCAATAAAATATGAATAAAATAGATGTATATCAGTATTCAGTTCAAGTGCGGGTTATCGAAAGGGAGAAGTGATCCTTGCACCTATCTTGACTATTTGAGCAATTGCCTCTCATGTAGATCGTAGTTACCGGGAAAAAAGTTCAGGTGGATTCAACGGGCTATGAAGCCACTTAGTTGGAAGCTGGGAATCTCGCCAAAGCCACTTTCATTTCTTTAGGTGTCTGTAAGAGCCGATTTACACGGTACGATTCTTGTGGCATGCGACAAGCTTACGACAGGCTAACAAATCATTTACGATTGTCGTGTACGTCAGAGAAAATGTCGCAGCATGTTAAAATATGTTTTAAGACGCTGCGAAAATCGTAGTCATGTCGTAGGCCAGCCGTAAGATTGTCGCATGCTCCAAAATCGTACCGTGTAAATGGGCCCTAAGAAACAGTTGCTTAAATTGTCCATATAAGTGTGAAAATCACTTCTCTCTTTCTCATTAAAATGTGTTATGCATATGTGCTTACAAGAAAATTACAGTGTACATGTAATCCGGGAAAGTAAGTTAATGAACAAGTTTGAACTTCAGTTGTTTTTTTTATTTAAGCCTAGTTTTCACCAGCGAAACAAGCATAAACACAAGAAGCATACGCAAACTCAGTAGTTTGTTGTTCATTAGAGCCTTTTGTCAGAACAACAGTCGCTAATTAACAACAAATAAATGCGCATGCGTGTGTTCCTTTCGCTTATGCTTGCGTCGCTAGTGAAAACCACGCTATATGGTGCGCTTGAAGAAAGTTGAGCCCTTAACAAAAATACGGAAAATACGCTTACTAGAGATTTCTGGTGGACTGATATGTCGAATATTATTCCCTTCCAATCGCCACGTGATAAGTGTGGACACCTTTATCAACCGACATATGAAGAAATGAATTTTCGCAGACAAAATCCGAGTGCTTTCGAAAGGGCGAACTTGCGTCTTTCGATATTAAGAATGGATGCTCTACCAGTTTTGTTCCGGGTACATTAGTATACATTTTCCATTCCGAACAACTTGGAATAATGAACTAGTACTGAATTAGAGCAACGCCAAGTTACATTTTCAAATGACGTTCAGGGTTCGTACTACTGTTGGAATTCCTGGAAAATTCCAGGATTTTTGAAAGGTTCCTCCAGGGCCCAGGAAAACTCCTTGAAAATTCAATTTTTGGCATTAACTCGTGGAAAACTCCTAGAACTTATGTAAATCGTTTTTTTTTCCCCAAAGAGACGCAGTTTGTAAATAAAAAATCCGAGGAGCTAAAGCTTATTGATGATGAAATAGATATTAAGAAAAAGCGAATGAGAAAGCTGTGAAAAGTTTCTCTAAATAACTCACAGACTTAGTAACTTGCTCTAAAGGAAATTGATCTGATATTTCCAAGTTTGGGGTCTTGGATTTCTTTTGTTTACAGCCCGGAAAAGTCCTCGAAAACTCCTGGAATTTTATAATCTCCTGGTAGAGCGAACCCTGGAAGTTTTTGTACCTGTCATCTTCGTCTAGTTAGAGACCTTTGGATCCGACAACGACTACGACTACGAAATTAAGACGTGGGAGTCTGGCATTAAATAATAGCATGATAAATTTTTAGATTGTCAATTTGCAACAATAGGCAACGAAACAGGTTTTCAAGGCAAAATGTTAAGCAAAAAGTGGTAAGTTATTCTTAGCTATAGGGCTTTTCATTTTGGCAACTAAATTGGGATGAAATTGAACGTGCCTTCGTTTTATTTTATTTTTTTGCAAATTCGTAATCATCACTCAGATGAAGTTTTTTTTCGAAAACTCGGAGTAAACAAGACGATGGCTACAAACGTTTTCCCGCCACATTTTATGGCCTGTCACATTATGGGAATGAGCACGAAGATAGATTTCGTAATCGTAGTCGTAGCCGTAGTCGGATCTAAAGCTCTCTGTTACTGAGATGTCAGGGACATCACTTTTTTTGTCAGCTCACGAAATAAGCTAAATTCACTGCTAAGCGTCGAGAAAATTATGGTTTTTTTACCCTGGCCAAGGCACTATTTTGTCGATCAAAACCAATGTAGGGATACCAAGGCTTGTTTTCGTTGTGTGTTATCAATGTTTGGCCTCCCTCGGGAAGTAGTCGAGTTCCATTCACAGAGAACACAACCGGAATGTGAGCAAGTCCGTCTATGTTCTTCTCTTGGTCAAACATGACTGAGCATCGAATGATATCACCTCGACGGATTCTTGCAATACCTGAAAGAGAGAAATCGCTATTAATATTACATCCAATATACTACAGTAATAGTTATAATAAATTAATATAGGCTCGCCAAAAAAAATAAGACGTTCTTATATAAAAAAAGAGTGTACTCATCTGCGAAACTCTAACACGTTGAACGCTAAATCACTCTGATAAAGTTCGTTCCATTGCTGGACGTGACTTTCAGTTTTTATCATTCTCAACATAGCAGCGTAATTACTTCACTATCTTGATACAAAGGATGAACGAAATTACTGTCGAGCCACTTACGCTTATGAAAAGAAGAAAGGAAATGGAAAGTAGTCAAAAGAATTCGCCGGAATTTGGGCTGACAAGCACACACAGTCACTCTACAAGGGCATCCCAATGAGGAGTTCGCCTTTTTATTCCCCCCTCCCTACCCCACCCCCACACCGTCCGACCCACCATGATTGAAAAATAGAAAGCGCCATTGAGTTTTACAAACTAATTAGCTCCCTAGCAGTTTCCCTCTTGACCAAGCCGGGAAAGACACCTGCGTGTTCAATCTAAGCAGTTTGGATAGTATGGACTTGTGCCTTAAGGTAATTCGAATTCGAATTCCAATCCAATTTCCTTTTACATGGTCGTCAATCACATTTGCCAGCAAGGGTTGCACAGTCGGTTAGTGCGCGGCCCTGGTGCATAAGGTCCTGAGTTCGATCCCCGGATCTCACATCCTTGTTTCGACTTCTTTCCTTTCAGTGTAGCCTAAGTAGCTTTAAATACCCTTAAAACGGAGCACTGATGGAAAGAGGGGGGTAAAATGAGCGCACCGTCGGCTTCCTGGGAGAGTACTCTCTAGAGAGTAAAGGAACTTCCGACGTTAAATAACGTGTACCTTTACCTTTACCTAACCACAGTTACCTGGCCGCTAAAAGAGAAACCGACAAATTGCATTGAAATAAGCCAATAACGACGCTGATTGTGGGCCGTGAACCCGTTCCGCTTCGGTGATTGACGGGAGCCAAAACCAAAAGCATTGACTGGAATTTGAACTTCCAGTCCATGAAAGGCACAGTAAGCGTTTGTAGCCTCCTTCGCAGCCGTTTTTTGGGTTGTCACGGAATGCTCCTTTGTGGAAGCGTTGCGTGACATCCCAAAAAACGGCTGCAAAGGAGACTATATGTAAGTAAGCCTTAAATGGGGATAACTTGCAGTGCTGGGATAAACGACAGAACTCCTCTTACCGGTAACTTGTTTTCCACCTGATGATGTCTGTCTTTCAATATCAAACATTTTCAAATCAGTATTAAAACCAACAGATCCTGAAAGTCCAGGCGCAAGTCCATGATTGTGAGAGCTGTCAACGATACCAATGGACACTCGGCCTTTGTCTGCACCTTCGAGAAGCATCACCTGAGAAAACGAGATGTTTACTGTTTCTAGAGATACTAAAGAGAGAGTATGAAATAAAACGTAACCGAAATTTGTGAATTTTACGAAAGTAAGTTTTTGAAGAAATGCAAGGCAGTTTTATGGAAAGCCATAACTTTGTTATGTGGTCATTCGTTATTACATGATGTGGTTTCACCATTATGTGAGGTGGTTTTATGGTTATGTGATGCGGTTTCATCATTATGTGATGGGGTTTCGCCATTACGTGATGTGGTTTTGTCATTATGTGATGTGGTTTCACTATTATGTGATGTGGTTTCATCATTATGTGATGTGGTTTTACCATTATGTGATGTGGTTTCACCATTACGTGGTGTGGTTTTGTCATTATGTGATGTGGTTTTACCATTACGTGATGTGGTTTCATCGTTATGTGATGCTGTTTTGTCATAATGTCATTTCTTCGTTGCGTGTTGTGGTTTCTTCATTATGTGTTGCGGTTTTGTCATAGGGTCATGTGCTTCGTGTTTGCTTACCATCACTTCCGGTGCCAAGCCTTAGTACCCAGTCTTCACACCCCACGACAAATTGCAAGCAGCGAATAATCATGTGTGTCATATATAGAGTGATGATTTTACATTACGCATAACCAGGAACAAGTGATGGAGAAGATCCTTAGGGAACTAAAGTTGGAGTCTTTATTTCCAAAATTTGCAGCACAGCGTATCGAGCCTGAAAACGTTTCAGCGTTGTCTGATGAGGAGCTTTCTTGTCTTGGTGTGTCTACGATTGGGGATTGTCTTCGTGTTCGTAGCCTTTGTGCCAACGCTGAAAAAGATCATCCTTCGGTGGCTGCAAATGTTCTTAGCGAACGCATGGCTCTTTTCAGTGGACGTAGCAGAAGTAGTAGAAAGGGTGCTAAGAGAAAGGCAGTTACGAAACGGTCTTGGACGGTAAGTTTCATCTGTGTAGCCGATCGATATCAGAGCAGAATTCCCTCGTCTACAGACAAACAAGTCCTGTTCCATGCTGGACTCGGCATGAAGAAAATCAAACTTGACTTAGAAGATGATGAGCATGATGTGTTGGAGAAGATAACGTGTGGCGACAAAGGCGATGATGGTGAGATCAAAGGCTTTCCACAGTTAAAGGAATCAGGAGGATTCGAGATTATGTATTGTGTTTCGGGTTGCAAAAAGGTGGGAAGGAAGTTGACGAGCCAGATCTATCTTGCACTCATCAGAAAGGGACACCGACAGAGAGGAAAGAATTGGCCTGCTGTCAGAGTCATCTTCGCTGTCGGTGTCTGTTATGCCCCCATAATTTTCGATGGCTGTTCCCATCAGTTCAAGACCTACTGGATTTTGTAACTGGCCAGACACCCACATACGCAAGGGTGACGATCTCGTAGTGTGCATCCTGTGGCTCGACCATGCGCGGTTCCAGACTTTCAACTTCTCGTTAATCACGGGTAAATAAACATGGTGGAGGGCAGCAAGGTGAATCTCATTCAGAGGATCAAGAAATCGTTCATCTTCCAGGAAGTAAAATAGTCTGTAATATAGTCCCAAAACACCGTCAAAGACATCTCTCCATAAACGTTCAATCCGTTGATTGTGTGTACTTTTTCCAACAATAGCACTTCCTCTATTGGCTCCTATTTTGGAAATCATGTAGTCAATAATAGCAACATTTCCCAAGCCTTTGTCAGTTCTTATCCTGCTTGGTAACCCAAATTCATCTACAGCACCTAAAAAACACTTAAAGATCGTTTCAGCTCTATTGTTATCTGTGCACAACAGAATGACCGGTAGACGACTAAAACCATCGATACCCCCAATAACTACCAGATGCCAACGTACAAGCTTGTGATTAGTATCTATGTGCCATAACGCATTTGGGCCCTGAACATTGTAGGTCCTTCGGCGTAGGCGACCTCTTTTCCTATTTTCTACTCCTTGATGATCAACTCGGTGAATGCTGTCACGGAGTCTCATTCTCTGACCTTTTACTCCGCTATCTACGAGTAGTTCCTTTAGAAGCCCCTCTCCACAAGAAGGATATTCCCGGGTTAGTTCCTCCACTACTTTATCTAAGTCATCATCTGTTATTTCTGTGAATTGCAACTGGCTCAAGCCATGACGACCCATCCTGCGATAAACCTTACTTTCGGAAACGGAAAGTAATAAGGCAATTTCTTTAATTGTAAAGCCGTCTTCTACGTATCCCTCTAAAACTTCCTTGGAAATCACGTACTCTGGAGCACCACACGATTGTGTTCCAGGTATCCTTGGTGGTGGATTGCTGCCATAGTGAAGACATTGTAACCTAAGAGACATCATTGCCTTTGAATCGTTTACTCCTAAAAATTCCATTTCTTGGCGAGATAATTTAGATATTTGATCCACTGTTATTTTTTCACGTTGAAAGTTCTCGGTAAGATGTCCAAGGTTAAGCTTTTCAAGTACATTTACCAAAACGTCGTTCGCGGCTCCCGCCATATTGTTTTTCTTTCTATTTTCGCGGGAACTGCCTCGAACCCAGACGTCTCTCAAAATCATGCAAATTACATGCGAAGGGCTGTGCAGAAGGCCTAAGAACTGGTCAAACGAGTTTGTCGTGGGGTGTGAAGACTGGGTACTAAGGCTTGGCACCGGAAGTGATGGTAAGCAAACATGACAAAACCACAACACATAATGAAGAAACCACAACATGCAACGAAGAAATGACATTATGACGAAACAAGATCACATAACGATGAAACCACATCAAGTAATGGTGAAACCACATCACATAATGACAAAACCACATAATGACAAAACCACACCACGTAATGGTGAAACCGCATAACATAATGGTAAAACCACATCACGTAATGACAAAACCACATCACGTAATGATGAAACCCCATCACATAATGGTGAAACCCCATCACATAATTATGAAACTACATCACATAACCATAAAACCACATCACATAATGGTGAAACCACATCATGTAATAACGAATGACCACATAAGAAAGTTATGGCTTTCCATACAGTTTCCTCTGTCATCCGTTATCACATGAATGCCTTCAAGAATGTCTTCATGTAACATTTTGTGTTGAGGCGCGTCTTCTGGTTTTCTTTCGAGCGCGTCTACTTCCTATGAGGGATGATCTCCTTAAACATCCTCCTATTTGCCTTTCTCTATCAAAGAAACTGAAACCCTTCTTTATTAATATTGGGATTCCTCCTACGCTCGTCACGTGACGAGCCAAAAGATTGTCTGCATAGGAGGCTATTTCATCTTTTTGTTGTCTGCTTCAGCTATCACAGAGTTAATTAGAGGAAGGATAATAAGGTCAAGTTATCTTTCCTTTAGAACAACCTTGGTCCCAAGGATAAATGGAGTGTTTGAAAAGTGCACCTCCTTTGCTAATTCTAGCAATAAATAAAATTAAAAGAGTTTACTTATTCCATAGAGTTGCAGAGTGGCAAAGACGACAATTGTATAACTTGCCTCAAAATGTGGGAATCTGTGGGAATACCTCTCGTTGTATCTCGCGCCATAGCACGAGAAGTATCCTTGGTCAGCATAAAGAGGATTATATGACGTACAGGTAATCAAACAGCCATCTATACAAATTGATTGATGGGCGTCCCAAGCCTTAAAAGAAAAATCACATTCATATTCAATGAAATTAACAGATCTTTTTTTATGATATCATTTATGGTTGTCTCAAGTCTTAATGCAAAAAGTTTGCAAAATAATTTCGTTTCATTCAAGGGGACATCCACTCCGATCCCACTAAAGAAAAGCTTTTCACCAGTAGAGAAAACGCAACACGTTACAATTATTTAAGATTGCAGCGCGCCGTGGTAAGCTTGAAAACAAAAGTAAGCGATATTGAAATCCATTTATTTCCGATACAAACGTTTTCGAAATGCAATTTGGTCGTAAACATTACTGTTTGTTGGTTGGATTTGAGGTTCCCTTTAAAGTGCCCCTGTGACCAAAAAATCAATTCATATTTTTCTTTGGATTTCAAAACTATGTTAACAAAACACAAAGTGACCCACGTTTTAAGCCTTGATTTCAAAAAGACACCTCTTTATTTTAACTGTAATTTTCCTATTTAATGGTCCGCCATTACTAACATTATGTTCTTGAGAGAGCTGGATCGAGGAGAAAATGACGTCAAAGGCTCACTAGTTTAAGAATGCAATACGTGTGTACGCCGCAGAATTAATATGCAGCACGGGGGTTTTGGGCTTTCAGATTTTTAAACTCACGCTTTGCATATATAATAAGTTGCGTTCACACGCTGAAATTTTAAGCTAGTGAGCCTCTGACGTCACTTTTCCCTTGATCCAACCGTCTGAGGTCCAATCGGTCAGTTTTGAACGTGAGTAATGGCGGACCATGAAATCCAAAACTTGCACTCAAAGTAAACGGCCTTTGAATAAAAATCAAAGCTCAAAATTTTGCCAGGCAGGTGTTAAGCAAACACACTTTCAAAATCTGAAGGAAAAAAGGAAGTGTTTTTTTTTATCACAGGGGCACTTTAACGGATGAATAAAAAAAAATTACTCAAGAGCCTTGTCACGATTGTAAATAAGAATTTATTGTCCCACGAAAAAAACCATACCATCAATATAAATCCTAGCGGTTTCGTTTTTAGTGAAAAAAAAAAAAGGCAACGGATCTCACGTGGGGCCGATTTGCTTGGTATTCAACAGAGGGAATCTTTGTTTACATTTCTCGCCTCATTAACACAAGGCTATCGCTTTCTAACCAGTCCGCAAAGAATAAAGTATTGAATATTGAAGTGAACAGCATTGCATAATAAGCTACCTATAGAAATATGAACCCGATATAACAGATAATCTCGGAGAAATGATCCTTGGAAAATTCGAAATTGTAAAAAGGAAGAGAATGATCATTACTGCTTTTCCCACCCATAAATTTATCAGGTTTTGATGGCCAATAACTGGTGCGTAATCAAAGCTAAAAGGATTAATAAAATTAACTTCATCATGTTCCTTTACTTTCTAAAGTCAGTTTGAAAATATAGTATGATGCCTTCTGTGAGCAAACTCGTATGGTAAACAAAATGTAAGCATTGACGTCAACAAAGATTCCCTTATTGAGCAAAGATATCGACAGCTACAACTGGAAGTTTTCATTGCATGAAATGTAACCACTTTAATTTGCCATTATTCATACATTTTCACGGCAAATGTACATTGTGTGGTGGCTGTACTCTAGGGATAAAGCTGGAAAAACGGCGTTGAACATAAAAGAGGAAATTGAGAATATCACTTCAGCGTGGTTTCGTTTTTTGCAAAGCTGTCAGGAAGAAAATGCGCAAGGCGCGCACAGTAAACGCTATTATTCTTGTTGTTAGTCTTTTTTTCCTTTGCTGGTTCGCGTTGACTCAGTTACCGATTATAAAATGAGCACCTGGTGTCCATCGTTATAATGAGCATCGCAGAACTTCTTAACTTCATCATTAGCATTATCGTTGACAACAACACGCCGAATTTGACGAGTAACGTAAATCAGACACTCTCCTGACGCACTTTGTGTATGAATTGCACTGAACTTTAAGAAGGTGTGTATTTGATACACCATGGCATTGACTACTTTAATTTGTACCTTAGGGCCAGTGGGCAGGAAAGCTGAATGTTGACCCGTAAAGGTTTTGTGGAGGATTTGATTAACCATACTTTCGGTGTCGTTCACCTCTTCTACCATCTGGTCCAACGGTTCTGTTTGACACAATTTGAAAGAATAAGTCAATACTCTTGAGCGTGGAGCATGACAGATCTAGACAAACTTTGTCATCTTGAGTCGCAAATGCTCGTTGCAAGGTGAGCTTAAATTCGTGTAAAGATGCACAGAGTTTCTTCTTACATTGATCACGACACTCTAAGAGTAGTAACGAAAATATTTAAAGAAGAACGAAGCACTGAAAATAACAAATGGCTTAACAGAAATGGATAATCGCCACGTTGAAACTGGAGGTTTAAAACCGGCTTCACATAATTGGTACGTAATCATCATCATCATTATTATTATTATTATTATTATTATTATTATTATTATTATTATTATTATTATTATTATTATTATTATTATTATTATTATTATTATTATTATTATTATTATTATTAGTCATATATCACGCTCAGATGATACAAGGGGTATTCTGGCTTCCTCGAGCATCAGGCTATATCCCTTAGCCCTAGTTTCTGGGGTCCTTCGCAGAATTTTACCATGCCCAACAAGCTTTCTTTTTGGAGTGAATCAGTTATTTCAGGTAATCCATGCCTTCAAAAGCTTGCTCACTGTCCCAAGTGCTCCAGTGAAGACCGCGATAACGGATACAGTGGCAGTAACAGAAGCAGAAGTAGCAGTCGCAGTTGCAGTCGCAGTTGCAGTAGCGTTAATAGTGGTAGTAGTAGTAGCAGCAGTAGTAGTAGTAGTAGTAGTAGTAGTAGTAGTAGTAGTAGTAGTAGTAGTAGTAGTAGTAGTAGTAGTAGTAGTAGTAGCAGTAGTAGGTAGTAGGTAGTAGTAGTAGGTAGTAAGTAGTAGTAGTAGTAGTAGCAGCAGCAGCAGCAGCAGCAGCAGTAGTAGTAGTAGCAGTAGCAGTAGCAGTAGCAGTAGCAGTAGCAGTAGCAGTAGCAGTAGCAGTAGCAGTAGCAGTAGCAGTAGCAGTAGCAGCCGTAGCAGCAGTAGTCGTGTTGTTGGCAACTATTAACCTGTGGGAGGAAAAGAATCGCCATATGTGAGCCTGTACTTAGCTTGAAGGCCGTTTACTGTATCATCCAGTCGCTTTTTCTGGAAGGAAAAGAGAATAACTTTTATTTCTTCACAATTGTTCTTGTTTTCAAGAATATATATCGTTGAAATGGCTTTACCACGTTACCGGGATGTCAAAATAAATTTCTCTGAACTAATGGCTTATTTTCTGAATTCAGTGTATGGAAAAATTCATATCATTATTTGAAGTTTCAAAATTCGTTTAGGAGAAACTTGGTAAGTCAGACGGGAATTAATGCAATGACAGAGAAGGAAAGAGTGGAGTGATCTTCGCACTTTTCTGGATATTGACGAAATAGACCCGTATCACTCAATGTGCAAACAAAAGATTTTGTCGTCAAACCTGGCTAGACGTGCAAAGACAATGCAAAGACAAAGCCTTTATTCCCCACGGACTCCAAAATAGCCGCCGAGTAATAAAGGTGAATCCTCTCTTATAGACACCTGAAAAATCCATGTGACTAACACAAGATTTGAACCCATGACCTGTGTGATGCCGGTCGATGCTCCACCAAATGAGGCATGAAACCATGCAGTTGGGAGCAGGTCAATTTGTTGGGCTCATGTGAAATCTCGACCCCAGAGCTCCTCTCTTGACTGAGGGTGAGAAGAACTCTGGGGAACCCTGAAACAAAATGTCTACCCATTGGTTTTCGTGAAGAACAACCAAGAGCGTCTCTAATTGCATTGGTTAGCACGAGTGATGAGCAGGTGCCCTAAGGTTCAAATAGCCAATTTTTGGCTAATGTATGAGAACCCTAC
>OX421455.1:24076969-24079469 GCA_949126865.1 Montipora capitata | reverse complement strand
GGTATTTTAAGTCAGTTATTTCATACCTGCACTCTTTGATAGGTGTTGGACAGTAAAGCAATCAACATGTTAACCACAACGATAAGATTCACTGTCACATAGGCAACAAACAATAACTGAATGATTATGTTTGAATAATAGTCAGACGATTCGAAAATACCGAATCCGTCAGATAATTCCACCAAAGCAAAGACGAGCTGCTTAAATATGACCATCCAACTAGGGAGAAAAAAAAAGCAAAGAACGAGAACAGGAAAACAAAATAAATTAAATGTCAAGAGTATCAAAGACATATGACATATTTAACTACCAACAGTCCTTCTCAGGACTCCTGACGATCAAATTCCATCGAGGCCTATATTAAAAGTGAAGTAAGTAAAAATAAAGTAAGGACTTACGTCTTTTCATTCTGTTTATCATTCACGAACACTTTTGTCAATACGGTTGAAAAGGCCAGTGTGATGAGGAATAAGTGAACCACAATAACACCCGCGTCTCTCACGACGTTAAAGAGGGCTATCTGAACGGTACCGACTCCTTCAAATGATTCAAGAAGGGAACCAAAGGCTCTGATAGTTAGTAACATTGTGTTGAAACCATAGAAATGTGCAGCAACATCCAAGGCTCGGTTATCGTGCCCTGGCTCATTCAATGTCATCCCCCAGGTGGCTATTCGTAGTGGCAATATCACACAAAAATATATGATAAGGATGGCCAGGTCAAAAAAATTCCAGTAATCTCTGAAAGGAAAAGATAGAATAATGGATAAAACTTTTGAAAAAAAGTGATTTGTTTTAAGAGTGAAGATTTTCCTATCGCCGTGCGCAATGTTATCAAGCAGGAAGAATGGCTGGAGGAAAGGATGGTAAGGGTAAGGAAGGCACGAATGGAATTCAGAAGATATATAAGGAATTGGAAGGCTCCAAATATGGATGTTGTAAGGGGCTTCGGTTTAATGGTTACACGGGTTGATTTCGGGACGTTTGCAGGGTTAGTTGGACTGTGGGGAGGTACCGGAGGGGGAGGTAAATTTGAGGACGATGTTGCTAAAGAAGGATCGTCCAAAGGGAACAGTGGCTAGCAACTACAGACCAATTGCTTGTTTTCCGTTGATGTGAAAGCTACTCACTGGGATCTGGGAAGAGAACATGTATGGACATTTGCAGGATACTAGGTTGTTTCCGGATGAACAGGGGAGCCGTACGAAGAGGCAGCGGGGTAGGAAAGAAGGATCTGTTGTTGATAGCGGTGTTTGGCGATGAGGTGGATAGATTATCGGAAGGCCTGTGATATGGGGTCGCTTTCGTGGATTGTTGAAATGTTGGAAACGGTGAAGGTGGTTGACAACGTGAAACTTTTGTTGTGTGGAGTTTGGGCTGGACAAGTGTGCTGTGTTGCTTTTGAAGCAAGGCGATGGGTGAGGTTGACAAGAATGGGTATAAGTACTTGGGTGTGTTGGAAGGTGAGGATATTATGCAGAAGGAGATGAAGGAGAAAGTCGAGAAAAAGTAATTGAGAAGAGTAAAACTGGTGGCGAGGTCGAAGATGTACGGTGGGCATTTGATTAGGGTAATAAATGCACGCGCTGTAGGTGTGGTGAGGTACAGTTCAGGGATTTTGGATTGGAGTGATCGGGAACTGGGCGCAAGGACTGTGAAGACGAGAAAGAGGTTGACGATGTTAAGGGTGTTCCACAAGAAGTGTAAGCGCAGAGGGAGTATCAGAGGGTATCAGAGGAGGCATGATCAGATGTTTAGGTTGTACTGGGAGCTTTGTCGGAAAACTGCTGTGAAGTGTGCTGATGCGTGGTATAAAGAAGTTCCGGATGAGGTGAGGGTGTCGGAGGATGGGAATGTGGAGATCTGGTGAGATAGAAACGTCAAGACAACACAGAAGATGGGACACAATCGTCCAGACGTCACTGTGGTGGATCGAGCGCTTCAGGAGTTTACGCTTGTCTATTTTCGGTGCCTTGGGATAAAAACATGTTGACAAAAGAGGATGGGAAAATCACCAAATACTCTCCTCTGTAAAAGAAAATCAGGAAGATGTATCGAATGTCAACGAAGATTGTGCCGTTGGAGGTTGGTTGTTTGGGTGTGGTGTCTGGTCGGTTGGAGGGTTTTTTGAAAGATCTTGGGATTCCAGATGAGTTGGGAGGAATGCATGCCTCCGCAGTTATTGTGACCACCCTAATCCCCCAGACGACACTTAGTCTCTAGGCCCCAGGTCCAGCGCCGAGGCTAAGCAGTGTTTACGCCTGCAGAGTTTGAATACCTTCTCCGCGCAGGTTGTTTCGTCCACAGAAAGTCCAATCTCGTACCCAGAGTCCTCGGGCTTTTTGGTCAGTGGGTGAGCGCCCGGAAAAACTCTGGGATAATGGACTCCATTTTCCCAGAAAACGTTGATTTCGGTCTTATTGCGCATGCTTGAGTTTGAACGGAATCAGAAAAGAGAAAACAGTAAGCAGTAGAAATGGCGGGTTGAAAGTGTTCGAGAA
>OX421455.1:24064469-24071969 GCA_949126865.1 Montipora capitata | reverse complement strand
CAGGCGTATGGAACAAACCTGAGCGACCGCGTTTTGACAATAAAATATTCTGTCTCTCAAAGACAATAACGTTATATACACACGACCTGTGGTGGGCTGGCTAGGTACATGAGTGTAAAAAAAGTCCCCTCCCCTCCCCTCCCCCACACGATACAAACTTTTGCAACAGACAAATGTGAGCATTTTGAGATTAAGATATAGAAGAAACCATATAATTTTCAAACCTTCTGCTTCTCCCGAGACCAATCGCATGAGGTGCATTCGGGCTGAAAGAAAACGAAGACAGCGCAAATAAAATACAATAAGAACTACTACTTCTTTTTCAAGAGGGCACTATCACCTGAGTGTCAAGTATTTATGAGTCAATGAGTCAATGAGTCATGAGTCAATGAGTCAACGAGTTAGTGCAGTTAATTAAACCATAAAATGAAAGCTAAAATTTCAGAGAGTGCTTAGGCCTAATCACTGAAACGAGGGCTTAGGCTTAATCAACAAATTATTGCTATATTGACTGTGAGTCCATTGACTCATGACTCATGACTCATTGACTCATCGACTCATTTGACTCCTAAAACATGCGTTCTCCTATCACCTTATTCCAAAATGGTCGCCATTGCAGTATTAGTTTGTTTCCTTGCAAATTAGCCTGTGGTGGCTTGTTCTTGGACTTTAAATTCAAAAGAACATTTAACCTTGAACCAGGCAACAAGGGCTAATTTGCAAACAAACAAAACAATACTCAAATGGTGGGCCTTTAGGAATAAAGTTTGTAACGAATCGTGCAATCTGATGGGTTCTTGGCGTGGTGAGGATTTTCCAATCGGCCCAAGAACCAATCAGTTTGCAGAATTCGCTAACGCGCCCTCTTGGGAAAAAAAAAAAAAAAGGTATTGACCGGTTTAGGGTCCTTCTGTGTAGCGAGAACTAGACGGTTTCAGACTCAGAATGAAAGTTTCGCATTTGTGTGCTCACAATGCCGTCTAAACCTCAAATTTGGTGATTCAAATCTTTGTTCAGCCAAGTATCGCAGAAATATGAGCTAAAATGCGTGCTGCACGTGCAAACGCTATTTTTCCTGTTTTAACCAGTCATATCAGTGTTTTGTGGCGTTGTCGTTGCCGTACCCCTCGTCATTTCGTAAACTCCCTACTATTTCCTGTGGTTAAAAGCTATTTTTGTCGGAGTGGAGGTTCCCTTTAAGAGTGATGTTTAGTATTTTGCCACTTCAAATGGGAGTGAAAAACAACCAAACAACGTACTAACAATAACAAAGGTCGAGTTTGACAGGCACAGAAGAAAGAAGAAGAAGACGAAAGAAGAATAAACGTTTCTGACTGGAGGATTTCTTGGAAAATAAAGCGTACTTACCACTGAAAAACAGCTTGAAATGTGAAAGAATCCAATCTGAGGGGGGACAAAAATGTGTGGTTAACCAAACGCTATCCTAAGGGACTTTCCACTGTTCATGGCAATTAAACAATAACAATTTGAGTTAAAAATTCCAACTGGCGAGAGAAAGGTTGGGTGCCTTGCTATTTGAATCTAAGGCAACTTCACGGGGACACTCTTCGTACAATTGCCCTTGACCTACCCTTCCAATCAACGTCGATCCAAACGTAGCTGATGACGACACGATAACACATCCAGTAATAAATGAGGGAAAGATGGGGAGGAGGGAGGAGGGGGGGTCTAGTCACAATACACAAATACGACCCGAGGGTTCTGAGAAGGAGCCTAGAGCTCTTACATCTCTCCTTGGAGTTGTTTTCTCAGATTGTCTTTAATTAATAGAGCTTTCCCGCCAAATACATCTACATCTACATGCTCATGTACTCGGTGAAGTACCCTAAGCCCTTTGGAGATACCACCGCCAAGCCGGTCACATTTTGCTGGAGAATTCAGGCTACACCACAACACTGGTAACTCCGCGCCGTGCTCTGTTCGAATAGTGTGTGGGATCTGTAACGTCCCACGGAGATTAGGAACAAAGGTCGTGAGACGGAACCTACGGTGTACAATAATACATTACAATACATAATTAACTTACGCATAGGGGAAGTGGGGAGTGGTCAAGCTGGAGTAGAACGATAGTCCGATGCTCAATTAATTGAGCCAACCTGTCGGCGGTCAGATATTGTGCCTTGTGGCCGAAAAACGTACAATGTACCTTCGTTTACGTTACAAAAGTACAACACAATACAAAACATACTTACCTTTCAGGGCCAATGAAAGGCAAACATTGAAACAGAACAGATCAACAACGTGAAGAATCCCAACTGGCCGGGGGAATAACGTTGGCTATTTACCAGTGCGGCGAGAAGTTATAACCCGGAACCAAGTCAAGAAGTGGTCAGAACGGGTCTTGAACCCGGGATGACCGGGTGTCAAGGCAAGAGCCCTAACCGCTGGAAAAGTACAAAACGAAACTATACAAAAGATGTGGAGGACGTGTGAATCACTCCAAGTGGGGTACTCTTTATTCGTTCATGCAGTCCGTTTCTTGAAAATCACGAAAATTTTCGGATGTCACCATTCCCTCTGTATCTTAAAACGAAGAGCTTTGAAGTCACCAACCCTCAGAATGATTTTGAGTTTTGTTTCCTTGAAAACATGTTTAAAAGACCAGTTTTTTTAAAACAAGCGGATCACAGTTTCACATTTGGCTTTTCTGGCCCGAACAGTTATTGGGATTGTCAAGAAACGAGCCAGCCTCGTTCCCAAAGCCTCTCTTTCTGGAGCGGGAGAGAAGAAGGAAAGCAGGGAGACCCTGAGAACGATGCTGGAAACTGGCACCCGGTGAGGAAAGGAGCTCCTGTATTGAGCTGTTTTTTTTAATTTTTATTTTTATTATTACCTAGAAACCAGGCCAAAATGAACGAGAGTGGAAATAGCACAACGTCAAAAAGACACCATATGTTGAGAAATAACCAAAGGCCAGGTCTGGTTATTTTCCACCTGAGACCCATAGGAGTGTACCATCTTTCGTTCATGATGCTTTCAACGATAGGATGGTCAAAAAACTGCAAGAAAGAACATTGAAAACGTTAAAAACATAAATAAATATAAATTTATTGGGTTATTTAAGAGGAAATTAGGTTTATTTATTTATTTAGATACTTTCATCTAGCTCGCAAACATTATAACTACATATTAAGAGACAAAAGAAAAAGCGTGGCGACTAGATGAACGGCAAAAACTGACGGACACGAGGTCCCAAAAAAGTTGGCTCCATTAGCCTTTAGCAGCGTTACAAAAGCACGATTTACAAATACAAGCTACGTTACATTTACAGACATGGCTAATAAAACGCAAACAGGGGTTACAAACATTTGCTTGAAATGCATAACTTTTATAAACTTAACGTTTCGTATGTTACATCATACATCATCAGAAGTGATTATTATTCGGTTACAGATAAATTTAAATTAATCACTTCTGATGATGTATGTTGTAACATACGAAACGTTAAGTTTATAAAAGTTATGCATTTCAAGCAAATGTTTGTAACTGCTGTTTGCGTTTTATTCCTATTGAAACTAAAATAGCCCAAGTCAAAGAATTTTTATGAGACATGGCTAAATTGATAAAAAATATGGTAAAATGGAAACATTAACAGCAGTTGATGCAGTTGATTGACCTACAGTAGGGGCACACCGTTTTCCACGTGCGAAGAGGGTGAAAGTCCTGCTCTAACTTATTAAAGCAGAACGATTTTAACTGGCTTTTAAATAACGCATAAGATGAAGCTTGCCTTATAGAGATTGGAATGTGGTTCCAGATTAGAACAATTCTGTTAAAAAAAATGCGAGTTTCGGAAGAGCGTTGTGCGAAAGCGAAGCGGTCTTAGGCCAAGTTCTGCAGATCTTCTCGTGCGCCCACTGCAAAATGATATATAGTTACGGTGTACACAAAGCAGAGATCTCAACATTCTAAGTAATATGAAAGAGGTAAAAGGCGTAAAGCCAATAAACGCGACTTGCAGTCGGGCCTGAGTTGGTGGTGCGGATGGCAGCCCAGAATAAAACGCGTGGCGCGCCGCTAAAGCCCCTCAAGCAGCATGGGATCGGTGATGGAAAACTGAGGGGCCCAGACTTCACTCGCATATTCTAGGTTGCTACGCACAAAGGCAAGGTAGAGCCTTTTCTTTCGGTCAGTTCCTATGTCGGCGCTGCCGTGGTGACGCAAAAAGCCACGCTTCCGATTAGCCTTAGCCACTACGATGAAAATATGCAAGCTCCAAGTGAGCGTGGTGGTAACAGTGACCCCGAGGTCCTAATGGGAAGCCACGGCCGGCAAAGCGTGGCCCCCCAGGACGTAGGGACTGACCGTAAGAGATGGTAATGCGCTAGAACGTTTCCTAGAGATTCTCAAAACTTCACATGTGTCAACGTTAAAACTTAGTCCCCATAATGTAGTCCAGTTAAACAGACAGTACAGATCATTTTGCAAGGCTTCGCAGTCCTCTTGACGACGAACAACTCTCATCAGCATGGAGAGCCATACTGGTGCGTGGACTGACAAACTTGGGGAGGTCGTTCACGTATAAAAGAAATAGGAATGGAGCCAACAGGCTGCCCTGAGGAACACCGGAAGTGACTGGTACCCAAGAACGCCCAATCAAGGAGCACCCTCTGAGATCTGGAAGTCAAATAGTTCGAGAACCAACAGAGAAGGAGACCCAAGGTGCCGTACAGACAAAGCTTGTGAAGAAGATGGTGGTGTGGAACCGAGTCGAACGCTTTACTGAAGTCAAGGTTGATCATATCGATCTCATTCCCTGCATCCAAGGCTGTCCCAAGATCGTTCAGAACGGACAGAAGCTGGGTTACGCAGGATCGACCCTCTACAAAGCGATGTTGGAGAGCTGATAGTAAATCAGCCAGTTCGGGAATAAGTTTGGAGAGCACACAGCGTCCGCAGAGCTTACTGACGATGGGGAGAAGTGAGATCTGCCTGTAGTTGGTGACGTCGGTTCTTGGCCCGTTCTTGTGCAGCGGGCATATATTAGCACACTTCCATTCACGCGGTAATCATCGGCGCCGGAGTGACTGGTTAAACAAATTGCAGAGCGATGGCGCAAGCTATGCAGCACACTCTTTCAAAATTTTTGGATGTAAATTGTCCGGTCCAGGGGTCTTTGTGGGGTTAAGGAGGTTTAGAGCTGACAAAACATCCACCTCTGATAGCTCAACCAGCTCCAACAGCTTGTCGGTAAATGGCACCGACAGCAGGGAGTTGGGAAGCGAGAGATCATTATTAAAAACTGACGCAAAGTAGTTGTTGATGGCCGTCGCTTTATCGTCAGCATCGGAAAATAAAGATCTGTCCAGCTCGACTGTATCCGGAACACAGGAGTGCTTAGACAAACGGTTGAAATAACTCCAAAACCGAGTCGGCTGGGAGAAACACGAGTCTGAGATCTCCTTCGGATACGACGAGCGCTTGAATCTTACTAGATATTTAAGTTCTCTGCGAAGGCGTCGGAACCTCTCCCAAAAAGCTGAACTGTCTTTGCGGAGCGCTTTCTTTCTCGCAGTGTTTTTTTCTTGTGGAGTGCATGAAGCACTTCGCCGTCAAACCAAGGAGGCATGTCAAATTTCCTAGGTCGGCGCTTAGGAACAAAGGGAAGCGCGCAAGCCTTCGAAGTCAGCTTTTTAAAGGTTGAAAGAGTCTTGTCCAATATGTTTATTTTGGGATCGGAACGAGAAAGCAAATCAAATGTTATAGCTTTGTGATCGGATTTCAAAGCTACGCCCTCGCAGCCAATCACATTGATGTTAGACACACCTTCAACATGCTCGTGATCAGTAGGTCTAGGATGTTGTTTTTACGTGTTGGAAACTCAATCATTTGGAACATGTTCTTGGATACCAAATCGTCACAGAACGTAAACAGAGTCGACTTATCAGAATCGCAAAAACCAGTTCCTTTAATCCATGACACCTCGGGAAGGTTGAAGTCCCCAAGAAAGATCATCCTGTCATAAGTAGAGTTGTTCAAAAGTGCAATAAAATTTTGAAACCATGAAATTGCAGAGCTGAGAAGCCTGTAGAAAACAGCAAGTAGACCCTTCCCGCAGTTATTGGTCTTTATTTCCATTGCGATATGTTCAATTACTGAGAAATCGCAGAGCAGAACTTGCTTGCATCGAATACTGTTGCGACAAGCGATTAAGACTCCCCCACCTTCATCCGAGTCGCAGTGGCGCAGACCATCACGATCGCAGCGATATAAGTCATAAACCCACGGTAAAATTTCCGAATCCGAGATTTCATTATTCAACCAAGATTCGATAATAAAGACCAAATCGAAGTCATTTGCATATACCGTGTCCTGAAAAGCTCGTAATTTCAGACCAGACTTGATACTGCGAACATTCTGGTAATAACAAGGTAAGGAAGAAGGTTAAATCCCTCTGCACGTCCCACTGAAGACGCGATAGTGACGTGACTTGACGGACTGCTGTGCCGGGAGGCTGTATACGCGTTGGAATTATGAGAACTGGCATGGCGGTTCCTCGTAGGTCCAGACTGTGGGTGTATATCGCCGCAGACTAGAAGGTCATTTTGGATATAAAGATGACCAGATGGAAGCCATTTCACGAGAGCTGAGTGCAGGCGACGTTTGAGACATCGAGAGCGGAGTCCGAAGACTAACGGGCCTTTGAAAAACGACAAAATGGCGTTCTTGCTCGTCCACGATGTAGCAAGCACGTGTATTCCTGACTGGTCTTCAAAGTCAAAACCCTCATACATCGGGGTATTTGACAAGTTGTTAGTTAAAGAAGGGGAACAAAGTGCGACAGTGGAATGAAATCCTTGTATAAGGAGAAACGTTCCGAACGAAACCGGAGCAAGCACACGCGTGACCGCCATGCTGCCACCCACCGGCACACATGCCAGAGTGGGCGATGCCCACTCTGGCCCTTGGGATGTTTGATATGAAGAAGATTGTTTCCGAATAGATAAGGAAAGGGAAGTTGAATTAAAAGAAATAGCAGTGTTCCAATAGGGTGGCCATTATTCAATGCTGTGTTCATTTCGCTCTTCGATGGATTCCTATGAAGTACTAAAAAATTCTCCATTATTAACACAGACCAACTTGCCGCTTGAAAACAGAAGTCACAATTGTCACAATACGGACCGACAAAAAGCCGGTAAATGGTACATTTTATTTTTCCTCTTTCCTTCTGTCACCAACCCCACCGCTTAATTTTCCTACTAAGCAAAATTAATTAATTCCATAAAAAATGAGTTTTCAAACACGTTTTGCATAGTGAAAGAAATTCCCGTCTCAAAACGAGAAAAAAAAAAAGCAAAACGCAAAAGGAAACGGAGTTCACAAGCGCTGAGGGTTGAATCGAGATACGAAAAATGGCGAACTCGCGGAGAGCTAATTAAATTGCAAGAGTTTAATGCTAGCGGAGATTCTTTAAGAAGCGACTGAGTTTTATACCGGGGGGAGGGGGAGGGGGATACTTCCTTATATGGGCTATATAGG
>OX421455.1:24049469-24051969 GCA_949126865.1 Montipora capitata | reverse complement strand
GAACATCACCTATTGTTTAAAATGTGACTTCACCTTAGTACAAAGGACTTCATGTGCCTATTAGTCCTAAAATGTGGTATCTTAAGGCTTAACGCGATTCATCACTCGAGTAGAAACATGGAGGTGATAGCCTACTACAACAACTGCTTCCCGTACAGTGCACGAGGTGAAACCGCTTGCGTAGATCCAAGGCTGGACTACGAGCAATGCGCTTCGCCGGCGCTGATTACTCTCGGCTCAATCAACACCAAAATCGATGAACTGCCGCAGAGGTAGAGCATTGCATCAGTATCGCCGAGGTCATGGACTCAAATGCCGTTGGAGCCACCTGAATTTTTCAAGTGTCAATATGAGACAATTGCTTCAATTGTCGACATAAGTGCGAGGATCATTTCTCTCTTTCTGAAGCTAATGCGTTGGAAAGCATTCCATACCTCTTACTAACCGAGTTCGAGGTCCGTACTGTAAGTTACGGACCGAGTTTTTTCCCGTTGATTTATGGCCCAAGCGTGAGGTTAACCGGCGAGGTTAACGCGCGAGGTTAACCGGCGCGCGGGCAAGAAAACTAGTCAAAGTGAAGCGGAAGGTTCAACTGCCACAAAGAATGCCGTGCCAAAATCCCAAAAACTAAATCTACTTGGCTCTTAAGTTTGAAATAGTTGCTTGCAAGATTCAAACAGTTTTCAGTACAAGTTTATGCAACAGAAATGACATGAAAAAGTCGCTAGATGATGTTTTGTCGAAATTTTAAATTTAGCGGGCTGTACAGCGGGCCGTACTGTAGAATACGGCCCGCTAATTTAGCCAATTACAGCGAGCGCACTATCTGAGAGATATAATAAAAGAAGCTGACGAAACTAGTGCAACCTTGCAGATCTGGGTTAAATCGCGCAACCCACAGCAAAGACCGCTGCCGGAATTGATAAATTAGTCTGCCTGCTGAACCAGCCTATGACACTTATTTTGAACGTTAAAGACCAATGGAATCCTCCATCTAATTAAGGAACAATGTTCCACTAATAGATGCCAATGTAGCGAAGCGGGACTTAAATGTACCGAACTCCGCAGCTGCAATGATGCTGTAGAGGATGGAAGCTCTGATAATGATGCTGATGAAAATGATCTTGAGTTATCCAATGTTGATAAAGTTGATGACGATGGAGCCACCTGACGATGATGATGAAGAGGACGATGATAAAGAGGATGAGGAGGAAGACGAGGGAGATGAATAGGATACCTTATATTTCCTTGTCAGGGAGTTGTGAAAAAAAGTGCATTTGGCTGAATTGACTTAGTTGTAAAAAGTAGGCGGTGCAAAATATGCCACAAGGCCTTTCACGAAAAAAGGCTCTATTGCATGTTATAATGGACACGAGATCAGACTTATTACTGTTATGTTACAGGGTTGTGTAAGTTACACTCCAATAGATAGTATAAGTAATATAGGGACAATGTGTCGAGACAAACAATAATTACATGCATTATGCTATGCAGCCTCGTTTTCACGTTGCCGTGGTCACGTGATCCGTTCTATTACTGTTACGTGTCAGATACTCTTCAATTAAGAGTATGAGAATTTCGTCGAAGATTCGCCACCATTGACGATTACAAAGCATTTGAAGGTCAAGCGTCGTTTCCATGTTGGACTATGGGGGTCACACTTTTAACCCCCCCCCTCCCCCATAAAAGCCGACTACATTTGGCATGTTCTTTAGGGTCCCCTTAACACATCTACATAGGCGACTTGATTTCACCACTAAATTCCCACGGGACTTTGTTTCGCGACATATGTTCCCTGACTACATTGTCATAATTCTCAGATCTATTAATTTCAAGAACAGTACCGATATCAATCTGCCAGGAATAAGGTAAATTCTATGATGCATAAAGCGAAATCTGACTACTTTCGCCTGAAAATCGATGCGTCCAAGGCTACTGACCCTAAGGCGGGCTGGAAATTAATAAATTCACTTACAGGCAAAGGTAATAAATCTTCCCCTTTCAATGATATTCTTGTTAACGATAAAATTGTTTCTGACGATAAAGATATTTCCGAGTCATTTAATGATTTCTTTGTAAACGTAAGACCAACTTTGGCCGCTGAATCAACGAAAAGGTCCTCAAATAGCGTTAACACATATCTCAGCAACATTCAGAATAGTTTTCCAGCCTTTCGATTCTCTAATATACCAGTGGAAAATGTCGCGCTTACGCTAAAAAACTTAAAGGTGTCGAAAAGCACTGGCCTTGATAAGATTCCTGCCAAGGTCCTTAAAATCCCGTCTAGTATAATTGCTCCATCTTTGACTTTTATATTTAATTTGTCACTTTCCTCTGAAATTTTTATTGATGACTGGAAAAATGCGTGTGTGTGCCCGGTCTATAAAGGGAATGATCGTCGTGATATGGGAAATTATAGACCCATTTCAATCCTGCTAATAATAAGTAAAGTTTTCGAGAAAGAAGTTTTTCAACAGCTTTATCACTATTTGAAAGTTAA
>OX421455.1:23999469-24026969 GCA_949126865.1 Montipora capitata | reverse complement strand
TGCACTCAAAAATGGTCTGACTCATTCCATCTGTCCTCCATCTATACGCAAGTCTGACATCTATACTTGCTTCGAACTTATTCATGGCTCCATGCTCAAGAAAATCGTTGATCGTGGTCAAACTGGTAAGCTCCAAGCTGCATTATCGCATCTTGCGAGCTCCTACATCGCCTCTCATCGTGTATCTCACAATGATCGGAAAGTACTCCAGGTCTTGAAAAGTCTCAAAAGGAATAAGAACATTGTCATTCTGAAACCTGACAAAGGGAATGGTGTGGTCATTTTGGACAGGACAGTTTATGATAGCAGTATCCTTAACATCATCTCGGATTCGTCCAAATTCAAGAAACTCAAGGATGATCCAACTCTCCTAAGGGAGAACACCATTTATGACAAGATCTATCCATCAGGATCTCAACCAGCCAGAATTTATGGGCTTCCTAAGATGCATAAGGTTCAAGATCACTCTTCGACACCTCCTTTCCGGCCCATTGTTTCTTCGATTGGAACCTATAATTACAACCTAGCTAAGTATTTATGTACATTGTTAAACCCTCACATCCCTAATGACTACTGTGCTCATGACACTTTTACTTTTGTTAGTGAAGTCACTAGACTCCATACCCTAAATAAGTTCATGGTTTCTTTCGATGTCGAAAGTCTTTTCACCAACATTCCCCTCATCGAATCTATCGACTTAGCGGTAGACTACATTATTAAGGGCAATCCAGATATTAAATTAGGACGGGAAAATCTTACTAAGTTATTTTTCTTTGCCACTGCTCAAACCCATTTTTCATTTTTGGGTAATTTTTACGATCAAATTGATGGGGTAGCCATGGGCTCCCCGCTTGCTCCTGTATCAGCTAATCTCTTTATGGGTCACCATGAAAAACGCTGGTTAGAGAATTACAATTCAGGTATCGAGTTTTACCGTAGATATGTCGACGACACCTTTGCTTTGTTTAATACCGAGCAGGATGCTTTATCTTTCTTTAGTTATATTAACAGCCAGCATCCTAACATCAAGTTTACTATGGAGAAGGAAGAAAACCACAAGCTTCCCTTCTTAGATGTGCTTTTAGATAACCATAGTAATCAGGGCATTATTACCTCGGTTTTCCACAAGAAGACCTACACCGGTCTTCTCACCAATTATTACAGCTTTGTACCTTTTAGTTACAAATTAGGACTAGTACGCACTCTGGTTGACCGAGTATTTAAAATTAATAATACTTGGACTGGTTTTCACTTGGACATAAGCAACCTTACCAAAACATTAAGGAAGAATTTGTTTCCTTCTAGCGTTATCGAGAATGTTGTTAGAAAATTTCTCAACAATTACTTTACCTCCGATTCCTCTCAGAGTGTTGCTCGAAAGGACAATTGTTTGTATTTTAAATTACCGTACATCGGTCCCTTTTCCATTATAACAAAACGCAGAATTAAGAAATTAGTCAACACATTTTGCAGCGACCTGGAAATTAAGTTGGTGTTCACCCCGTTTAAAATTAGGAGTTGGTTTGGGGCGAAGGATCCTATCCCTGCGGGTTTACGATCGCGAGTCATTTACAAGTTTTCATGTGCAGGCTGTAATGCCTGTTATATTGGTGAAACCAATAGACACTTCGCCACTCGCATCCGTGAACATCTCGCCTCCGACAAACATTCCCACATATTTAAGCACTTGAGAGGTTCTGAAAATTGTCGCTCCCGGTGTTCAGAAGACTGTTTTAAAATCCTCGACTCTGCTTCCACACGTTTCCAATTGAAAATCAAAGAAGCCATGCATATCCTTTGGGAGCAGCCATCTTTAAATTCCCAAGTCAAACATCTTAATTTATCCCTTTCATACTAATTAGTTTCTTTTCTTAGCTTAAACAGTTTGGTTTTTTCTGTTTTGTTTCGTGGTTGGGTGTTTTTATTCTGTTCTCGCCTTCATCCTTAATTATTCATGTTATATCTCACTTTGTTACACTATTTATTGCTCAACTTTAGTTTATTTCTCATTTGTCAACTGACGATGGATGATGTTTCATCCGAAACATGTATTGATTAAATATGAATTTCAAAAACATCGTATGGATCATCAAAGCGATATCTTACTTCGTGCTGCTAAGAAGTTTTGGTAATAATAATAATAATAATAATAATAATAATAATAATAATAATAATAATAATAATAATAATAATAATAATAATAATAAGGACACTTACCACACGAACCATTGGCAGCACCACAGCGTTGATCCTTTACTTCAGTGTTTCCAGGTGCTGATCTGAGACATTAAAGTTAAAACCAGGTGACATCAGGTAAGGATAAGTGCCACCATATTCTTTTAATACTGATCAATTGGATGCTCACCGAATAACGAATACCCAAAAATTGAAACTAAATAAATTCTTTTAACTTAACGATTCGAAGAAAACACCAAAAACGGGTGGCTTTCTCTGCCATTGTTTAGTGGAGAAAGCTGTGGGAACGAGTTTGAGTTTCGTAAGCACGGACATCTGTGCTGTAATGATACAGTGGTTACTTACGCTACATCCAAAAAGATTTTTAAAAAAATTCCTCATTTCTGAATCAATCGTGGTCTGGTTGATAAAATAGAGTGAGGGTTCAAATTTAACTTCTAGTGAAAGACAAGTAATTAGATTTACGCCGATTTCAATGAATGTCTGGAAATGTCCCCTTCCTCTTTTCCTAGACTTCAATATCACTTGTGTCTGGGAATACAGACAATTCACGTTCCAAAGAAATCCCTAAATTCAGGTCGTCAAGGCAAGACAAAAATCTACACTTACTTTGACCTAAGTAAAGATCATGGAAAACTAACCTTGACACTTCCCCTTCCCTCATATTGTGAAAAAGACAAAGCAAATGCTTCGACTTAAAGGAACACTTTGTTAGATATCCAAATTGGAAGTGCATCTTACTATTTGCATTTCTGGACGTACTCAAGATTATGATGAAAAAGAAATTGCGTGATGGTTAAACTTTACCCATCAATATCGTTTTTTGATTTCTTTCCTGGCCACTCAAAATCCACTGTGAAATAAAACAATGAAAACAGTACCGGTCAGATGGAAAAAAAAGGAGAGAGAGAGAGAGAGAGAGAGAGAGAGAGAGAGAGAGAGAGAGAGAGAGAGAGAGAGAGAGAGAGAGAGAGAGAGAGAGAGGGAGAGAGAGAGAGAGATTAATATTGTCTTCGCATTTTCTCAATACCTCCCAATATCTTTTATTCAAGCCAGGGCCCGGCTGTTCAAAAGCCGATTAACGTAATCCACGATTACCATATATATATATTGACAGTTTAAAACTTTTTGGTGAAAGTTTCGTTTGCTTATTTTTGTTTTTTCAAGATTTTCTTCTTTTAATGTAAAGTTTTGCCGAATATCAGCGTTGACCAGCTTTTGGGAGTAGAGAAATAAACTCTTTGGTTCAATTTTAATGTGGGATTAGCGTTAATGGCCTTTTGAACAACCGGGCCCAGGACTTTTCCAATATACCAACGTAGAGTGAGAAGGGAGCATTCCCAACGCCGATTCACTAAATCTGGGGAGAAATTATTTACAGCCCACACAAGGAAATCCAAAAAAGAGTCTGGCTGAGTTTGGAAGACTGCATCCATCACATTCTGTATACAGTACTGGGTCTAATATTGTCGTGAAAGTTTAGTCGCAATGTGTGACCCGAATCGCGTAATCTAGGAACGTGAATGAAAACGGAAGTTTCATTTAATCAATCCCTTGTTTATCAGTTGATAAGTTTCAATGGACATTTAATTTCATTTGAAAAACAATAGGTTAGTGTTTCACAGTGATGCAGAGCTAATTACAGGGTTGCCATAAGGAATCCAGTCAAAAAATGTGTGGAATTTCTCCGTTTTATTTTTATTTATTCTATCTTTCTCCGTGTCGAGAAATGGGAAAGGTGCGCAATAGGTCTTTCCTGTCAATCCCCCTGATAAGTATTTTCTTTGAGCGTAGAGTCCTCCGCGCATATTTTTGGTAGGTTTTAGGGGGTAGTAGAAATGCGCAGAATTTTTCCGGTGGACACAGTAGAACATTTCATTGACCTGCAATTCATTGTAACGCGAATGGCGTTTTAGTGGATCTTTAAATAAAATATACCCTTATGGAGCTCACGAATGGAACGTCAATTGGATAAACAAGACAGGCGGTGAAAAATAAATATCTGGAATCTTGAAAGCGACGAATAATGGACTTCGATAACAATTGCATCTTTCGCCGTCGGATATTTCTAATATTTTGCTAAATGTGATGTTATGTACAACACTGAAACCAAATGGCAAATTGTCCGGGAACCTTTTTTAGTTGGATAGCGGTATAAAAACTCAGAGAAAAAATCGAATACCTTGAATGAATCTGTGTTCACTGTTATCTGGCTATTTATACTCATTTTGTTCACAACTCTGCACATTCTTCAGGTAAAAAAAAAATATTTGAAATGTGACAGTCAAGAATTATTTCAAAGAAAGCTTGTTGTCTATTTGTGCTTTATTATTCAAGGAAAAGGTTCTTCAGAAAAGGGTTTCATCCTGAACTCCGGTGAGAAACTTATTTTGTTGCCTTTGGTAATTAATTTTAACACGATTGAATTTCTTGTTTTTACGCACGCAATGAAATTGGAAAGCTTTATTTGCCTCTAATAGCAAATATGTTGTTTGTTTCAATCAATTTTTCCGGCCTTTGTGGATTCATCATGTTGTGTATTATGAGAGCTTAACAAATTTGCATACGTGATACGTGGGTTGAAATGTGATACGCGAGATTTCATAAAGATGAGAGGAATTTTTAGTTGTGTTCTTGTACAGGGTTAACCTCACAATTTCCCTTTTCGGGATGTTTTTATATTTGTGTTGTAACTTCCTGAATAAAATGTTATGTTAAAAAACAGATCTTTTTCTGACGTTAAACACTATGCATACCTATTAATTAAACCTCTCCTCGCCAATTTCTTTATGAGTCACATCGAAGACATCCTTGAAATCAATGGTAAGCTACCCGCCTACTATAAAAGATATGTGGATGATACACTGACCATAATGCCTAATGAAAACGAAGTTAGACAGTTCCTACAAGATCTGAACCAGATCCATCCTTCTTTGAAATTTACAATGGAACTTGAGAACAATGGCGTGCTACCATTCCCTGGCATATAGTTAATTAATTAATCACCCAATATCGAAACAAAGGTGTATGTTAAGCCCACCAGTACTGGTCTTCTTCTCCATTACGAAAGTCATGTTAACACGAGATACAAAAGCAGTCTAATAACCACCATGTTACAACGTGCTTGGTGTATGTCGTCGTCATGGCAACACCTCACCAATGAGTGTGAACGACTGGAGATTATGTTTTGTAAGTTGAAATACCCTCAAAATATGGTCAAGGCAACAATCCGACGTTTTACCGACTCAAGAATTACTGCGCAACAACATCCGCAAACGACCAATGATGAAAACTTGGTGAGGGTTGTCCTACCATTCAAAGACCAACGCTCCGCTGATATCGTCAGAAATCGGCTTAAAGGCCTTTCTCGCAAGACGACTGCTACGATCCAACCCGTTTTTGTGAGCCAGAAAATCAACGACTTACTAAAGATCCGTGTGAAGAAACCGTCCATCGTTAATCAACAGCGCGTTGTTTACAAGTTTTCATGTGACCTGTGTGATACAGGTTATTACATTGGTTATACGATGAGACACCTCCATGAGCGAGTTAAACATAAACACAAGCAATCTTCCATTTGTAAACATTACATGTTATGGAACTATCCCAAGGGATCTGACTAAGAACATCATAGTCTTAACAAAATGCAAGAGCAAATTTGAATGCCTTTTGTATGAAATGTTGTTCATACAAAAGGAAAAACCACCTTTAAACATTCAAAGTGACTCCCTAAGGGTGAAACTGTTCATGTGAATTAACATATTGTATATTCGCTCCTTTAAATTTAGACACTAAATTTTTCCTTTCACTTGATAATGAGGACAAGATGTCCTCGAAACGTCGTGTAATTAACTTAGCATCTCTTTTCTTTTTGTTATTATTTTATTATTTCCTACCAGCGAAAAAGCTGAAGTTGGCATCCCATCAGAACAGAGCCAGTAAATCAATAGTTTTTCTTCCACTAAAACGTGATTAGCTTCAGATGCCAGTTTATCAATAGTAATTGATAAAATCTTTTTTTTTCATTTAAAATTGAGTAAGAACTGAAATGGTGATTGGGAATTGAAATTGGCTGACGTGCTTCCATTTTTCTATCATCGACATTCATTTGCAGAAGTCTTTCAAGCAGTCTTACAACTCATTCAGGTTTTGACTGGTATCTTTTGTTTTCTTGTTGTTAACTAAATTCCTCAACTGTGCAAACAGAAGCAAGCGTTCCTTCGGCTATTTTTCAAATCGCACGGTTTTTGTGGAACGGCTGTCGAATGACGTTCCATTCGATACGTTCATTCATCAGCAGTGAAATTTCGTCGTTCACGTTGATTGCTGATTGGACGAACGATGTTTCTTCACAGTGAAAATTTGTCGTTCGAGTTCCTGACTGGCTCTATTATTTTAGAATAAGTACGAATTTTATCCACTATGATTTTTGTGGAAAAATCTAAAAAACCTATGGAAGGAATACCCATTTCTTTTCTTTCTTTTCTTTCAGCGCTTCTGTATTATATGCAGCAAATATAGTTACGATTGTTTAAAGGCAATGGTTAGGGCGCAGAATTTGGAAACGTTTGAGATGGCGGCTTTGTCGATAGTCAACTGGCTAATGGACCTCTTTAGCTTGTACGTTTTGTTTTCCAATTTCAGACCACGTGATGTTCCCAAGGGAATTTTCTTTTTGTTTTTACATAAGTTATGCATACATATGAACGTGCAGAAGACGAAATTTGAAAGAAACTTTTCCCTGGAGTAACATCACGTGGTCTGAAATGGGAAAACAAAACGTACAAGCTAAAGAGGTCCATTCTTTTCGGTTTGAGTTTCTAACCTCGCTGCATGCGTTTCGATGGAATGGCTAATACATTCGAATTATTTAAGTGGAGGTCGGGTAAACTAGCTAGATTGCTTGGACCACATTCCCTGTCGAAGGAACTTTAGCATTAGCAATACTGCAAATCCACCCACATACACGTCTCCAAAACTCATAAAACCGCGCCCATTGGAACTCACTTGTTTTTTTTTCTAAGGATAAACTTACCTTCATTGTAATTCTTTTTCTCTACCATCAATAATGGCGCGTCTTGCTCCATGCTTGTCTGTCTTCAAATTGCCCTAAAACAGAGAAAGCAGGTTTTCTTATTTTCTTAGGAAATGTGGCAATGAATAAACGATATTCCAAAAAAAGTTTGTTCCCTGAACCTGCGTAGTGTAAGTATGGCGCGCCATTTGTAGCAAAATTGCGTTTTGACTATCATATGCGGAAACGAAATGAATTAGTTTCGAAACGTAACGTCGTAAGATTCGAAAAGCAACGTAATATGCCAAAATGGGTTTCGAAAAGTAATGATACTTTCGAAACGAATGTGATTGTTTCAAAAGCCGGCTGCCATGGCTATAACATGTAACATGAACTGCTAAAAATGATAGTCGCCATGGATATTCCGTCACCAGAGTCGGTTGCTATAGAATGGAGGGTGCTTACCATTTAGCCAAACAATAGAATGTCGCTTACCATTTACTACCTGCCATACCATCCCTCATATTTACATGATATCGTGATAAAGTGCCTGGAGACGGAACGATTCTCGCCAATGGTGAGGGAATTTGAAGGGTCACCTCAGCTTTCACAAAATGAAGTTATTGACCTCAGGAATATTTCCAGAGAACTCGAGTTGATCAAGGATTTGTTCGAGAGATTTCTAGTTTTCACTCCCAAGTATTTCAGGGCTCCTATCCGGCATACTGGTGCCATTGGCTGCCTCTCAGTGTGGCCCGGAAATGCTACCCACATGCTACATATGCCTTTTTAACTAGCAGCCGCGCCTGCTGAAATAAGTGATGAGTGCATAACCATCTAGAGCGTTTTGTTACACTTCTCTACGACAGAACAAGCACAAAGGCACATGTTGACGATGCCATGAAAAGAAAGGACGGGCATTTAGTGCCATACCATCAACAAGAGGGGCACTTCTCAAACATGTCAAGGGGGCTGCTTATCAAGCTAAACACTGCTGGGGTCAAGCATTTCACTTTCTCCAGATGACAAGGGCTGGGTTAGTAAGGCAACCTTTCTGGACAGCGTTACCAGGTGTGGTTGCAAACAAGGTTGTGGGACACGCAATACATGTACTAAGGTTCCTTTAAAGTGCAACGCTCTGTGCACTTGCGCTTCCATCGAATGCAACAACAATTAGATGAGTCCAGGTTCAAAGCAACGGGTGGAAGTGGTTTTTTAGATCTTTACCTGGATAGATTAGGGAATTTAAGATCTACGTCAGCGACAGTCGACGAAAACGTCACCTCAAAATATAACTTGTCTCTATCATAAGTCTTTCGCGATTATTCAGCCTTGCTCACGTACTACAATGTTGGCGAAGTATCCTAAAAATAAATTGGTACGAGCGGTTTCAGAGTTAAAATAGAGAATGAAGCCTTCTCTGTTGCATGCTTACGTTCTCGTCAAAACCTCAAATTTGGTGATTTCACGTCGTCGTTATGCAGAGGACCGCTAAGATACTTGATAAAATCCGTGCTGCACGTGCAGCACAATTATTTATGATCTTTGAACTGTTTTGTGGCGATGTCGTAGTCGTAGCCGTCGCCGGTTCTTAAATTCCCTATTGTAAAATGTATGAATGAATGAATACATGAACTTTATTTAAGTGTCGAAGTATTTAGCTAAATATAAGCTAATTGTGGACACTAAAAGAACATTCCAAATACAAAGTAAAAAAAAAGCTAACACAATAAAATATTTACAAATTTAAAATTGCTTGATTCAGAGAAAATCTAAAATATTTCAAATTTAAATGTAAAGCAATATAGACATCTAACAAAGCGTACATGCATAAAATTACATTTGCAAGGACCTAAAAGAGGAAACAATGTTACTTCCGGTTTAAAATAGCCGCCATTTTGAAAAAAAAAAAAAACCTGCTTAACCGTGGTTCCACATCAGCACTCGAAAGTCACCTGATGCTGTTCAACGCTGATATTCAGCAAAACTTTACATTAGAAGAAGTCAATCTTGAAAAACAAAAATAAGCAAAAGAAACTGTAACCAAAAAGTTGAAAACATGAAGCAAAAGTTCAAATTTCGCATGATCCATAGGTAAATGATCTCAGGTGTTTAACAATAAGGTTATTTACAATGTTTAAAAAAAATATGACTAATTATGATTATATTTACAGAGGTAAGAAGTACATAAAATAATCGTACATTGAAGAACGTAAGACAGCAAAAAAATTCATAATAAGCTTTTTGATATAAAAATATCTTAAGTTTTGTTTTGAAAGATTTTAAATCGTTCTCTAGTCTAAGTGATTTTGGAAGTTTGTTCCATTCAGAGGGCACGGCTACTTGAAAAGCTCTGTCTCCTGTTGTCTTGTTTGATTTAAGAGTTGGTGGAGTCAATAGAACTTCATCATTAGATCGGAGATTATATAGGGATTTCTTCTTGACATGAACTAGACTTTGTTTGTAATCAGGTGATAGCCCATGTATTGCCTTGTAACTCATCAATAAAATTTTGTATTTAATTCTTAGTTTGACTGGTATCCATTGTAGTCTGAACATCAACGGCGTGATACGACAAAAACGTGCAGAGTTACATATAAGTCTAGCAGCCATACTTTGCAAACGCTGAAGCATTTTAATTCGACCATCAGAGCATCCATAAAGAAGACTGTTACAATAATCCAATCGGGCGATTATCGTTCACTAATTATCGTTTACACTAATCCCGGATTAAGTTAATCGGCTTTCGAACAACCGGACTCAGGCTATATTATTAGCAAAAAGTGCACAATTTTTTCACATAATCGCCTGACTATAAAACTAAGAAATCAAAAAATATTCGCGGATCGGTCGATTTCCTCTGACTCTTAATTGATACTGAAAAAAATTCCTGTGTTTTGCTATTAGTCCTTGAGCCAGGCAGATTTGTCGGTACCAATCCGGGGGCAATTTTTGTTGTTATAAATTAACTCACACTTTCGTCGTAATATTATATTCATATGATTGCCTTTAAGTTAACGTAGCTTTTTGGAATAATTCCTATGTAAAGTGTACGGCACATTTACGTACGCATGAAAGCGAGGTTATGCATTTGAGGGTCTACTCTTTCAGTTTTTTTCAGTCGCGTCTTATTTTTCAATTTTTTTTATTTACCTTTTCACAAAATACATCTTTAGATCATCATGCTTGTATTGATTTCGTTATAGACCCTTTCGGCTAAACGGTGCATGCTGGGTAATCAGGATATAGTGCATGAATTTAGAGACTTCGAAGTGAGAGTGACCGATCAAAGTTTTATTGCGATGGTTTGTGATCGAAAATTTACCGTTTGTCATAATTATGAGTTGTTTAGAAGCTGTTCGAGTCCGTGAAGTCCGTGAAATGGAGTACATTTATCATGAACCTGCCGAAGTGCTTCACGAAATAGACTGCTGGGAGTAATGGAACAACACACACGGAAAATACTACCATCTCTGAAGTCTTGTGACAGAAAGATATTAAAGGCGCGGGTTGATAAGATCAATGAGGCTGTAAGTTTGATACCAACAACGAATGTAGCTTAAACTAATGATCTGCTATATGCCGCTGCATATGTCACCAAGGATATGCTAGGGAAGATCCCAAAGAAGAAGGCTTGGAGGAAGAAGAAGGAGCCCTTTTGGAAGAAAAGGATTAAGAATAGCATGGCAGTATGGCGGAGAGATTTAAGCAAGATTGAGGAAGTTAGAAGAGGGAGAATGAAGCTAGGAGAGAGAGACAATAGGGGAATGGATCAAAAATACAAACTTGGGGAGAGAGGAACGCTCTATGTGAGCGACATGTTGAAGCAGAAGATAATAATAATAATAATAATAATAATAATAATAATAATAATAATAATAATAATGATAATAATAATAATAATAATAATGATAATAATAATAATAATATATAAATTTATATAGCGCTTAAACTATAGAATATTCTAAAGCGCTTTACAATGAAAAAAAAAGATATACATAAATAATAAATACTATTTACAAAATATACTGATTCATAAGATGTGGATATAAAAACATCAAAAAAAAATGTACATATAGATACAAAATTATAAATATATAAAATAAATCTAAATGCATAAAGGATGGAGAGATGGAGGAGGAGGATGGAGAGATTTACCATTTCGGTTATTACTGGGAGAAGTTCATCAATGCATAACTTCAGTAGCCATGTGGGAAATGGATCTAGTTTACAAGATGCACTAGACGAGCTCATGATGACAGCACGAACATCCGATTCTGAAACGGTAGGAAATGAGTGAAGTTGAATTTCTGGTGGATAACAATTAATTTGTGGTGGAACCATATGAATGCTGTCAATTTCCTCTCTTAGCATATCAATTTTGCTGCCAAAAAAATCACCAAAATCATTGGCGAGAGTTTCACTGTCATTGTGAGGTGGCAGTGGACATTCTTGCTTCTTATAAGATAGCAGAAGGTGGAATAAAGATCAAGAGGTACGATGAACGCTGCCTCCAATTCAATCAAAACACTTTGTTTAGAACAAACCAGAGGTTGTTCTATGATGAATTGGATGGGGTTAAGGATGGAATGGGGGGAATACCAGATTCTACTGCTTCAACAGAGTTTTGGAATAAAATTTGGTCGGATGATAGTCCATAATTAAGGAACTTCCTGGCTAGGTGATGTAGAACAAGAGTTGAGTAGAAAGCTTCTGCAGAATGAGATGAGAATCACAGTGCTGGATGTGAAAACGGTGGTAAGAAAGATGCCGAACTGGAATGCACCTGGGCCAGACTTTGTACAGGGGTTTTGGTTCAAGAAGCTGACTGGATTACACACAAGACTGAAGTCTCGGCTACAGGATTGCTTGAACCCAAGTGAATCGTAAAAGGACGGACGGGGTTGGTAATGAAAGATCCACAGAAGGGAACAGAGGTTACTAATTATCGCTCGATAGCATGCCTACCTATGATGTGGAAACTACTGACGGGCATGATAGCAGAGAAAATTTATGTGCACTTGGCTCAGAATGGTCTTCTGGTTGATGAACAGAAAGGATGCACAAAGGCATCCAGGGGCACTAAAGATCAACTGCTGATCGACAAGGCAATTTTGGCAAGATTGTCGAAGACGACTCACTTATCTCTCTATGGCCTGGATTGACTATCGAAAGGCGTATGACATGGTGCCACATTCGTAGATTTTGAAGTGTATGGAGATGGTAGGCGTTGCCGGAAATGTGGTGACAATTTCTAGGAATAGTATGGTAAACTGGAAAACGGTGTTGACGTCTAGAGGCAATGACTTGGGAGAAGTCAATATTAAGCGTGGAATATTTCAAGGTGACCCTTTGTCCCCGCTTTTGTTTGTGATCATCATGCTACCACTGACGTTGATGTTATGCAAGATGTCAGCAGGGTACAAAATGTGCAAAGAGATGAAGGTCATCAATCACTTGCTGTTCATGGACGACTTGAAACTCTATGCAGCAAGCAAGGATCAGCTGGACTTCGTGATACAAAGTGTCAGAATATTCTCTCAGGATATCAGAATGTCCTTTGGATTGGATAAATGTGCTGTTTTGGAGATGAAGAGGGGAAAGAAACAACACAGCAGTGGGGTAGAATTACCGAATGCAGCTAGTATGAGAGAAGTGGAGGACGCGGGGTATAAGTACTTGGGAATACTACAGCTAGATCAAACACTTAATGCTAAGATGAAAGCGAAGATCGGGGAGGAGTCATATCTGCCGGGTAAAAAAGTTGTGCCAGTCTAAATTAAATGGTGGAAATTTGGTCTTGGGGATTAATTCTTGGGCGATAGCCGTGGTCAGGTACGGGGCAGGTATCACGGAGTGGACCAAAGAAGAGCTTGCAAACCTGGATCGGAAAACACGGAAGATTATGTCCATGAATAGGGTCAGGCCCTGAGAACCAACTCAATCAAGTGCTACATCGATAAGACAAATGATTCTACTTTGTGTAGACTGTGTGGAAAAAGCTCGGAGAGTGTGTGGCACGTCGTGAGCGGTTGTTCTAATCTAGCACAAAAGGAGTACATTACCTTGAATTACGGAAAGAAATGGTATGAGAATGATCAGGTGAAGCTAGTGTGGGATGGTACTATCGTCACTGACAGACGCGTACCACACAACAGGCAGGACATAACTCTTGTTTTGGAAGATAAGAACCCGTGGCTACTGGTTGATGTTGCTGTGCCAGATGACCGGAATATTGTGACGACTGAGGCTTGGAAGATTGAGCGATACCAGGAGTTAGCTTTAGAAGTAGAACGGACACACCAGTCGTAGTGGTACCATTGGCCATAGGGGCCCTTGGAACAGTCTCGAAAGACTTTGCGAAGTGACAGGAGTACCTAGGTATACCGGATGTAACTGGCAGCACTGGCAGCGCCCAGATGACGGCCTTGTTGGGAACATCACACATCCTCAGAAAGGTGCTGCGTCTCTGAGCTTCGGGAAGGAGCTGAGGCGTGGCAAAGAACACCCAGGAACAATTGAAAGCTGGAGAGAATAATAATAATAATAATAATAATAATAATAATAATAATAATAATAATAATAATAATAATGATAATAATAGCTTTATATATCGACCTTTGGAGAAATATACAGTACATTTACATGTAAAATAAGCATATATATAAACGCATGAATTAAGATTCTAAATGTACACTTAGGGTGTGTTCCTTTCGGCGAATCCAAAGACAGATTTCTGATCTTAAAAAAAGATTTCGCATTCCTTTCAGCGTTAAAGCGATGGCAAAAATTAACTGCAATTGCTTTACAAACTCGCTTGTAAGCACGATACGTACTTGATCTTTCGCTCTCCTCTTCCTCTGGGGTTGTTTGATTGACTCCAAGACGTTATTCTCACTGTTTAAATTGACGAAGGAATCATGTTTCCAAAGTTTCATCACAGTCTTCGTCAAAAAGAAAACACATCAGTTGTTTTGACAAAGGTATTTCTACCGCATTTGCGAGGTAACCAAGGTTACAAAACTTTTTTCGGATTTTGCGTTCCTTTCGACTGTGAAATCTGCCGAATCCCTGACCAAAAATCCGTTTTTCGATTTGCCGAAAGGAACACATCCTTAATAAGTTTAAATATTATTATCTTTGAATTAGTCTTGTTAATCTAGGTATAAATGGGTTCATATGTCGTTTAGTGCCTGATCTTGGTATTTTTACATTAATTTCTTGATTTGATCTAAGGCTATAGTTCCCATTTACATGTGTGCTAATAAATACTAGGATTAGGGTGTTCAGCAGTGTTCAAGGTTCTCTCAAGTTATTTTTTTGTGTAGTGTGATCGTCTTTCATCTAATGATGATAGGGTTAATCTAGAGCACCAATGTTGTCCAGACTCCTGACTTGTACTCTCTGGAGGTCATCTGTAAGGTATTGGGGCAGTCTACCCCAAACCAGTGACGCATATTCCAAGAGAGGATGAATTTTAGTACAGTAAAATAGCTAAGCCGACTTCCAATGATATACCTGCTTTTTCTGGTTTCTCGCAGATAGTTAACTCCTTTGTTTGCCCTTTTGACAAATTGCTCAAAGTAGTATTTGCAAACCAGATTATTTTGTTGCCATACTCCAAGTAATTTAAATTGAAGTACTCTTTCTAGATACACATCTTATTTGCTATGCAGAGTAGTAGTCGGGTTGAGTAGGCGATTTCTGGAAAGAGATCCACATATCCTTCGTCTTTGTTGGATTCAACATCATGTTTTCTATAGACCAGCTCTGCAGACCGTCAGGCACTTTTTGCAGGTTAGATTCACTACCTTTTGGGATACATTCAAACACGGTACAGTCATCTGTATATTTACACATCATTCATTGTTCACGAAGTTCCTCTGGTATGAAATCATCAAAGTCGTCAATGAAGATGTTATATAATAGCGGTGATATTACAGAGCCTTGTGGAACTCCTGCCGAACATGCTTTTTTAGATGTTGAAAGTATACCCGGAAGCTTTACTTGTTGGAATCTACTTTCCAGGAAACTTTGGATGCAGAGCCACGGATGTTTACGTGTATTTCTTGATTTTAGTTTGGTCAATAGAATGGAATGATCGACCATGTCGAAGAGGGAATGGGTCGCTTTTCTACCCTCTGGGCTGTTGTCAATGCCTTTGAACCAGGTTTGCTTGATATTAACGGTTGACCGACCATGTGAAAAGGCATGTTGATTTTTTTTTTTACTTTAAAGGCATCTTTGTTTAGAATTGTTTGGACTTTTTCTAAGACCTTACCAAGAACAGGTGGCACAGATATTTGTTTGAAATCCGTTTCACTGTTTTCAGGAGGGTTAACTTTCGGTACTGGACTGACTAGAACATGCTAACATGTTGAGGCACAAGACATTTCCAACCTGGCAACCCACCAGGACACTTTGTCAAATAATACAAGGGCACCCAACGTCATTTTTCGGAAAATATCTGTTCGGAAGACGATTTGAGATCTAGAATTTTCGGAACATTTGTTGTAAAATTCCTTGCTTGCCTGCCTGTCCTAGGATTTTCGAACTTCCAAAACATGGTATAATTGCCCATGTTTAACGGATTTTTACCCTAAAAAGGTCACGTAGAATTTTCGCGAGCCTTTCTTCTGGCTGAAATTTTCCAAAAGGTAACTATTGAACCCTATAATTTTCGGATCACTAGACTTTCAGCTAGGGAATCCGAACAGATGAAAAATTTTTAGGGGATAAAACTATGCCTATATCTACCGTTTAAATACGTTTAACGATGCTATGTTTAAGTGGTTTTGAACTATATTCTCGTTGGGTGCCCCTGATAAGAACCCAGATATTTAAGGGACCTTCTTTTAGGTCAATAGTTAGAGCATCCAACCAGTGTACGGAGGTTGTCAAGATTGATTGAGAAACGCTTATAAAGGAAGAGGTCGTAGTCGATATGCAAACAGTAATACACACTTTATCTTGCTTAGCAACTCACTGGGACATACGATACTGATCCGTTATAAGATCCGTCCATAATTAAATGTTGGAGTAACATTGAGTTATAGACGTCATTAATTTTGTTTCCTTACACTTGAAAAATTTAATGTTATCTTGGATGAGTATTCTCAATAATTGAAAAGAGCACCTTGTACACGCTTTACCAAAAAACTGAAAGTCAAAAAGATTCGCCTGTGTAGCTGATCTCACTTTATAAAGGAAATTGGAAAACTAAAGGTGGTTGATGTGTTAAAGAAACAATAGAGACTGTTTCCTTTACCCAGTCTACTTTCAACTCGCACAACAGATTATGTACAATTTACCTTTTTATTTTTACTTCTAGATATAACTCATACTTTAGAAGTATTGAATGTTTTCAAGGCTAAATACATTGAAATTTGATAAAGGTTTTACTTCCTTCCTTCCTTACTCACATTCGGGGGATGACGAGGAATAATCGGGTGTACATTATTCCATTATACCTTGCTCGAAAATTTTGGTTATTCCATTATTCCAGTAAAAAAAAGAACTCATTATTATTCCGTTAAAAGAACCAACTTATCCCGGACAATATAATACGTGGTTCCGCCCCACAAAATGGGATCATTTCATTATTCCAATAAAAACCTTTCCGTTAAGTTATTCCATTATTCCTCTAATCCCTCTTATCGATGTTCTCGAAACGAATTTAAAGGTACAAAGGTACAAAGATAAATCGATTCACACTTGAAGGGAAGACACGTATGAAGTATTGGTGCCCAGTCCTTTAAGTTCATCCCATGGTGGTTTTAGGTTCATTCCATGGTGGTTCACTGTACGGTGGGTGAACATTCAAACTCTATATGCCTCATCGACAAAGAGACCCTGGGAACGAGGTTGTTGCAGTTATTGTCATGCAAGTGTGCGAGATCATGCAAAAGTCTAGATTGTGGACGGATATGTGCAAACTTCAGACTTGCTCAAATAGCTATAGAGCAGCTAAAGAATTTGAGGATGTTGTGTAAGTATATTCGAGAGTGATACATGGTCTGTAATTTTATTTATAGGACGCCTTTGTTTCCGTGATGTAAGGTAGAGGAGTATCTGACATCTCAAAAATGGAGGAGGTTAATTTTAGATTTTCACTCTTGCCTGTGAAAAACAAGTTTCAAATTGTGTAAAACAAATTTGTATTGCTTAACTTATAAAGGAAGTGACTAAAACAGGCTACTTTATTGTGACCGGTTTAAAATGAAACGTGAGTATCACTATGACGTAAAAAATTGACATTGCACTGCTGCGTGAGTGTTGAGAGGTACTCAGCGAAAATGTATCAAGTTTCGTGGAAAGCTACGTCTCCAGAGGTCTATCATAGCAAAAATAAAGCTTATATGTTGTCTCTTTAAAAAACATATGATAGAGTTTGCCCCCACGTTGGTACTCATAAGCCCGATTTTCAGCCCCTGGCTCATCTCCTATAAGAGGTAAGTGCGAATTTTTGCTTTGGTGCGTATGATGTTTGTCTTTCTCCTCAATTATTATGCTTATTTGAACAAAGAAAATATTATAATAACAAAAAAATCCTACTGAAAGGTCTTTATGTTGAGCGTTCAATTGGACAAAAAAGATGCAGCACTTTTTAAGTAGAAAGCTTGCCAAAAAAAAAAAAAAGCGCGAAAAATTCAGTGGATGGCTTTAGGAGAGTTACATCAGATTGGCGAGCGAACACATGCGCAAAACTAACAAATGGTTATTTGAGGTTTTGTGATAGGTTCAAGAAACGTTCTTATTTTGCCTGTATTTATGCTGTGAGAATGAAATAAACATGTTCTTAATACTCCTTGAATGTGGTTTTGAATGCAAAATCGTATTATTCTGTTTGAACGTAATTTGTTCTACATTAGATTCTCAAATTAAGTACAGCTAGTCTTGTTGTAAAGGTTTAAGCCACAAGGGATTTTACGTTTTTGGCAATTTTTTGAAGCAATCGATTTTGAGATAAATTTTCAACCAAAGAGGGTCGTAAAAGGAGGTCTTCATTCACGATTTACGGAAAATAAAATGGCCGGTTTACATTTCACAGGCAGTAAAATGGCCATTTCCCTTTACACGAAAACAAAAATAAATAAATAAATAAATAAATAAATTAACAAATTTTCTTACGTTTGTTAACAGCTACGGCCGTCAGCCACAAAGAAACTCATCAGAAAGGTCACATCGGGAAGAGTTGCGCGACCTTCTGAGACGATTGCCGACCTGGTTTTCACCGTGATTGACCAACGAAGCTGTAAGGGCTAGCGAGGTCACGTGTCGAAGGCTCACGTTTCAGTGAATTATGCAATCTAGATGTAATTGTTGCACCTTGCACTGCCGAGTTATATTTATAGTCAATTGTTAAAACTTCTCGGGTTCCACTCCCGCAAACAAACAAACAAACAAACAAACAAAAAAGAAAAACAAGCAAACCAACAAAAACATGAAGCAAATTGAAAATCACAGTTCACGGTGAATTAAACATCCGATTCTCATTTCATGGATAAGTATTCTAAAAAATCACGGTTTACGGTAATTGACAAATTACTTTACACAAGGGAAAAAAAGGGCCTTTTCACATTTTAATTCACGGTTCACGAAAACACCCTTTCCCACCCTCACCAAACGATGCTAGCGATTTTTTATATATTGCGTTCTGCATTTATCAAGTTCTTGAAGTTGAAAATAGTGTTTTTGACCGGGAATTTAGACAAAGCGTTATATAAAATCAAAAACTGTCCAACAATTGAAAAACGCCAACACCGTTTTGTATATCGAACTGAGTTAAAACGAATAGTCCTGCAAATTTAAGCCGAATCGGACAGGAATTGTTTGAGTTATAGCTCCCTAAAAGGTCAACTCTTAGGCAGTACTCTGAAGCCGAGAAAACGCCAAGTAAAGTTTTCATTCTCAATTCAGAATACTGTTGCCGCGACCCTGCAAAAATAATAGCGTGTTCAGAATTTTCATATTATCGAACCTATCTAGAAATAGAAAGAAACAAAAGGATTTTTAAGATCAAGTCAAATACTACTAAGAACAAAATGCAAGTATCACACCGTATATCTACGAGAATGTATCGCTGATTTCCGCAAGTTCTTTATAGAACTGACGCACATCTATGCGAGAAGTAAACACATACATGCTACCCATTTTGAGTGTCAAAAGATGGTCTTGTGGCTGGTTGTCATGGCAACGGTGAAACAGCTGGCCCAAAAGAAGTTGTTTTCGTTCATCCCCCCAGGCAACATATAGAGCTACACACACAAAAATGACGGGGGAGTTTAAGATTTCCATTTCCAACTTTGCTTGACTTTGTTTCTCAGAGAACTACTCTTAAGCTTTAATTCACAAACACTGAAAACACATACCTTCGCTGTAGAATAGTATGAGCACCTAAATTTTAAATGAAGTACAACAGTCTACAATTAATTACGAAGTTTTCTCCAAAAGATGCTCTTTCATTTTGTATTCGAATAGACGAAAGCTCCTTCTGAAAGAAGCTGCATACATCCGCTGGGAGAATCCATCTTTAAACAAGCAAGTAAACCATGCCAATGTCAATCTTTTGTTCTAATCATAATTATTACTGTTATTTTGATTTTAATTTTTTTTAAAATTTACTTTTCTATCATTTATTTCAATTATTCATTTTATTTTGTTATTTTTCATTATACATGTGGCATATGACTGGTTGCTTTGCGTTATGTCTCGCGCGTTCACATATCAACCGTTGAATTGTAAATTACGTCTTTGCTATAATAATTCAAATCACAACCGTAACTCCTATCACAACTGCTGATGGTCGTTAAACGATCGAAACATGTCTTGTTTTAAATTGAAAGAAGTCATTCATAAAACAATTAAGAATTTCACAAAAAGCAAGTTTAAAATATAATTTTTAGAAAACCAAATATATGAATTTTTGAAGGGTGTTGCACTCTTTGTTTTTTTGTTTGATTTGGTGAGTTGTGTGCATCATATTGCTCTGCGTTTTCATGGCGGTGCTCCGCCAAGAGGAGCATCACACTTATAGGAATTCTCATGGTAGTCATAACTAGCGGTATTGTTCCTGGGCTATGGAACACCAACTCTGTCATATGTATTTCTTTGTGATTTATACACAGAGGTCACGTTGTTATATGTAGTCCTCTTGCTTTTAGATTGAGCTGTTACCCTTTTATATGGAGTCCGTCACCCGCGGTCTACGTCTCATTATTCAATATACGCAGTGCATTATGCTGTCCAAACTTTGGTACATGCAGTGCGTTTTCTGTTATTTGACGCAATACGATGTTCTGTAGAGTGCTTCCACGCTTGTGAGTACTGAAAATCCCAAGATGAGCAAACTTTCTCATGATATACCCACCATGCCTCACGAAAATCTTATGTCCCAATTCCCCTCGAATGTCGTCGCCATTTTGACTCATGTTTTTCTACAGGCGCTCCAACTTGGGCTCAGTGTGAGGGAAAGCCAACAAAATTATAAGGATCTGTATGGCAATCCCGATAAAAGACCTCAAAAGATAATGTTATATTACGAAAACAATTCTCAATTAAAAAGCCTAACCTTATTGCCACTGTGGGTCGCTTCCTTCCTGTGTTTTTTTTTTGTTCTAGATTCGACGAGAATTAAGCCATTATCAGTGCCTCAGTTGTCAACGGTTATACTAAGTAACCGAGGAACCGATAATGGCTTAACTCGCGTCGAATCTGAAAAAACAAAACACAGGAAGGAAGAGACCCACAATGGCAATAAGGTTAGGCTTTTTAATTGAGATTTTTTTCGACTTGAAATTATCTTTTCAGGTCTTTTATCGGGATTCCCATACAGATCCTTATAATTTTGTTGGCTTTCCTTCACACTGAGCTCTGGGTACCTGTGGTTTTTCAAGATGTAGTCCGTTCTACTGAAAGTGAAACTTGGATATATGGAAGAGAAAATTCGACAGGAAAAAAGTAACACCCAACCGTGTTTGAAAGAGCTGCATTTTGAAGCCTAGAAGTAACCTCTCACAGTGATATCATGCCACTGCGAATTGATTGTGCAACCTTTTCGAGGAGAGGTAGTGAAAAAGATTAAGATTCAAGCAAGTTGTGGAGCACCGTTATTCTCTATTCCTAAGAAAGTGCTTTGGAAATCTGTTAGGAGAAGGTTTAATTTCACCATAAGGGAAGTCTGTCTCTGAGAGTACTATTTACCGTAGGTTGAGTCAAGTCCGAATTGACATAGATGGAAGATTCGGAACTAGATATGCAAATTGCAAAAAAACAAAGAAAAAAATAGGAAGAAGAATTTCCATACTGTCGGGAATCTTTGATCAAGCAATTCCTAGTTGAGAAAGAAATTATAGTGCAAAGAATGCGTGTCAGAGAAAAAAAATATAATAATAATACTGCAAGGCTGGTTGTACGGCTGTGAGGAGATATTTTTTTTTTGTTTACCAATATTTCGTCAGGCCTGACTTCTTCAGGGAGTTAACTGATTTGCCGTTACATTTTTTTCAGATTCAAGTATAAGCCATAAGAAAACTAGTTAAGTATAATATTACAGATATATAAGATAAGTTACATCGAGTAAACAGTGATGTGGAATAAATGCAAAGGGACACATTCATAGACGGGTGTGCGATGTGCAGGGGTCCAATCCGGCACCTTTGGCATTTAGACACCAATCACAATTAATTTAATAACCTTCACATTGCAGCCCTTCATCCTGTATACCAATCAAAGATTAAGTCGAGGCATCGCATGTGAATTGTACGATCTTCCCCTGTTCCCCTACGGGTTTCTGGTAAGCGGCAGAACCCTGTTGGCATTGATCTCTCCGCGCGTATATATAGTGTTGAAATCGATTGTTATGTTCAGTTGCGGAGGGAGTCGCGGATAGCCGACCAATATTTCAGGCACCCGTTACCCTGAGCGACTATTGTCAGTCTCAAATTTTGAGAAGTCAGATATTCGCAACTTGGACTTCTTCGAACTACGGAATTGAAGTGTACTCAAAGGCAAGAGACATTATCGAAACTTCAACGAGAATTGCAGGGATTCGTAATAATCTATTCAGTATGAGATGCAGCATTATGAGATTGCTTTGCCAGTTGTTTCAATGTATTTTACCGCAGGGTAATCATTAGTTGTTACAGGCAAAGAGAAGTGTTGCAAAAGGTGAGTGTTCTTTGTCAGATGTGAGCCGGGAACATGACGGAGGCTACTGTACGGCTGAAACAATTTCCTTCTTTTCTCAAGCATTCGCTGGGATGAAAAAGTCGCGAAATTCGAAGTCCAGCTTCTCCCCTCTCCTTCCACCACTTGTTCGCAGATATCTTGGATTCGAATTCGTTCCCCTAGAGTTTTCAACCCCCAGACGAACTAAAGAGCTCTCTGACATCGATAAGATTACTTCTGGATGTATTTCTCCGTCTATATAAAGCTCCAAAAGTGTTCCAAGGCCTAGATGTTCAAGGATGGACTCCATTTGCTTTCTCTTTGGAGGGAATATTGGAAATTATTAAATTCTCAACCTCGGATAATGCAATTCTCGTGCTGTGATTGGTTCACTCAATCTCGGTTATCAGCTCATATACCTTAGTTTGACCTTATATGGTAAATGATTGCGCTTAGCGTTGCTAAACTAAAACTTTTTACGCCAGAAAGCGAAATTTCTTTCGGTATAAAGCAAAAGAAAAACGTTTTTGTGGTTTGGATCAATTTCGAAGCTTAGAGATACGCGAAAAGGTAAGAAATGTTTTTGTGATGAGCCTGCGTCTGTCTGACCACGAGGTATTACACAACATCGCATCCTCATCAACTTTTTTTCGATTTCGCTAGGATTTTCTCTCTTTTTTCGCTCGTATTTCGTACTTCCAAACTTTTGGAGTTTAAGGAATTTAATAAAACAATTATTCCATTCGCGCTTGTTGGATATGAGAGTGGTTATAGCCAACTCGGCGCTACGCGCCTCGTTGGCTATTTACCATCTCATATCCAACGCGCGCTCATGGAATAATTGTTAAACATTCGAGGGGGATTGGGACATAACATTTTCGTGAGGCATTGTGGTTTGATCATCTTAGCCTTTGAGTGCTCACAAGCGTGAAAGCACCCTACAGAACATCTTATTGGGTCAAATGACAGAAAATGCAATGCAAGTACCAAAGTTTTGATAGTATACAAAGCAACGTGCACTGCGTATATTGATGGAACGTAGACCGGATATGACAAAGTTAGCACATTTTATATTTGTCAATGGACTGCATATAAAAGGGTTATAGCTAAAGATAAACGCAAAAGCACTATATACATATTACAACGTGACCTTTTAATTTCTAATGTCCTCCGCAGTGTTGCCTGCGTTTTGACCTTTTTTCCGACTTTTTTCCTGCGTCCTCACTTTTTTCCCGAATTTTTTTCCGACTTTTTCCCTGACTTTTTTCCCGACTTTTTTCTCGACGCTTTTCGGAAGGCCGCTAACCCCTACCTACGTGGGTTTCTTGAAAAGAAAGGTCCTTAAGACCCCTAAGACTCCAAAACGGAGACTGTAACCCAAAACCCTCAATTTGGCAAACGCTAGGCCTATCTAGGCCTTAAAGGACAACGGAAGGCTTAGAGTTGTATGTTATATGGGAGCTTAAAACTACTGAAATAGCTTAGATTTGTAGTAAAAAGCAAGAAAAAGTGAATTTTGCCATTCGAAAGTGACGCAAAAAGTCGAAACCCGTCTTCCGGTTACTTCCATAATAGGAATGCCCGCCACCATGTTTTGACGTCAATGCGCACATGAATTTTTTCATGTCAACAAAATTTGTACAGAATCTTGTGTCAGGTTGAAACTGAATTTAGCTTCGATTATGGCTGAGATCGAGCCGTATTCTTTTGAACCTATGCGAGACAATTCGGAGTCAGAGGAAGACGATGTTCACTAGAGTCAAAATGAGCGCCGTAGAGGAAATACATCGAGGTGTGCCATAGAGAAAGTACTGAGCGAAGAGCATGGAAAATTGCCCTTGGCCAAAAAACCGAATAAATAATTTGCCAGCTGAGATTTATTTCGAACGTTTCGTTGAGCTCGGTTAATCCTCCAACATAAGATTTAATCGCTGAGAAAGCAAAAGATCGTTTTCTCTTTGATGCTCTTTAAGTAGCGTGTGAACTTTGCGTGTCTTTAGATACAGAGGTTGCAACATCAACACAAGCAGCTAACTCAGGACTCAGATGAATTGCAAACGGCTTCATCCAAGATGTGATACACAGTCTAAGTTTTTAGAGTAAACGATAACAAAGTGTTTATTTTTATTATTTTCAGTTCGTTGTAAGTTTGATGCAAGCATGTCGCATATAACAGAAAAACTCTCAGACAAATAGCGTTAAATGATCTAGTGATGACTGTATATAAGCGACCACCGTTTAATTTTTGATAGCGCTATTACCTCTTCGTGAGGAGCTTTATTTATCCGACGTTCACTTGCAAGCCTTCTGCTTTTCTTTTGCTGATGAGGAAATATTGTCGGGACAACGTCTTCGTTCAAGTCACGTTTACGTCTTCTGCCGGGCAATAGATTGAGGTTACAGCAACTTTTGAAACACTTCTTCTCAAAGTGCTCCGAACAAATGTGGCACTGGCTAAGTTTGGGCAAATTTGCCCTTTAATACCCACTAGCGACTCCTTAAGAAGCGGTTTCTTTTTTAAGGGCAGTGGATGGAAACTTACCCTCTTTTGGAATCTCTGACCGTTCTCTTTGAACAGCCAACTACGGAACATTCGACCATTTTGGAGCAGATGTTCTATGTGCGCAGTGACGTCACGCTATGCGCCCAAGCCTTCAACATGGCTTCCAAAATGGTGGACGTTCAAATTGTTCTGGTACAGAGCTTTTTGCTGTTACAATGTCGTTAAATGGTAAGTTCACATACTAAAACATGGCGATTTGATTACAACGGATCATGTGCTTTCGTAAGAACGACTTTTTAAAAGTTTTTTCTCTCCTTCCGTTCTCCTTTAAGTTGGGTTTTAGGCCTAGGTTTATTCAAATCGAGGGTTTTGGGTTACTTTCTTTGTTTTGGAGTCTTAGGGGTCCTTGTTTTCAAGACACCAAGGTAGGTAGGGGACAGCGTCCTTCCGGAAAAAGTCGAGAAAAAAGTTGGGAAAAAAGTCACGAAAAAAGTCGGGAAAAACGCAAAACACAGACAAGACTTCGGAGGAGATTTGAAATTAATAATGTAATTTAATGGCCCTTAGTGGGCTCCGTATATATAACTAAAACAAATTTTATGGAGCCCTGGAGCCCCGAAATATTTATCCTCAGTGTAGCCCTGGAGCCCTCCCTGTTTTTGCCCGGAGCCCTGGAGCCCTAAACCCCTTTGTGACCTTGACATGACGACGTAGAATCGAAGCTTTCTCCTCCAACACGTTTCGAAAGGAAATACTTGTATCACAAAGGACCGTTAAAAATTCAATTATAGGCATCATTGATAACTAAAGGGAAGTAGTCACGTGAAGAAAGGAACATTGCTATTTCGTTTTGTGATTTTTCATATTCAGATAGTTCAGATTATAATTAGGGAGTTTAAGCACGCGACGTTTTTGAGCCGCGGAAGGTAACCGGAAGTGAGCTGTTTTCTCTTTTAACTTGTCTTGTCACCACCACCTTTATATGGCAAATTCTTTCTCCATTAGAGGTGACTAGGTTAAAAATCTGGGAGACGCTATCGTCCTGGCATGCGAAATGTTCATTTCCAGTTGTCGTCCGAGGATGAAAAACGTCGCGTGCTGAAACTCCCTAATACTCGCCAACACGCATGCACCGGTGGCTCGATCAGATGCACCAACCATGCAGCTGCCAAGCGGGAGGTCATGAGTTTTACTCCGGCCGGACCACCACTCGGCGTCTTAAAATAACTAAAGAGAAAGCAAATGGTCAAACTTTCAAGTCCTCTCGGATAAAGGTTACATAAGCCCCGTCTCACAACCTTTTTCTGTCAATCAACACTGTGGGAGGTTAATAAAGAACCCACACACTGTTCGTGAAGAGTTGAGGTCTGCTCTTCTTTTACATACATGCGTGGGTCGAGTGGATGGGTGAGATCAATTGTGGACTGACAGCGGCTGCCAGAGGCGGTTTTACAACCTGACGCCCTAGATAAGGAATTTTAAACCGCCATGAGACTATGATTTATGCGCGGTATATGCACTTTAATTAATTTCAAAATTCATTACATTACGTATAAACAAAGGATGTATGATTCTGAGGTGGGCTTCAGTGAAACAAAATACAAGATTCCTTATCATAAGACCCCTAGATACAAAAACTGTAAAATTATATTAAAGAAATATTAATAAATAAAAAAAACGCGCCAAGTGCATTGTTGAGTAATGTAGGCACGCGGGAATTTTTAAGAGCACGAGAGAAGTACCAAGTACTTATATTACTCAACAATGCACGAGGAACAATTTTTTTTAATTTTCTTTATAAAATAACGACAAAGAAATTCAGGCGAAACCGCTTGTTTGCAAATAAGTTTGATCAATCAATATCGATTTTCTCCTATATAACATCAATAATCATTATTTTTCATTGGCTCAAACCGTGAATGAAAATAAAAGGCTATTAAATTCATTTTGCTTCAATTTTTAACAAAACAAAACTCACCTCGAACTGTTTGTGGGTAAAGGTTCTTAACTAACAAAGACCAAATGTTTACAAAAGTTGAAACTTATCACTCGTTTGCACGTCGAGGCAAATTCATGTTAATTTGTACCGATAACGACTGAATGCTATAACTGCTGAACATACCACGGAGCATTAAAAGCTCTCATTTACCTGTTGTTGATTCATATCTTCGACTTAGGTAAGGGTAGAAATTTCTGAGCACTGTAATATTTTCATTAAACTTATTTCAAAACCCGCGTTAGATCATTTTTTACAAGTGCAATGGTTAAACTTATTGTTGACATCGAAACTCTTCATAGCTCGCAGAGAGATCTTAATTTGCTTTGTACTAAGGATTCTTCTAATGAAATTAACACAGTTTAAATTCCAAGTGTTTCTTTCTATTTTTGGTGGTAAATGATAATTGTATCTGTATACCTTCGTACTTTTCAAAACTTTGGCAACTGAGTCAGTTGAACTTTTCGTCGCTCTCGCCTTCAGATCAACCAAAGTTGGTCTCTGCGATCAGGAAAACGTTTGCTTCTTTCTATCCTTTGAGAATTCTCATGGTTTACATCACTGCTTTCATTTTCAAAAGAATTCAGAAAGTCGAAGTTGAGACTAAACCAAGGAAAATCTTC
>OX421455.1:23974469-23991969 GCA_949126865.1 Montipora capitata | reverse complement strand
TTTAAGATATCCTAGTTTTCTTTACCAAGCTGAGGACAATTTCCTCTTCCTTTAACTGCCTTAATATTCTTTCTCGCTGACCTTTGTCAACAGAGCATCAAGCTTCTCGTTCAAGCTCCTCGTAGCCTCACGGAGCTGCGATTTCACCGCATTGACTTCAGATTTGACCTCGGACAGTTCCGATTTCACCTCCATCAATTCAGCCTTCGTTTCTTGTATTTCAGACTTCGTTTCGCTTAGCTCCGTTTTCGCCTCCGTTATTTCCAATTTTGTTTCCGTTAGTTCAAATTTAACCTCTTGCATGTGTAAGTTGCGATAGTCCACATCTTCTCTCGCAGTCATCTAAACAGGCAAGACAATAAAATATGAATAAAATAGATGTATATCAGTATTCAGTTCAAGTGCGGGTTATCGAAAGGGAGAAGTGATCCTTGCACCTATCTTGACCATTTGAGCAATTGCTTCTCATGTAGATCGTAGTTACCGGAAAAAAAGTTCAGATGGCTTCAACGGCCTATGAAGGCACTTAGTTGGAAGCTGGGAATCTCGCCAAAGCCACTTTCATTTCTTTAGGTGTCTGTAAGAGCCGATTTACACGGCACGATTCTTGTGGCATGCGACAAGCTTACGACAGGCTAACAAATCATTTACGATTGTCGTGTACGTCAGAGAAAATGTCGCAGGATTTTAAAATATGTTTTAAGACGCTGCGAAAATCGTAGTCATGTCGTAGGCCAGCCGTAAGATTGTCGCATGCTCGCTCCAAAACCGTACCGTGTAAATGGGCCCTAAGAAACAGTTGCTTAAATTGTCCATATAAGTGTGAAAATCACTTCTCCCTTTCTCATTAAAATGTGTTATGCATATGTGCTTACAAGAAAATTACAGTGTACATGTAATCCGGGGAGGTAAGTTAATGAACAAGTTTGAACTTCAGATGTTTTTTTTATTTAAGCCTAGTTTTCACCAGCGAAACAAACATAAACACAAGAAGCATACGCAAACTCAGTAGTTTGTTGTTCATTAGAGCCTTTTGTCAGAACAACAGTCGCTAATTAACAACAAGTAAATGCGCATGCGTGTGTTCCTTTCGCTTATGCTTGCGTCGCTAGTGAAAACCAGGCTATAGGGCGCGCTTGAAGAAAGTTGAGCCCTTAACAAAAATACGGAAAATACACTCACTAGAGATTTCTGGTGGACTGATATGTCGAATATTATTCCCTTCCAATCGCCACGTGATAAGTGTGGACACCTTTATCAACCGACAGATGAAGAAATGAATTTTCGCAGACACTCGGAAAAGATCCGAGTGCTTTCGAAAGGGCGAACTTGCGTCTTTCGATATTAAGAATGGATGCTCTACCAGTTTTGTTCCGGGTACATTAGTATACATTTCCCATTCCGAACAACTCGGAATAATGGACTAGTACTGAATTAGAGCAACGCCAAGTTACATTTTCAAATGACGTTCAGGGTTCGTACTACTGTTGGAATTCCTGGAAAATTCCAGGATTTTTGAAAGGTTCCTCCAGGGCCCAGGAAAACTCCTTGAAAATTCAATTTTTGGCATTAACTCGTGGAAAACTCCTAGAACTTATGTAAATCGTTTTTTTTTCCCCAAAGAGACGCAGTTTGTAAATAAAAAAGCCGAGGAGCTAAAGCTTATTGATGATGAAATAGATATTAAGAAAAAGCGAATGAGAAAGCTGTGAAAAGTTTCTCTAAATAACTCACAGACTTAGTAACTTGCTCTAAAGGAAAATGATCTGAAATTTCCAAGTTTGGGGTCTTGGATTTCTTTTGTTTATAGCCTGGAAAAGTCCTCGAAAACTCCTGGAATTTTATAATCTCCTGGTAGAGCGAACCCTGGACGTTTTTGTACCTGTCATCTTCGTCTAGTTAAAGACCTTTGGATCCGACAACGACTACGACTACGAAATTAAGACGTGGGAGTCTGGCATTAAATAACAGCATGATGAATTTTTAGATTGTCAATTTGCAACAATAAGCAACGAAACAGGTTTTCAAGGCAAAATGTTAAGCAAAAAGTGGTAAGTTATTCTTAGCTATAGGGCTTTTCATTTTGGCAAGTAAATTGGGATGAAATTGAACGTGCCTTCGTTTTATTTTATTTTGTTGCGAATTCGTAATCATCACGCAGATGAAGTTTTTTTCCGAAAACTCGGAGTAAACAAGACGATGGCTACAAACGTTTTCCCGCCACATTTTATGGCCTGTCACATTATGGGAATGAGCACGAAGATAGATTTCGTAATCGTAGTCGTAGCCGTAGTCGGATCTAAAGCTCTCTGTTACTGAGATGTCAGGGACATCACTTTTTTTGTCAGCTCAGGAAATAAGCTAAGTTCACTGCTAAACGTCGATAAAATTATGTTTTTTTTACCCTGGCCAAGGCACTATTTTGTCGATCAAAACCAATGTAGGGATACCAAGGCTTTTCTTGGTTGTGTGTTATCAATGTTTCGCCTCCCTCGGGAATTAGTCGAGTTCCATTCACAGAGAACACAACCGGAATGTGAGCAAATCCGTCTATGTCCTTCTCTTGGTCAAACATAACTGAGCATCGAATGATATCACCTCGACGGAATCTTGCAATACCTGAAAGAGAGAAATCGCTATTAATATTACATCCAATATACTACAGTAATAGTTATAATATAATTAATATAAGCTCGCCGAAAAAGAAAAACTACCCAGCCTACCTCTTTCTTTTCATAAGAATCCTTTTCACATGAAGGTTCATGCTGAGTTTAACCAAAATTCAAGAACATACTAATGACATGCTCAAATCACAAAAAAGATAATTACGTTCAGTTTCAGCCCCAAAATGAGACGTTCTTATATAAAAAAAGAGTGTACTCATCTGCGAAACTCTCACACGTTGAACGCTAAATCACTCTGATAAAGTTCGTTCCATTGCTGGAAGTGACTTTCAGTTTTTATCATTCTCAACATAGCAGCGTAATTACTTCACTATCTTGATACAAAGGATGAACGAAATTACTGTCGAGCCACTTACGCTTATGAAAGGAAGAAAGGAAATGGGAAGTAGTCACAAGAATTCACCGGAATTTGGGCTGACAAGCACACACAGTCACTCTACAAGGGCATCCCAATGAGGAGTTCGCCTTTTTATTCCCCCCTCCCTTCCCCCCCCCCCCCCCCCCCCACACCGTCCGACCCACCATTATTGAAAAATAGAAAGCGCCATTGAGTATTTCAAACTAATTGGCTCCCTAGCAGTTTCCCTCTTGACCAAGCCGGGAAAGACACCTGCGTGTTCAATCTAAGCAGTTTGGATAGTATGGACTTGTGCCTTCAGGTAATTCGAATTCGAATTTCAATCCAATTTCCTTTTACATGGTCATCAATCACATTTGCCACAACCACAGTTACCTGGCCGCTAAAAGAGAAACCGACAAATTGCATTGAAATAAGCCAATAACAACGCTGATTGTGAGCCGTGAACCCGTTCCGCTTCGGTGATTGACGGGAGCCAAAACCAAAAGCATTGACTGGAATTTGAACTTCCAGTCCATGAAAGGCACAGTAAGCGTTTGTAGCCTCCTTCGCAGCCGTTTTTTGGGTTGTCACGGAATGCTCCTTTGTGGAAGCGTTGCGTGACATCCCAAAGAACGGCTGCAAAGGAGACTATATGTAAGCCTTAAATGGGGATAACTTGCAGTGCTGTGATAAACGACAGAACTCCTCTTACCGGTAACTTGTTTTCCACCTGATGATGTCTGTCTTTCAATATCAAACATTTTCAAATCAGTATTAAAACCAACAGATCCTGAAAGTCCAGGCGCAAGTCCATGATTGTAAGAGCTGTCAACGATACCAATGGACACTCGGCCTTTGTCTGCACCTTCGAGAAGCATCACCTGAGAAAACGAGATGTTTACTGTTTCTAGAGATACTAAAGAGAGAGTATGAAATAAAACGTAACCGAAATTTGTGAATTTTACGAAAGTAAGTTCTTGAAGAAATGCAAGTCAGTTTCCTCTGTCATCCGTTATCACATGAATGCCTTCATGAATGTCTTCATGTAACATTTTGTGTTGAGGCGCGTCTTCTGATTTTCTTTCGAGCGCGTCTACTTCCTATGAGGGATGATCTCCTTAAACATCCTTCTATTTGCCTTTCTCTATCAAAGAAACTGAAACCCCTCTTTATTAATATTGGGATTCCTCCTACGCTCGTCACGTGACGAGCCAAAAGAATGTCTGCATAGGAGGCTCTTTCATCTTTTTGTTGTCTGCTTCAGCTATCACAGAGTTAATTAGAGGAAGGATAATAAGGTCAAGTTATCTTTGCTTTAGAACAACCTTGGTCCCAAGGATAAATGGAGTGCACCTCCTTTGCTAATTCTAGCAATAAATAAAATTAAAAGAGTTTACTTATTCCATAGAGCTGCAGAGTGGCAAAGACGACAATTGTATAACTTGCCTCAAAATGTGGGAATCTGTGGGAATACCTCTCGTTGTATCTCGCGCCATAGCACGAGAAGTATCCTTGGTCAGCATAAAGAGGATTATATGACTTACAGGTAATCAAACAGCCATCTATACAAATTGATTGATGGGCGTCCCAGGCCTAAAAAAGAAAAAAAATCACATTCATATTCAATGAATTTAACAGATCTTTTTTTATGATATCATTTATGGTTGTCTCAAGTCTTAATGCAAAAAGTTTGCAAAATAATTTCGTTTCATTCAAGGGGACATCCACTCCGATCCCACTAAAGAAAAGCTTTTCACCAGTAGATAAAACGCAACACGTTACAATTATAGATTGCAGCGCACCGTGGTAAGCTTGAAAACAAAAGTAAGCGATATTGAAATCCATTTATTTCCGATACAAACGTTTTCGAAATGCAATTTGGTCGTAAACATTACTGTTTGTTGGTTGGATTTGAGGTTCCCTTTAAAGTGCCCCTGTGACCAAAAAATCAATTCATATTTTTCTTTGGATTTCAAAACTATGTTTACAAAACACTAAGTGACCCACGTTTTAAGCCTTGATTTCAAAAAGACACCTCTTTATTTTAACTGTAATTTTCCTATTTAATGGTCCGCCATTACTAACATTATGTTCTTGAGAGAGCTGGATCGAGGAGAAAATGACGTCAAAGGCTCAATAGTTTAAGAATGCAATACGTGTGCACGTCGCAGAATTAATATGCAGCACGGGGGTTTTGGGCTTTCAGATTTTTAAACTCACGCTTTGCATATATAATAAGCTGCGTTCACACGCTGAAATTTTAAGCTAGTGAGCCTCTGACGTCACTTTTTCCTGGATCCAACCGTTTGAGGTCCAATCGGTCAGTTTTGAACGTGAGTAATGGCAGACCATGAAATCCAAAACTTACACTCAAAGTAAACGGCCTTTGAATAAAAATCAAAGCTCAAAATTTTGCCAGTCAGGTGTCAAGCAAACACACTTTCAAAATCTAAAGGAAAAAAAGGAAGTGGTTTTTTTGATCACAGGGGCACTTTAACGGATGAATAAAAAATATTACTCAAGAGCCTTGTCACTATTGTAAATAAGAATTTATTGTCCCACGAAAAAAACCATACCATCAATATAAATCCTAGCGGTTTCGTTTTTAGTGAAAAAAAAAAAAAGGCAACGGATCTCACGTGGGGCCGATTTGCTTGGTATTCAACAGAGGGAATCTTTGTTTACATTTCTCGCCTCATTAACACAAGGCTATCGCTTTCTAACCAGTCCGCAAAGAATAAAGTATTGAATATTGAAGTTAACAGCATTGCATAATAAGCTATCTATAAAAATATGAACCCGATATAACAGATAATCTCGGAGAAATGATCCTTTGAAAATTCGAAATTGTAAAAAGGAAGAGAATGATCATTACGGCTTTTCCCACCCATAAATTTATCAGGTTTTGATGGCCAATAACTGGTGCGTAATCAAAGCTAAAAGGATTAATAAAATTAACTTCATCATGTTCCTTTACTTTCTAAAGTCAGTTTGAAAATATAGTATGATGCCTTCTGTGAGCAAACTCGTATGATAAACAAAATGTAAGCATTGACGTCAACAAAGATTCCCTTATTGAGCAAAGATATCGACAGCTACAACTGGAAGTTTTCATTGCATGAAATGTAACCACTTTAATTTGCCATTATTCATACATTTTCACGGCAAATGTACATTGTGTGGTGGCTGTACTCTAGGGATAAAGCTGGAAAAACGGCTTTGAACATAAAAGAGGAAATTGAGAATATCACTTCAGCGTGGTTTCGTTTTTTGCAAAGCTGTCAGGAAGAAAATGCGCAAGGCGTGCACAGTAAACGCTAGTATTCTTGTTGTTAGTTTTTTTTGCCTTTGCTGGTTCTCGTTGACTAAGTTACCGATTATAAAATGAGCCTCTTGTGTCCATCATTATAATGAGCATCGCCGAACTTCTTAACTTCATCATCAGCATTATCGTTGACAACAACACGCCGAATTTGACTAGTAACGTAAATCAGACCCTCTCCTGACGCACTTTGTGTATGAATTGCATTGAACTTTAAGAAGGTGTGTATTTGATACACCATGACATTGACTACTTAATTTGTACCTTAGGGCCAGTGGGCAGGAAAGCTGAATGTTGACCCGTAAAGGTTTTGTGGAGGATTTGATTAACCATACTTTCGGTGTCGTTCACCTCTTCTACCATCTGGTCCAACGGTTCTGTTTGACACAATTTGAAAGAATAAGTCAATACTCTTGAGCGTGGAGCATGACAGATCTAGACAAACTTTGTCATCTTGAGTCGCAAATGCTCGTTGCAAGGTGAGCTTAAATTCGTGTAAAGATGCACAGAGTTTCTTCTTTACATTGATCACGACACTCTAAGAGTAGTAATGAAAATACTTAAAGAAGAACGAAGCACTGAAAATAACAAATGGCTTAACAGAAATGGATAATCGCCACGTTGGAACTGGAGGTTTAAAACCGGCTTCACATAATTGGTACGTAATCATCATCATTACTATTATTATTATTATTATTATTATTATTATTATTATTATTATTATTATTATTATTATTATTATTATTATTATTATTATTCTTATAAGTAGTTTTTTTGAAACACATTTCAGAATAAAAACTAGCGATAAAAAACGACGTTTCGATCTCTCTGAGATCATTTTCAAGTTGTAAAAGAAGCGAATAAAATCTGCATATATAAGTACAAATTAAGACGTGAGAATGTCCAAAGATAAAATATGTAAATACAAGCGCTAAAATGTAAGTGTTAAAATATTAAAATACTATATAAATAACTTGCACGGATTAAATCTACATGACCGTTGGTTAAAACGCTAAAGCGTAAGTGTTAAGATACTAAAACGCTATAAAGAACTATATAAATAACTTCGCACGGATTGAATCTGACTGTTTGTTCAAAGTTGGTTTAAGCTCCTTTATAAAAAGCATTTCGTAGATGAGGCAATCGAATTTACTTTCGCACTTTCTCAAGATCTTAAAATCACGATATATGTCACTCGGGACTGTTCCATGTTGCTCTTTAATGTGATTCCCGATTGAAGACGATCCTTTCATGTGTTCCTCGACGCGCTGATAGAGGTGTCGGCACGTATACCCGACATAGTTTGCATCGCACAAACCACACTTGTAATGGTAAACAACGCGTTGCTGGTTTATGATAGGCGGCTTCTTTTCTTTCGGTTTGATCTGGTGTCCAATCTTACGGCTTGTATACACGGCGTGAATATCAATTCCAATTTTTCGGCCCAGTTCCCCAAGTTGCCTTCGCGCTGAATTAGCCGATCTCTGATCTTTGAAGGGTAACACTATTCTGACAGGCGCTTCATTCACGTTACATGCTCGTGTGGAAATTGCCTCGTCGGAAACTTTCTTGGTGACAAAATTACTGATGGTCGATTGCAGCAGTTGGGCTGGGTACTGAAGTCGGGAGAACGTTTGTGTGAGACGGTCACATTCCAGGTGGAACAGTTTCCAGGTAGATGACACTTTAAAGGCACGATCCAGCATTGTTTTTAGCAATGACTTCTTGTATCTAACATCGACGTGGCTCTTGTAGTGCAGCAATAATCCGGTGTCAGTTGGTTTTCTGTATACCCTTGTCTCCAAGCAACCATTGCATTTCCGAATCTCCGTTCCCAGGAAGGGAAGTTTACCGTGTTCGCCAAGTTCCATGGTGAAGCTAACCGATGGATGGATCTCGTTCAGAACAGAAAGGAATGATTTTGCTGTTTCGACGTTGGGCATTATGCTTAATGTGTCATCCACATAGCGTTTGTAGAACTCGGGTAATTTCCCTTGGTCCTGAAGTCGATCTTCGATACTGCACATAAACGTGTTGGCCATCAGGGGTCCAAGTGGCGAACCCATAGCAACAACCGTTCCCTTATTATTATTATTATTATTATTATTATTATTATTATTATTATTATTATTATTATTATTATTATTATTATTATTATTATTATTATTATTAGTCATATATCACGCTCAGATGATACAAGGGGTATTCTGGCTTCCTCGAGCATCAGGCTATATCCCTTAGCCCTAGTTTCTGGGGTCCTTCGCAGAATATTTACCATGCCCAACAAGCTTTCTTTTTGGAGTGAATCAGTTATTTCAGGTAATACATGCCTTCAAAAGCTTGCTCACTGTCCCAAGTTAGTAGTAGTAGTAGTAGTAGTAGTAGTAGTAGTAGTAGTAGTAGTAGTAGTAGTAGTAGTAGGTAGTAGGTAGTAGGTAGTAGGTAGTAGTAGTAGGTAGTAAGTAGCAGCAGCAGCAGCAGTAGTAGTAGTAGTAGCAGTAGCAGTAGCAGTAGTAGTAGTAGCAGTAGCAGTAGCAGTAGCAGTAGCAGTAGCAGTAGCAGTAGCAGTAGCAGTAGCAGTAGCAGTAGCAGTAGTAGCCGTAGCAGCAGTAGTCGTGTTGTTGGCAACTACTAACCTGTGGGAGGAAAAGAATCGCCATATGTGAGCCTGTACTTAGCTTGAAGGCCGTTTACTGTATCATCCAGTCGCTTTTTCTGGAAGGAAAAGAGAGTAACTTTTATTTCTTCACAATTGTTCTTGTTTTCAAGAATATATCTCGTTGAAATGGTTTTACCACGTTACCGGGATGTCAAAATAAATTTCTCTGAACTAATGGCTTATTTTCTGAATTCAGTGTATGGAAAAATTCATATCATTATTTGAAGTTTCAAAATTCGTTTAGGAGAAACTTGGTAAGTCAGACGGGAATTAATGCAATGACAGAGAAGGAAAGAGTGGAGTGATCTCCGCACTTTTCTGGATATTGACGCAATAGACCCGTATCACTCAATGTGCAAACAAAAGATTTTGCACGTCTAACCTGGCTAGACGTGCAAAGACAATGCAAAGACAAAGCCTTTATTTCCCACGGACTCCAAAATAGCCGCCGAGTAATAAAGGTGAATCCTCTCTTATAGACACCTGAAAAATCCAGGTGGCTAACACAAGATTTGAACCCATGACCTGTGTGATGCCGGTCGATGCTCCACCAAATGAGGCATGAAGCCATGCAGTTGGGAGCAGGTCAATTTGTTGGGCTCATGTGAAATCTCGACCCCAGAGCTCCTCTCTTGACTGAGGGAGAGAAGAACTCTGGGGAACCCTGAAACAGAATGTCTACCCATTGGTTTTCGTGAAGAACAACCAAGAGCGTCTCTAATTGCATTGGTTAGCACGAGTGATAAGCAGGCGCCCTAAGCTTCAAATAGCCAATTTTTGGCTAATGTATGAGAACCCTACGGTGCATGTTCTCCTACATAGAGTTTCCCAGAGCCTTGGGTCGATCTGAGGCTCTGGTGATGAGAATGGGCTCATTTGTTTCCGTGAAAGGACTCGATGAACGAAAAAATTGTGTATTTGAAGTACGGGTTATAGCCGAAAGAGTGAAGTGAGCCTCGTACTTATCTGGAAAATTTAAGCTATTGTCTCTAAGAGAAAAGCTCTGGGGTCGACATTAGAGACCTTAAGATACACGTATACCGGTATGCGGGTACGTAAAATGTTCATGCACGTAGCCAATTTTGATTAAGATACCCGTAGAGTTAACCCGTGGGAATTGGTAACGATTGTTTTACAAAGATGGCGACCGCGGCGGCAAGGTTTGCACTTTTTCCTCAGAAAGAAGTTTACTGAATCGTTTTAAAAGTCTATCAAATATATCCAAAATTCTTCCTTACAAATGTTCTCTGTTTAGAACGTACGCCGATGATAAGAACTTACTCGTTTCTCCATCATATCTTCTCTGTAGCTATTCGTAATTCTTCTACGGGTAAACTTGTGTCTACCCCCGGAAAACCGGCTGGGTGTACCGGGTAAGATCGATGACATTATCGCAAAATGAAAAAAAATAAATAAATAAACATGGCGCTACCCTTTACTCGTACACCAATTTCGGGGTATCTTAATGTCTCTATTAACTCAAGATTGAGCACCGCCTTTACGGGCATGCGCAGATCAAGCAACGTTTCAAAGGGGTGCGCGTTCACGTCCCCAGAACCCTCCATTTCTTTTGGTCAGGTGGTCGGCGAAACGAAAGTCTCTTGTCGCAGCCAATAACGGATGTCTGTAAATCTCGGACATCCGGCAGGGCATGCGCACTTCTTTCAAGTTTCAATAATCGTGAGTGAGGGGAGAAAAGATATTGGTATAATGGATGATTCCTTTGAGGATCAACTCGAAGAAGCTTTTAACATGCTTTGATTGCGCTTGTGGCTTACCAAACAGCAAAACAGGATGGTTACGATCGAGAATGATCTCGATGCAGGCAATGCAATATTGAAGTTAAGCAACGACAACGGCGACGGCAACGAGAACGTCAAAAATTTTGCATACTTTAGTGGACAAAAACAACAGCTTTGCACGCCCTGCACTTGCGTGTTCAATTTTTGTCCATTTCTTTGCCGTCGTCTGCAAAACAACAACGTGAAATGGCCAAATTTGAGGTTTTTTCAAGGACGTCAGCACTTGAGGATACATTTTCATTTTCTCCTCTAAATTAAGTGCCGTTCCGACAAATGTCATTGAGGAACTACCACACTCTTGTCAGGTTGAAATAATCACGAAGTGATCACAGTAACGCGAATTTCACAGGTTTTAATTTTGCATCAGACAACAATCTTTCATTGTAATTTCAAATCTTACATATTTTCAGGTGACGTTCTCGTTGGCGTCACGGTCGTCCTTGCTTAAGTTCTCTATAGATTTCGCGGAAACTTGTACGCCTATGTCGGCGTAGTCACCATGTTTCAGAAGTTTTTATTTAATCTTTTAAAAAGCGCACCAACAAGGGCTTGCCGCGTCCCATTTGCTCCGCCATATGGGCCGGTAGTAAAATGTAATGCGTAGTACGTGTAATTTTAATTTATTCTGCGCATACAAATCAGCCAATGAAAAAAATTGAATTTTTTTAGGTGCGACGAGAGCCTTTTATTTCGCCGACCACGTGAACAAAAGAAACGGAGGGCTCTTGGGAAGAGAATTAGGGGTGCGAGACAAGTTAGACGAAAATAATTTTGATGCTCTCTAAGACAAGCAGCAGCCGTCCGTATTTCCGTTTGCCGCTTCATCGTAAACGCGATTCTAAATCTCTCTAAAAACGCAAGTCAATGATGAAGAACATTGCTTAATGTACTAAAAGGTGCTTTTACAACAACGAGCTAGAAAAGAAGGATTACAATTCCTAAAAAAAATTAAATGGTAGGAGAAAACCTGTTGGCTGATTACTTATTGGATTGGACTTCGGGATCAAAGAAGACTGGATCTAGCCAGATTTGTATTCAGAGCTTACCTATGAAAGACCAACGGCCTTACTAGATACAATTATTAGCAAAGAAAAAAAAACATCATTGGTAAAAATGTCTCAACACTCCGTCGAGTGAATTGAAAGGAAATTCACTAAATACGTATGCTGATTAACCGCACTCACCCAGTATGTTTCATTTACTGGCATGTCAACTAACTTTTTCATCCGACAACAAGGGAACATCGTCAAAAACAGAGACACAGTGTTGAAAGGGACAGGTATTGGGTGATGATTTGTGTACGTCTGAATTACAACAGCCTTTTGAAATGCCCACTCCTTGCGGGAATTATCCTAGGGAGAAAACGAAGCACATCAGAGTTAGTAGTACGTGTGTAGGAAAGCCGCTTCTTTTTGTCCATTTCACAAATCTGTCCTGAAGGGATGGTATCTTGGGAGGACCTGTTACATGAGTCAGGCCAATCCAGTTAGCCGAGCTGGCAAAATCGTAGTCCTAGTCAGTACAACACAGGTTTTACTTTTGCATCAGACGACAATCTTTCATTGTAATTTCAAATCTTAACTGCAACACTTGCAAATGAAGATGATCGAAGGTCGATTGAAACATGTCTTGTTTAAAAATTAAAGTTGCTGTTCATTTTTTACGGATTTCTGTTTGTCTGTTATTATCCAGACCATTTGGAAACACAGGTTTTGCGATTGCATGCAAAGGGGTCAGCCTGGATCAGCAAGACCTAGAAGAACTAGGGATGGCGATACTAGTTAAGCTCAAGGATAAGAAATTGTTGCAGATATTGTTCGTCGTGTTCGTGAAATAGAACGAAAAGTTAACATAAAGGAATTTGAGGCGAATGGTGATTTCATTGGGTAACTCTGAGATATCTTCCCTCTGTCTGTGCAAAAGAAGAACTATCGGCCAAAATGGCGTTCGAGCTCACGGAAAACGAGTACGATAAGAAACTGAAAGGGCAGGAAAATGCTTTAATTAAGGCAGTAAAAAAATATATATTTATATATATATTTTTTACAACTAATGTTGATAAAATAGATTTATATAAGCACTTAAGAATACAAATTAGCGAAAGAAGTTTTACACAACGTTTCGATGTCGCCATGACAAAAAAACTTATTAGCGGCAATTCTCGGGGCTTGTTCGTCTCGGTTTGCCTCGTTTTTGTGTAGACTTGTGATTGGCAGATTGTATATAGTCATTTGTTTATGTTTTGCGAGAGAAGATGCTCGGCATCAGGCCTCCTCCCATGTTTCCATGTAGGTTTGTCTTTCTTCCTTCTCATTAAACCGTTTTGAATTCGTAAAAACCACACATTTGACTTGTTTTATGGGCCGCCATCTTGAATCCATGACGTCACCCTAAACGATAATGACGATGAGACGACGTAGGATGTCCTGCCACTTCCACTCATCACAGGCCTTTGCATCTCATTAACTATTTGAATTCACCAATCCGAAGCCTGCACCAAAACGAGCCAAACCGAGACGAACAAGCCCAGAGAACTTTTGTTAGCATATAGTGTTGTAACATGTATGTATGTTAAGTGTGTACAAATAGAATAGAGTCGGACTGACGACCTTAAACTGGGCGAACCGAAACCACCTCTAATCAACCAACAATGCGTGGTGTATGATTATCAATGTGATCTGTGCGCTGCAGTTGGCACTTGCACCAACGTATTGATGACTGAACACCGTTTTTCAGCAACCGGGAAGCACTTGAAGCACAAGAATTGTCGGCGACCTTACCAGTAACTTTTCCGCCCCGAAGAAATGCAACGGAAAACTAAACTGACATCTTTATGAGAAAAAAGAAGAACCCAAGCTTGGAAACGCAATCGGGCTCCATTCACTCAAAACTATTTGTTTAAATTAACTTGAACATACTTAACAAACGTACTTGTTGCAACACTATATACATATATATGCTGATCTTACAGCTGCCTCAATCCTACAAAACAATGCGTGAACGTAAAAAAAAAAAAAACAAAACAAAAAAAAGAAAACTCGGCCCCTAAGATACCGATTAGTTTCGTCTTAATCTCAGTCTCCCAATTAATAAGAAGTATTTTAAGTCAGTTATTTCATACCTGCACTCTTTGATAGGTGTTGGACAGTAAAGCAATCAACATGTTAACCACAACGATAAGATTCACTGTCACATAGGCAACAAACAATAACTCAATGATTATGTTTGAATAAGAGTCAGACGATTTGAAAAAATCGAATCCGTCAGATAATTCCACCAAAGCAAAGATGAGCTGCTTAAATATGACCATCCAACTAGGGAGAAAAAAAAGCAAAGAACGAGAACAGGAAAACAAAATAAATTAAATGTCAAGAGTATCAAAGACATATGACATATTTAACTACCAACAGTCCTTCTCAGGACTCCTTTCAACCAGACGATCAAATTCCATCGAGGCCTATATTAAAAGTGAAGTAAGTAAAAATAAAGTAAGGACTTACGTCTTTTTTTTCTGTTTATCATTCACGAACACTTTTGTCAATACGGTTGAAAAGGCCAGTGTGATGAGGAATAAGTGAACCACAATAACACCCGCGTCTCTCACGACGTTAAAGAGGGCTATCTGAACGGTACCGACTCCTTCAAATGATTCAAGAAGGGAACCAAAGGCTCTGATAGTTAGTAACATTGTGTTGAAACCATAGAAATGTGCAGCAACATCCAAGGCTCGGTTATCGTGCCCTGGCTCATTCAATGTCATCCCCCAGGTGGCTATTCGTAGTGGCAATATCACACAAAAATATATGATAAGGATGGCCAGGTCAAAAAAATTCCAGTAATCTCTGAAAGGAAAAGATAGAATAATGGATAAAACTTTTGAAAAAAAGTGATTTGTTTTAAGAGTGAAGATTTTTCTATCGCCGTGCGCAATGTTATCAAGCAGGAAGAATGGCTGGAGGAAAGGATGGTAAGGGTAAGGAAGGCACGAATGGAATTCAGAAGATATATAACGAATTGGAAGGCTCCAAATATGGATGTTGTAAGGGGCTTCGGTTTAATGGTTACATGGGTTGATTTCGGGACGTTTGCAGGGTTAGTTGGACTGTGGGGAGGTACCGGAGGGGGAGGTATATTTGAGGACGGTGTTGCTAAAGAAGGATCGTCCCAAGGGAACAGTGGCTAGCAACTACAGATTAATTGCTTGTTTTCCGTTGATGTGAAAGCTACTCACTGGGATCTGGGAAGAGAACATGTATGGACATTTGCAGGATACTAGGTTGTTTCCGGATGAACAGGGGAGCCGTACGAAGAGGCAGCGGGGTAGGAAAGAAGGATCTGTTGTTGATAGCGGTGTTTGGCGATGAGGTGGATAGATTATCGGAAGGCCTGTGATATGGGGTCGCTTTCGTGGATTGTTGAAATGTTGGAAACGGTGAAGGTGGTTGACAACGTGAAACTTTTGTTGTGTGGAGTTTGGGCTGGACAAGTGTGCTGTGTTGCTTTTGAAGCAAGGCGATGGGTGAGGTTGACAAGAATGGGTATAAGTACTTGGGTGTGTTGGAAGGTGAGGATATTATGCAAAAGGAGATGAAGGAGAAAGTCGAGAAAAAGTAATTGAGAAGAGTAAAACTGGTGGCGAGGTCGAAGATGTACGGTGGGCATTTGATTAGGGTAATAAACGCACGCGCTATAGGTGTGGTGAGGTACAGTTCAGGGATTTTGGGTGATCGGGAACTGGGGGCAAGGGCTGTGAAGACGAGAAAGAGATTGACGATGTTAAGGGTGTTCCACAAGAAGTGTAAGCGCAGAGGGAGTATCAGAGGGTATCAGAGGAGGCATGATCCGATGTTTAGGTTGTACTGGGAGCTTTGTCGGAAAACTGCTGTGAAGTGTGCTGATGCGTGGTATAAAGAAGTACCGGATGAGGTGAGGGTGTCGGAGGATGGGAATGTGGAGATCTGGTGAGATAGAAACGTCAAGACAACACAGAAGATGGGACACAAACGTCCAGACGTCACTGTGGTGGACCGAGCGCTTCAGGAGTTGACGCTTGTCTATTTCCGGTGCCTTGTTGACAAAAGAGGATGGGAAAATCACCAAATACTCTCCTCTGGAAAAGAAAATCAGGAAGATGTATCGAATGTCGACGGAGATTGTGCCGTTGGAGGTTGGTTGTTTGGGTGTGGTGTCTGGTCGGTTGGAGGGTTTTTTGAAAGATCTTGGGATTCCAGATGAGTTGAGAGGAATGCATGCCTCCGCAGTTATTGTGACCACCCTAATCCCCCAGACGACACTTAGTCTCTAGGCCCCAGGTCCAGCGCCGAGGCTAAGCAGTGTTTACGCCTGCAGAGTTTGAATACCTTCTCCTCGCAGGTTGTTTCGTCCACAGAAAGTCCAATCTCGTACCCAGAGTCCTCGGGCTTTTTGGTCAGTGGGTGAGGGCCCGGAAAAACTCTCCATTTTCCCAGAAAACGTGGATTTCGGTCTTATTGCGCATGCTTGAGTTTGAACGGAATCAGAAAAGAGAAAACAGTAAGCAGTAGAAATGGCGGTTTGAAAGTGTTCGAGAAACAAACATTTTAGCCTTACAAATCATAAAAGAAACTGGAGAATGATCATTGGCTTGCTGTAAGAGCGGGTGAAGATAAAGCTAAGTGTATTTTTAGTGTCTCAGTGTAAATTCCATCGTGCATAATACCATCGGACAAGGAACAAGATCGACAAATTTTTGTGGAAACGACACCAATGTCCTCTTCTACTACAATTTTATGTTTCCGTAATTCTGAATGGCTTCGACAAGAAATGGCGGGTTGAAAGTGTTCGAGAAACAAAAATTTTAGCCTTACAAACCATAAAAGAAACTGGACAATGATCATTGGCCTGCTGTAAGAGCGAGTGAAGAAAATATTAGCCAAAACGCGGGGCCGAGCCCGGGGTCAAGGTCGGGGTCGGGGTGTCTTTTTTTTCCTATTTTTTTTTTCATTTCAATTTTTGTGGTTACTTTTGAGTACTGTTATTTTCTAATGTTCGGCATCTTTCCTTCATTTATTGTAGAAATAGTCAAAAAAATAAGGAACATACGGAAGCTACGAAAGGGACATCTTAGTTTGTTTTTCGAAATGAAGAGTTTTCGTGGGGAATATATCCTAAACCTAGAGACACTGAAGACTCGCTGAGCTCCACATTTTAAAACCACATTTTAATATTTACATCGTGAAAGCCTTCTCCGCAATACAATTAAAACAAAACAAAACATAGATATAGTTCCACGATGGTCGTCACGCAAGGTTCTCATTTCCTTGTTTTCGCAAAATTGTTCTCAATGTTGTTGTGTTTTTTATCGTAAAATTGGATTCGATCCCTTGACGTCCGGATATAATTGTCTAGCAATTTCCTGTGCGACTCTCACTTTACTACAAACCGTTTGCAGTAAAGTCAGACAACGACATTGATAAAAACAAGAACAAACAAGGAAATGAGAACGTTGCGTGACTGCGTGACGATCATACTGTTTTTGACGAAGTAAACATTACAATGCCATTTTAAGGCGTGGAGCTCAGCGAGTCTTCAGTGTCTCTGGCAGTTGGCGCATATTCCATAAACTCCAATTTCAGCAATTTCGGAAATTCTCTTAATTTTCAAAAACAAACTCCGATTTTCGGAAAGAAAAGCCAGATGCTCGCAAAAACCAAC
>OX421455.1:23961969-23966969 GCA_949126865.1 Montipora capitata | reverse complement strand
TGGTCAGAACGGGTCTTGAACCCGGGATGACCGGGTGTCAAGGCAAGAGCCCTAACCGCTGGAAAAGTACAAAACGAAACTATAGAAAAGATGTGGAGGACGTGTGAATCACTCCAAGTGGGGTACTCTTTATTCGTTCATGCAGTCCGTTTCTTGAAAATCACGAAAATGTTCGGATGTCACCATTCCCTCTGTATCTTAAAACGAAGAGCTTTGAAGTCACCAACCCTCAGAATGATTTTGAGTTTTGTTTCCTTGAAAACATGTTTAAAAGACCAGTTTTTTTAAAACAAGCGGATCACAGTTTCACATTTGGCTTTTCTGGCCCGAACAGTTATTGGGATTGTCAAGAAACGGGCCAGCCTCGTTCCCAAAGCCTCTCTTTCTGGAGCGGGAGAGAGGAAGGAAAGCAGGGAGACCCTGAGAACGATGCTGGAAACTGGCACCCGGTGAGGAAAGGAGCTCCTGTATTGAGCTGTTTTTTTAATTTTTATTTTTATTATTACCTAGAAACCAGGCCAAAATGAACGAGAGTGGAAATAGCACAACGTCAAAAAGACACCATATGTTGAGAAATAACCAAAGGCCAGGTCTGGTTATTTTCCACCTGAGACCCATAGGAGTGTACCATCTTTCGTTCATGATGCTTTCAACGATAGGATGGTCAAAAAACTGCAAGAAAGAACATTGAAAACGTTAAAAACATAAATAAATATAAATTTATTGGGTTATTTAAGAGGAAATTAGGTTTATTTATTTATTTAGATACTTTCATCTAGCTCGCAAACATTATAACTACATATTAAGAGACAAAAGAAAAAGCGTGGCGACTAGATGAACGGCAAAAACTGACGGACACGAGGTCCCAAAAAAGTTGGCTCCATTAGCCTTTAGCAGCGTTACAAAAGCACGATTTACAAATACAAGCTACGTTACATTTACAGACATGGCTAATAAAACGCAAACAGGGGTTACAAACATTTGCTTGAAATGGATAACTTTTATAAACTTAACGTTTCGTATGTTACATCATACATCATCAGAAGTGATTATTATTCGGTTACAGATAAATTTAAATTAATCACTTCTGATGATGTATGTTGTAAAATACGAAACGTTAAGCTTATAAAAGTTATGCATTTCAAGCAAATGTTTGTAACTGCTGTTTGCGTTTTATTCCTATTGAAACTAAAATAGCCCAAGTCAAAGAATTTTTATGAGACATGGCTAAATTGATAAAAAATATGGTAAAATGGAAACATTAACAGCAGTTGATGCAGTTGATTGACCTACAGTAGGGGCACACCGTTTTCCACGTGCGAAGAGGGTGAAAGTCCTGCTCTAACTTATTAAAGCAGAACGATTTTAACTGGCTTTTAAATAACGCATAAGATGAAGCTTGCCTTATAGAGATTGGAATGTGGTTCCAGATTAGAACAATTCTGTTAAAAAAAATGCGAGTTTCGGAAGAGCGTTGCGCGAAAGCGAAGCGGTCTTAGGCCAAGTTCTGCAGATCTTCTCGTGCGCCCACTGCAAAATGATATATAGTTACGGTGTACACAAAGCAGAGATCTCAACATTCTAAGTAATATGAAAGAGGTAAAAGGCGTAAAGCCAATAAACGCGACTTGTAGTCGGGCCTTAGTTGGTGGTGCGGATGGCAGCCCAGAATAAAACGCGTGGCGCGCCGCTAAAGCCCCTCAAGCAGCATGGGATCGGTGATGGAAAACTGAGGGGCCCAGACTTCACTCGCATATTCTAGGTTGCTACGCACAAAGGCAAGGTAGAGCCTTTTCTTTCGGTCAGTTCCTATGTCGGCGCTGCCGTGGTGACGCAAAAAGCCACGCTTCCGATTAGCCTTAGCCACTACGATGAAAATATGCAAGCTCCAAGTGAGCGTGGTGGTAACAGTGACCCCGAGGTCCTAATGGGAAGCCACGGCCGGCAAAGCGTGGCCCCCCAGGACGTAGGGACTGACCGTAAGAGATGGTAATGCGCTAGAACGTTTCCTAGAGATTCTCAAAACTTCACATGTGTCAACGTTAAAACTTAGTCCCCATAATGTAGTCCAGTTAAACAGACAGTACAGATCATTTTGCAAGGCTTCGCAGTCCTCTTGACGACGAACAACTCTCATCAGCATGGAGAGCCATACTGGTGCGTGGACTGACAAACTTGGGGAGGTCGTTCACGTATAAAAGAAATAGGAATGGAGCCAACAGGCTGCCCTGAGGAACACCGGAAGTGACTGGTACCCAAGAACGCCCGATCAAGGAGCACCCTCTGAGATCTGGAAGTCAAATAGTTCGAGAACCAACAGAGAAGGAGACCCAAGGTGCCGTACAGACAAAGCTTGTGAAGAAGATGGTGGTGTGGAACCGAGTCGAACGCTTTACTGAAGTCAAGGTTGATCATATCGATCTCATTCCCTGCATCCAAGGCTGTCCCAAGATCGTTCAGAACGGACAGAAGCTGGGTTACGCAGGATCGACCCTCTACAAAGCGATGTTGGAGAGCTGATAGTAAATCAGCCAGTTCGGGAATAAGTTTGGAGAGCACACAGCGTCCGCAGAGCTTACTGACGATGGGGAGAAGTGAGATCTGCCTGTAGTTGGTGACGTCGGTTCTTGGCCCGTTCTTGTGCAGCGGGCATATATTAGCACACTTCCATTCACGCGGTAATCATCGGCGCCGGAGTGACTGGTTAAACAAATTGCAGAGCGATGGCGCAAGCTATGCAGCACACTCTTTCAAAATTTTTGGATGTAAATTGTCCGGTCCAGGGGTCTTTGTGGGGTTAAGGAGGTTTAGAGCTGACAAAACATCCACCTCTGATAGCTCAACCAGCTCCAACAGCTTGTCGGTAAATGGCACCGACAGCAGGGAGTTGGGAAGCGAGAGATCATTATTAAAAACTGACGCAAAGTAGTTGTTGATGGCCGTCGCTTTATCGTCAGCATCGGAAAATAAAGATCTGTCCAGCTCGACTGTATCCGGAACACAGGAGTGCTTAGACAAACGGTTGAAATAACTCCAAAACCGAGTCGGCTGGGAGAAACACGAGTCTGAGATCTCCTTCAGATACGACGAGCGCTTGAATCTTACTAGATATTTAAGTTCTCTGCGAAGGCGTCGGAACCTCTCCCAAAAAGCTGAACTGTCTTTGCGGAGCGCTTTCTTTCTCGCAGTGTTTTTTTCTTGTGGAGTGCATGAAGCACTTCGCCGTCAAACCAAGGAGGCATGTCAAATTTCCTAGGTCGGCGCTTAGGAACAAAGGGAAGCGCGCAAGCCTTCGAAGTCAGCTTTTTAAAGGTTGAAAGAGTCTTGTCCAATATGTTTATTTTGGGATCGGAACGAGAAAGCAAATCAAATGTTATAGCTTTGTGATCGGATTTCAAAGCTACGCCCTCGCAGCCAATCACATTGATGTTAGACACACCTTCAACATGCTCGTGATCAGTAGGTCTAGGATGTTGTTTTTACGTGTTGGAAACTCAATCATTTGGAACATGTTCTTGGATACCAAATCGTCACAGAACGTAAACAGAGTCGACTTATCAGAATCGCAAAAACCAGTTCCTTTAATCCATGACACCTCGGGAAGGTTGAAGTCCCCAAGAAAGATCATCCTGTCATAAGTAGAGTTGTTCAAAAGTGCAATAAAATTTTGAAACCATGAAATTGCAGAGCTGAGAAGCCTGTAGAAAACAGCAAGTAGACCCTTCCCGCAGTTATTGGTCTTTATTTCCATTGCGGTATGTTCAATTACTGAGAAATCGCAGAGCAGAACTTGCTTGCATCGAATACTGTTGCGACAAGCGATTAAGACTCCCCCACCTTCATCCGAGTCGCAGTGGCGCAGACCATCACGATCGCAGCGATATAAGTCATAAACCCACGGTAAAATTTCCGAATCCGAGATTTCATTATTCAACCAAGATTCGATAATAAAGACCAAATCGAAGTCATTTGCATATACCGTGTCCTGAAAAGCTCGTAATTTCAGACCAGACTTGATACTGCGAACATTCTGGTAATAACAAGGTAAGGAAGAAGGTTAAATCCCTCTGCACGTCCCACTGAAGAAGCGATAGTGACGTGACTTGACGGACTGCTGTGCCGGGAGGCTGTATACGCGTTGGAATTATGAGAACTGGCATGGCGGTTCCTCGTAGGTCCAGACTGTGGGTGTATATCGCCGCAGACTAGAAGGTCATTTTGGATATAAAGATGACCAGATGGAAGCCATTTCACGAGAGCTGAGTGCAGGCCACGTTTGAGACATCGAGAGCGGAGTCCGAAGACTAACGGGCCTTTGAAAAACGACAAAATGGCGTTCTTGCTCGTCCACGATGTAGCAAGCACGTGTATTCCTGACTGGTCTTCAAAGTCAAAACCCTCATACATCGGGGTATTTGACAAGTTGTTAGTTAAAGAAGGGGAACAAAGTGCGACAGTGGAATGAAATCCTTGTATAAGGAGAAACGTTCCGAACGAAACCGGAGCAAGCACACGCGTGACCGCCATGCTGCCACCCACCGGCACACATGCCAGAGTGGGCGATGCCCACTCTGGCCCTTGGGAGGTTTGATATGAAGAAGATTGTTTCCGAATAGATAAGGAAAGGGAAGTTGAATTAAAAGAAATAGCAGTGTTCCAATAGGGTGGCCATTATTCAATGCTGTGTTCATTTCGCTCTTCGATGGATTCCTATGAAGTACTAAAAAATTCTCCATTATTAACACAGACCAACTTGCCGCTTGAAAACAGAAGTCACAATTGTCACAATACGGACCGACAAAAAGCCGGTAAATGGTACATTTTATTTTTCCTCTTTCCTTCTGTCACCAACCCCACCGCTTAATTTTCCTACTAAGCAAAATTAATTAATTCCATAAAAAACGAGTTTTCAAACACGTTTTGCATAGTGAAAGAAATTCCCGTCTCAAAACGAGAAAAAAAAAAGCAAAACGCAAAAGGAAACGGAGTTCACAAGCGCT
>OX421455.1:23949469-23954469 GCA_949126865.1 Montipora capitata | reverse complement strand
GGCCTTTTTGACTTTTTGGACAACTTATACGAAAACTCACAGTTTGTGGTTGCAGTTTTGCAACAGTGCAAAGCAATGACATAACGCGCTTTTTATATCACAATCCTTTCCAATAAGGTATTATTAACGATTGTGATGTAAAAAGCGCATTTATCATTGATTTATGCGATTGCTTTTTCACTGTAGCAAAACCACAGACCGCGCGTCTTTCGTATCACTTGAAGTGGTCACTGACCTCCCATGAATAATTCGCTTTTCCATGATTGCATAAATAAGTGTGTTCCTGACCTCTCTCTGATTTAGTGATTGCATTTTAAAACAATGAAATTTTGAATAAACAAAGTATGTTTTGTGAATGTTGTAGAAGTAAACTAATTTGAAACAATTTCAAACCAAGCAACTGATTAAAAAAAAATCAAGCACCTTTTCGCGACAATACGCCAGTTTGCAACAGACGCTGAGACCTCGTACCGAGCAGACTTTTGCATTCTCTTTCTAAGTTTAATGAAACAACTAAAGCCCATGTAATTGGCTTCTGAATGCAGCTATTAAGGACGCATTATTGTGTTAGACTAGTTTACATAAATGGTAGAAATGCTACCGTGTAAAGCTCCGTTTACACGAGCAATTTTTATGTGACGAATATATTTGATAGTGTAGATGGCACAGCAAATAATTGTCAACAGTTTGAAGTTTAGTGCGCCAGTAATGACTTTGGACACCTAAAGGCGAGGCACGAAATCAACGTCTGACAATTCTTCTTTTATCAACTGCAGTACTTCCTCGTACTGTACTTTTTTCACGTTTCTGTTCTTGTATGCCTCGCTTTTGGTGTTCCAGAGACTCTCCTTTTCTCTGACGGCCTCTAGCAACAAAGTCATTACTCGATCTGGCCAATAAATTCCTCTACTGGAAGCAGCGCTGGTCGACGTGGAGGCCGCCATTTTGATCGCGTTCTCAGTGGAAGATTGGGGACCACCAATATTTGCCACATTTTATGTGACGAGTCGTCTACACGAGGAATTTTCCGTGTATGACAATTTTTATTTGTCACATAAAAGCTAACACGCCAGCTTTTCAGCAAATGTATTTGTCACATAAAATTTGGCCAATTTCCCTCGTCTACACGAGCAAATAAAAATTGTCACATAAAAGTTGTCACATAAAAATTGCTCGTGTAAACGGGGCTTAAACCGGCCTTTACTAAAAAATGTATGAGCTGTGGTTAAAATAGCTAAACATCGTTTCTGAAGAAACGATAAAACTTAAATAGCCCCTAGAGAGGACGTGTACTTACAAGTAAAATATGAAACCCAGAGAGATTGAAGAAAATAATAGGGAATCGCGTAACATTGGCATCGAGAGTATCAGTGACCATTTCCTAGTTCACTTCAACTTCTTTTTCCCCAGCTAGTTAAAGCCCGAATTGCAGTCACTGTGGTTATTGGTTCTACTTTTCGAGTGACTGTAATAGTACAGTAATATACATGAGAAAGACTTGCGAATCAGCTTGACAGTGGTCAATACTAACTAACCCTCGTCCTTTGCGAGATTTCACGACAAAAAGTTCACAGAAGTTAACCCCTCTCAAGCAGGGTTGGTATCTGGATGGGAAATTTCCTGTCGCCATCAGTATAGCCTGTTGCCCAATATCCGACAACTTCAGTTTAGAACTGCTATAATTATCCTTTCTTAGCCGCAAGAGCTGTGAAATCAGTTGGCCCTCAAACAATAACTTTAGTTTGTAATTTGATGAAAACAAACTTTGCGTTTTTCAAGACCTTCGTTTCTGTGATGAAATCTGCATTTGTACAGATATCGATTGCTGCCCAGAAATCCAACCACAGCAATAACAACGTAATTAATCGTAATTAATTTTTGGCAGAGAACATATGTTTTTGTCTCTCTTTGCTCTTTGCTCCGTTTTAACTTCCGGTTCCTATAGTTATGCAAAGTGCGGTGAAGTGCGGTCTCTAAAATTACATTTACCCAAAAGCGAATACGATGGGGTTTACAATTGGCCATAAAATGGATTATAAGGGGGTAGGGGTTCTGGGAGGCCAGAGGCACATACCCAGCGAAAATTGAAGAATGGGAGAATTGAAGGATGTTATAACTACTTGTACTCTGTGAGAAGTCTCACTGCATATATTGACAGGTTCCTTCGAAAACATCATGATTTACAGACCCTTTCTTCACCAGCGGTCGCTTTACTGCGCAGTGAAAGGCGTAAATATTAGCCACGAAAATTTCAGTAACCGAACAGAACGGCGCCGTCTGCAAACGATCCAAAAGCTCAAAGCCCGCCAAAAGTTGCATCTCAAAGCTTAAATGTTCAGTTTCATTTCGGTATACTTCGTTTTCCACAAACTAATAAGGGCGAGTTGCAAAAAAGGGTGGAATCCTGACCATTCATCGCTTAAGTTCAGCATCATAGCTCATCCTATTTGGGGTGCAGAGATGGCGCAGTGGTGAGAGCACTCGCCTCCCACCAATTTGGCCCGGGTTCGATTCTTAGACTCGGCGTCATATGTGGGTTGAGTTTGTTGGTTCTCTACTCTGCACCGAGAGGTTTTCTCCGGGTACTCCGGTTTCTCCTCTCCTCAAAAAACCTACATTTGACTTGAGTTGTGTTAATTGTTAATTTCAATTTACAGTGTCCCCAATTAGTGCTTCAGCGCTAGAACGACTAGACACTTAAATAAGGTTCCTTTCCTTTTTTCCTTTCCTTTATGCGAAGCTGTGATAAATTTTCTAACGGATAAAAGAAGCGTCAACGAAGCGAAAATGAATCAGAAGAGCAAAAAACAAAGCCGTTACTTCGAATTAGGAACGTGGCTGCAAGCTTCTGTGCATCTTAGTTCCGCATAACCACAATTCTTTGCGCATGTGACCACAATCCCTTGCGTTTCGAACAAAATTTTGTTCTTCTCCCGATTAGAGAGCTGCCTCGTTCGTTCGCTTCAGGCTCACTCACTGCGGCAGCAAAAACTGCGTCTAATTACATCGTCAAACTTTCAATATTCCAATCACCCTTTTATTTGCCTTGCCTTCTTGTAATGGCCGGTTTTATACTAAGGACGCATAATTCGTCTGGGACGAACTTAGGCAAACTTTTTTGTTTGCATTTTAATAATGTCAATTTGTTTTCATATTTATTACATCGACATCTACTGTACACAGAACCTTACATTAATCCACATAAGTCACGTTTGATTTACACATCTCTCATGCAAATTCCGCGTTCCGCGTCCGCGTTTTGATGTTTCTGTTGCTGCTTTAATAATTAAATCATTTTCTTTGCTATTCTATAGAAAAACCCATTGCCTTAAAGTGAATTCCACATGTTGTCGGCAATTTTATATTTTGCACCGACGGCTTTTCCGGGCCCTCAGAGCCCAACATGGAAACGAGGCTTGACCCTCAAATACTTTGTAACCATCGTCAATGGTGGCGAATCTTCGACAAAAATTCTCATACTTTCAATTGGGGTCTATCTGACACGTAACAGTAATAGAACGGATCAAGTGTCCACGCTAGCGTGGAAACAAGGCTCGATAACATAATGCCTTGTAGCTATTGTTTATGGCGACAGATTGTCCCAATATTACCTACACTTTCTATTGGAGTGTAACTTAGACAACTCTGTAACATAACAGTAATATATCTGATCCCGCGTCCATTATAACCTGTAAAGGTGCCTTTTTTCATGAAATGCCTTGTGGCATATTTTGCACCGCTTACTTTCAATCAGCCGATTGCAATTTTATCACAACTCCCTGACAAGGATAAGAAGTTCCTCGTCTTCCTCCTCCTCCTCCTCCTCCTCTTCATCATCATCATCATCGTCGTCATGATCATCATCAACATCAAAAGACTCATGGTCATCGTCATCGGCATCATTATCACAGCTTCCATCGTCTTCAGCATCATTACAGCTGCAGAGATCGGTGCATTTAAGTCCCGCTTCGCGACATTGGCATCTATTAGTGGAACATTACTCCTTAATTAGATGAAGAATTGCATCGGATAGCAGCTTAGGGCAGTCAATCCCTGTAAAGCAACCCGTAGAGATATGGTATTCAACTGTACCTCGAGAGAAACCATTAGGACGCTGATACAGAATGGTTGCTGCATGCTGTTGATGCTGCAAACTCGGGAGCCACTACCATCAACATCATCTAACTTAACACTGACATAAACTTGTTTGTAGCGTCCCTCAGGCAAATTCCAAGAATAATAATTAATCCGTCATTAAATTTAAAAAAAATACGGTGAATTTACGATAATAAATAAAAAGATAAAAAATAAGAGGCAATGTACAATTTAAATACCTAGGGTTTCGAAGAATAAAACCTCACGAGAACATCACCTATTGTTTAAAATGCGACTTGACCTTAGTACAAAGGACTTCATGTGCCTATCAGTCCTAAAATGTGGTATATTAAGGCTTAACGCGACTCATCACTCGAGTAGAAACATGGCGGTGATAGCCTACTACAACAACTGCTTCCCGTAAAGTGCACAAGGTGAAACCGCTTGCGTAGATCCAAGGCTGGACTAACTGCACACCTAAGAACGAGCAATGCGCTAAGCCGGCGCTGATTACTCTCGGCTCAATCAACACCAAAATCGATGAACTGCCGGAGAGGTAGAGCATTGCATCAGCATCGCCGAGGTCATGGACTCAAATGCCGTTGGAGCCACCTGAATTTTTCAAGTGTCAATAAGAGACAATTGCTTCAATTGTCCACACACGTGCGAGGATCATTTCGCTCTTTCAGAAGCTATTGTGTTGGAAAGCATTCCAAGAAGCTGACGAAACTAGTGCAACCTTGCAGATCTGGGTTAAATCGCGCAACCCACAGCAAAGACCGCTGCCGGAATTGATAAATTAGTCTGCCTGCTGAACCAGCCTATGACACTTATTTCGAACGTTAAAGACCAATGGAATCCTCCATCTAATTAAGGAACAATGTTCCACTAACAGATGCCAATGT
>OX421455.1:23896969-23926969 GCA_949126865.1 Montipora capitata | reverse complement strand
GATCAGAAGAGCCTTTTGTATTTTTTCTAGTTTACGAAGCGCAGTCCGCTCCATTAGTTTGAATAGTTCTGGTACAATCGTGAAGGAGTCTACTAAAGCGTACATCCAGATGGGAAGCAAAGTGCTATACGCATGACAGGTCGTACTGTCCTGTCCCTCAATCTGCCGTGCCCGTTTCGGCTATTGCAACGATGGCACCTTTGCCAAGTGAAGGAATAACACCAGGAATGGAGGAACGGATGGTTAGAGAGCTACAGACCACTAGTGCGCCAACAGACTGTTAAGAGTGAGACAACAAAAGATAAAGCTGGGGCCTTGCCACCTGCTGTCTACGCTGTTCAACCTACCGGCATCGATTCTGAAGAGAGACTTCCATTCCCTGAGGAAATCGATATCATTAGATTTGCGAATTCCGTACCACAACCAGTTGTCAGTATGCAATTTGTGGACGATGGGGTTGTTTCTGAGATGTTCGAGGATCACAAAGTTCAAGTGTATTATTAAGCCAATGTCAAATTAATACAAAACAACGCTAGCTCGCAAATAGCTAAGGCTAATCTAGTAAATCTAAGTGTGAATATTACATAAGTAGAGATAAAATAAATATGTGTTCACATTGAATACTCAGTATTAAAGACTAATAATAAATAAATAAATAAACAAAATAAGTAAATAAATAAAATGGAATAGAAATTGCGGTTAGATGAATCTACTTTTAGCAATCATTTTGAAATCTAATGATTTGTGAATGTATGCCAACATAATCATCCTCTTCCATTAAAACTTGTAAAAGTCGATTATGTATAAATTTCTTAAATACGCGTTTTGGTAATTTGCGTAAATTCTTGTGGGATGCCGTTCCATATTTTGGCCCCTAATCTTGAAAAAGATTTAAATAGTTGGTTAGATCTTGCGTATTTTATATAATAATTGCCTGCTAAAGAAAATCTTGTATTGTAATTAAGTATCTCATTTCAGCAGTCAAAAAGGTTACAAATATTACTTGGGCTTAACTTATTGAAAACATCATGCATGAGTATTGAAATAGATTTAAAATAAAGCATATTTACTGGAATAGTATTGGAGGAGACAGAAAAAAAAAAAGAATGGCACGTGACCTATAAGGTGCAAAATATATGAGGCTTTTGGCACGCTTTTGTAAGACCAAAATTTGATTAATGTATGATTGTGCAGCCCGAAACCCGAATGCCGTAGGATAGACAAGGGAATATCAAAGATCGATAAATTGTTAGCAGTACGCTTGTAGGTACATAATATCTTAGTCTGGCAATAATGCCAATCGTTTTGCATATCTTTGAAGTAATGTGTCCAATATGTTATTTCCAGCTGAGATTTGAATCAATTAGTACACCTAAATATTTGAGATACGACTTTTGTTCTAAAGGCAAAAAAGTTTTGGAATCGTTATCAAATATTTGAAGGTTAAGTTGATGGTCAATTTTCTTCGAATTAGGATGAAAGGTAATAAAATTCGACTTTTTAACGTTCAACGTTAACTTGTTAACTGTTAGCCATTCATAGACTTTATGTAATTCAAAGTTAACAACGAGCTCCAGGGTTCGAAGATTTTGATCAGCATATAATAAATTTGTGTCGTCAGCAAACAAGTAAAAAGCTAATTTATCAGATGAGCAGTGGATATCGTTGACATATAAGAGAAACAGTAGCGGTCCTAAGACAGAACTTGTGGGACACCACAAGTAGGTACAAATTGTAGGACACCACAAAGAGGTACAAATTAATGAATATGAGACAGATTCTGACGACGAAGAAACCGAAAATGAAGAAGATCTAGAGCTTGTCAAGAGAGCATGTATTACCCGATACGGTAGAGCTGTTCGTGCATTTGTGCGTCTCGACTTGGCACTGTAAGTAGTAAATGATAGTTGTCTTTATGACGCTTTTAACGATATTATTACTTCACAGAAACACAAAAACAAACCAGAGTTAATAAACTTCATCAAATGATGCAATCTTACAAGTTACTAGTTTTACACGTTGTATGGGGCTCAAAGTCTTGAAACTAGGTGATTTTTATAACATATATTAATAATTAAAGTGCATTGTCAATTGCATGCAGACCCTCTAACAAGAAATACGATTGGAAATTTTGGGACCTTTCTAAGATTTATCTCACATCAGTCTTAAAGTTATTAGCATTTTTAATTCATGAATTGCGATCACCAAACGAGAAAGTTAAGTTATTCCATTTCTTTTACATTAGCAAATTCACGGCTGAGATTTTAGATACTGAAATAACATTCTTGGATACATATGTACACAAGAATGAGAGATTCGAAAAGGTCAAACGGCACTCTATTCTTGATGTGTGCACACACTTTAAACTGACAGAGATTTTCCAGTCCTCGCACTTCAAGTCCTGTCACCCTCCAGACGCCAGGAAAGGTCTCATCAAAGACGAAGTCCTAAGGCCCAGTTCAGACGTCGTGCTTCTGCCGTGTCGAACTAAATTCAGGAATTAAGTTCGACAAAAGCACGGCAGAAGCACGGCGTCTGAATCAAACTTTTGAATTAAGTTCGGCAAGCAATTAAGTTCGACAAGCTCTGCCGTGCTACACGACTTTGGCACGGCATTGATTCAAACGTCGTGCTTGTGTCGCGCCAAACAAAATTCATAAATTATATTAATGTATTTGGCGAGATTGAGTTCCCACGGGGAGTTAGGAGAAGAATTGTTACGAGGCATCAGTAAAGCCTGAATTTGGTTCGACTTTGGCACGGCGTCTGAATCAGAGTTGTTTCCCTACCGTGCTACAGTCGAACCAAATTGCAATTAAGTTCGGCACGGCAGAAGCACGACGTCTGAACTGGGCCTAAGGCTTCTTAGAACTGCTATTCAAAAGCAAAATTTGAAAAACACATCGCGCAATTCAAACAAAGGATTACACCGAAAGGGTTTCCAGATAACATTGTGAACATGACTCTATCTGAAGTCAATTTCTTTCGAAAGAATAAAATTTAAAAAATGCCGTTTGTTACAGAATGTCACCTATCAGTGCCTAATCTCAAATTATTCTAATGAACAAATGGTATCTTGTATACAAAACCAGCCCCTTTTAATTAAGAGAAGTCTTTAAAAACCCTCCCTAATTTCATATAGAATAGGGAGGCATTTGACGGATGTACTCCTTAGAACAAAGCTCTGAGGTCTTTGAATTTCCTGTCTTGACCAATTAATAGGAGTCGCATTTCGCCTGTCTACACATTGAAACATTTTTTGTAACCTTCTCTAAAATTCCATGCTATTTGTAGAGTTTTACTGATAATAAAAATTAAGGAATAACATGAATATGGCATTTTTCTGGTTTCTGGATCTAAAGACTTTTCTAAATAGATATGTAGCTCATTTGAAATTTCCTATATATTTGACAGGAATTGACCCCAGAAAATGCTAACGTCAGCAGCTTTTTTTAGTAAAATCGATCCCTTAATTACCATTACATGACTTTTTGGCCATGCCTCTTTATCCAAGATTGTTAACTTCATGAAGGCCACCAAACATGCAGAGTTTGATTCTTTTTTCATAAAACGCACAATTCCTTCTCTTAACAGCCTGACTAACAGAATAAATCGATTTTAGTCAAGTACGTATCTAAGCTACTTTCCTTGAACTGAAACTGTGGTTCTCTGAACATATGCGGAGCATTAATTGTGAGATAACACTAGCCTCAATTTCATCCATTAACAAGTTGTTGTCGCCACCAGTCAAACCGGATCTGCGCCATATTGTTTACCACTACAGGAAGAACTGTAGTTTTTCCTTTGGTCTCCTTGTGTGATATCTCCCGCCCGTTCGTTGATTTGAATGGATTTGAAGTGTGACTGGTGAGCTTCAAAGCATGCATAATTATCTCACCACAATGCTCCGCAAATAGCTTATCAGCACCTGGATCCGCATATTTTCACAAAAATATAGAACTGATTACATTATAACTCATGCCTAATTTTTAAATGTATTTAACGCAAATTGCCGTGTGTCTCGTACCTTAAATAAAGTTCTATTCCAAGCAGAGAAGCCAATGATATTGACATCCAACGATCAGCCAAAATTCGTATGGGTACCACAATGAGAGATTAGGGCGATCTGTCAAACGCAAATCAACTATCAATCAATGCAGTCAGTCAGTCAGAAAAGTTTGCCTATAAATGTATAGTATTGCAAGCAGATGAAATCTTATTATATTTTTAGTATAATTACAACAGAGCATAACTGAAAATTCTCTACGCTCATTGGTTGCACTTGAAGTGGTTATTACGCAATAATGTACATTCAAATTTCAAATACGTTTTTTTTTTTGCACTTTTAGTGATATCAGCTTATGGGTATGTTTCAAGGAAGGTGTAAACGTTTAGAGAGAAACGACAGCCGGAAATACGTCTGCGTTCGCAGGCTAGCAATAAGTGTTTTTTTTTTTTTTTTTCAAAATGGCCGCAAGCCGTATTGTCGAGGTGACAGAGGAATAAATTAATTGCTTTAGAGAAAATGTATATTTTTCAAATAATCACCTACGTAATTATTCCCCCCTCTGGGTTTTGGCGGAGGCAACCTAGAAGCCGCCGCGTAAAATGGAAATTAGATTGGTATAAATTGGTAGGTATTGTATAGGGGAAAGCAATCTCGATTTGCTCAACCGAGCGCGCAAGGTGGTATCGGTATTGTTCACCAAGTTCGCGAGATGTTCTGGGTAACTTGAGTCATGAGGCAGAAAGTCACAAGGAGTATCGATAAAGCGATTGACGGTGAGTAATTTTCACATATTTACAGTGATTCCTTTTACTTTAAACAAGAAATATAAGTGAAAGAAACCGACGTTTCGGTGCATCTTGCGCCATTATCAAGGTTATAAAGATAAAATGCGGTTTGTGAAAAGGCTAAGTTGAAACGAATTTGCATAAAAGAGTGCCAAGCTAATTACATGAATACTTTAGCACGAAGAGAATCCGACTGTACATTCAATGCTGGTTTAAGATATTGAATACACAGCATTTCATTAACAAGGCAGTCAAATTTGTTCGTGCATTTCTTGATTACATTGAAGCGTGCTAAGAAATTGTTCGGAACAGCAGTGTTATGTTCTTTGCAATAATGCCTGTAAATAGATGACGCCTTTTGACGGTGTCCCTCAACGCGCGTGTGAAGGGGGCCCTTTTGTGTACCCGACATAACCTGCCGCGCACAGGTCACACTTGAGGTCAACACTTGAGGTCAAGTGTGACCTGTGCGATGCAGGTTATGTCGGGTACACAAAGGGCCACCTTCACACGCGCGTTGAGGGACACCGTCAAAAGGCGTCATCTATTTACAGGCATTATTGCAAAGAACATAACACTGCTGTTCCGAACAATTTCTTAGCACGCTTCAATGTAATCAAGAAATGCACGAACAAATTTGACTGCCTTGTTAATGAAATGCTGTGTATTCAATATCTTAAACCAGCATTGAATGTACAGTCGGATTCTCTTCGTGCTAAAGTATTCATGTAATTAGCTTGGCACTCTTTTATGCAAATTCGTTTCAACTTAGCCTTTTCACAAACCGCATTTTATCTTTATAACCTTGATAATGGCGCAAGATGCACCGAAACGTCGGTTTCTTTCACTTATATTTCTTGTTTCATGTATTTCTAAATCGTTTCTTATAAGTCCTTTTACTTTGAAAATCAAATATTACAGTATCTGATAGAAAATCATATTGTCTTGGTCAAAGATCGATTTTTCAGCCACAAGTCATAAACAGGGGCGATGATTTGTCAGACACAAATAAAATCAGAAACGGGCGACAGACGTCTCAGCCACAAACTGCTAGAGGCAACTTCAGAAAGCAAAACCATAGCCTCAGTTTCAACAGTTTCAAACAATCTTCGATCATTTTTACAACAGTTATTCACAGATAATAATAATCAGTGATCCGAATATACCCCCTGGAATATATTTTATGGTATTTCAAGGTGCCGTGGAAAGAACCACATGCATGGTTCAAAAAGATGACGTCGTACTAGGGCTCGAAATAATTTCCGGAGAGTCTCCGGACACGATGACCGGCCAAATTCATTTTAGCTCGGTCACGTACCGTTTCTGCGACTTGCTACAATTGAAACAACTGAACAGCATGGAAATTTTATTTTATTTCATTTTCAAAACGATCAAATGTGACCGGTCAACATGACCGGCAAGACGAAAGGTTGACCGGTCAACTCCAAAATCAGTTCGGACATTGTCCGTTGACCGGCCGTTATTTCGAGCCCTGCGTACGAAATGTTGCCTTGAAGTCTTCTAGTCATTGAATATTCCTGTTCCCTTTTTACTTTCATATTTTCAAAGCATTATGTCAATTGCCTTTCAAATCATAGGGTATCAATAAACGTTGATGGAAATTAAAAATAAATGCTGTTTTTTGTTGCCCATCCTTTCCTTGCATATTTCACTTTCATTTACCTACCTAATTACATGTAAAATAATATGAAAAGATCACAATGTGCAAAATACCTCAACTGCCATCCTTATTATCTTACGCGGGGGCAGATGTAGTGAAAACTAGTAATACTAAAACAATTATTCACCTCAGACTCGGTGGATATCGGTGAAATTCACCACGCCTTCGGCGAATAATTGTTAACTATATTTAAATACAAAATTACAAAGCTGTGATGGCACTGCAGAGATTGAATAAAACTCGTGTAAAAATAACTATCGAGAAAAGGAATCTCGCTTATTGCTACAACCCTTTCTTGAAAACGTCCTAAGATAAGTTTATAACGATATGAGACAGAGGAGTATTCCAGTCAGCCAGAGCACTGTCAGATGTCACAGGAATTTCAGTGAAGCTGAGCATAGCCAAACAATGAAAAGCGCTGTTTGTCTTAAAAGTGGTAGCCTCTTCCAGGCTCCCAGGCCCCGTATACACGTATCCGAGTATTTTTTAATCCGCAACTTTAGTCTGTGGGTTCAAAATTGTTCACGTCCACACGTAACGAAATCGAATTTGCCCGCCCACACGTATCCGGATTCGTTCTAGTATCCAGGACTCCTCTGTAGCTATTGTCAACAGAGCATGCGACATCAGGCGCGCGAGTTAGCGACAAGAGAAGCGATAGCATATTCGTTCAGCGGCCACGTTGAATATGCACGCCTTTAAGACTGTTTGAGTTTGTAACATCATCGGATTTCATACAACGGCTACGGCATCGAAAACGTCACTTCAAAACTGAGCTTTTCGATGTCTTAAGAATTGCCCAATCGTTCCATCTTGTTCGTGTTGTACTATATTTGCAAAATATCCTAAACTGAAATGAAAACTTGTTTTCATCTGAACTAAAAGTGAAAAAAAAAAAAGATGTTAAAACTTGCTAAACTACAGAATACAGGGCCACTTTTAACCATCCACCAAACGAGCCGGCTCGTTTGCTCTTTGATCATTCAGTAATAATCACGGGCTCATACGCTCTTTATGTCAATGCGATGGCTCGTTTGGCTTGGTAGTGGATGAAAGAAAGGCGAATAATTTGTATGACGTTAAGTCTCGTGTGAACAATATAGCACTGATTTACCGATTAATTATAAGCCTAAGGGCTCGTTTCAGTGATTAGGCCTAAGCACTCTTTTAAAATTTTAGCTTACATGTTACGGTTCGGTTAACTACACTTTTCTCGAGATCGTGTGAAGAATATAGCACTCGTTTCCACTACCGAGCCAAACGAGCCGCTAAATACAGGAACCCAAGACTAAACGTCATACAAATTATTCCTCGTTCTTTCATCAACTGCCGAGCCAAACGAGCCACTAAATATATGAACCCAAGACTAAACATCATACAAATTATTCCTCGTTCTTTCGTCCAATGCCGAGCCAAACGAGCCGCTAAATATAATAACTCAACAATTAAGCCAAACAACTTATTGCTCGTTCTTACATCCACTGCCGAGCCAAACGAGCCGCTAAATATATAAACACAACACATAACGCAATACAAATTATTCCTCGTTCATACATGCACTGGCGAGCCAGGCGAGCCAAACGAGCCGCTAAATATATGAACCCAACACTTAACGGAATACAATTTTTCCCACTGCCGAGCCAAACGATCCGCCTCGTTTGGTCCATGGTTAAAAGTGGCCCTGCATTCTGTAGCTGCTAAAGTTTGTTAAAGTTAACTAAATTTTCGGCAACCAACTGTTGCCTTCCTCAGGGTTCAATTAAAATGTTTTTCAGGTTGACGCTTTGTTAGAATTCATTTCTCGCTTCATTGCTGACATAAACGGCATATACACCCTTGGGAAATGTTGATTAAAAGATATCCGGATAGTTGGACGGTGCCTTAAGCTTCTGTAGTTGGACGGGGCCTTAAGCTTCTGTCACAAAGGAATTAAAACTCGCATCTACTTTACGAAATGCCGCCGCGAATACTTCAAACAAAATTTACTGAAGTATTAACCGACCTACGTCTTCTCTTCAAAGACTTATGCCTTATGGTATGGTCCCCTTGTTTCCTATAAATCTTTGCTTGTGTTCCCTTGTTCTCCAAATTACTTTCAAACTTGTTCCCAGCTTTTTGATCCCTAAAATTGTTTCTGTTCCCTTCTTTCCTAAAATATTTTGACATCGTTCCCCAGTTCAAATTAGCCATGTTGTCTTGTTCTCAGTAACCCAAATCAAACGCCGTCCTTTGTCCACTTTCTCACCGGCGGGTGATTTACAATATCAGTGGAGTCGTCTGTACAGTTGCCAATGATAAGAGAGGTGGAAACTCAGACAAAAACAAAACAAAACAAAACAAAAAAACCGAGTAACCAGGAGAGTCTGGAAATGTTGTCCCAGAAAGTCGCCATTAAATGGAGTATGACTAACTGTCGTGGGTCGTGGGTTGTGGGTGGAAGACGTGGGTCGTGGGTGTGGGTGTGGGTAAAAGTCGTGGGTATCAAAAACGTCGTGGGTATCAAAAAAAAAAGTAAAAAATAAAAAATAAAAAAATAACCGGTTGCCTATATCCGCATTTGCGATTTATAATTTAATGATGTTGGAAAAAAAAAACTGCGTTGTATGACAAGACAAAAAGAACACTACACGAGCAAAAAACATCACAAACCCACCTCAATGGGCAATTCCGCTGACAAGTGCATCACCTATCCTGCATCGCAGGCTCAAGTCTTGCTTTGGCCCTCCCTAATTATTTTCCCAGCTCGCTTCTCTCCCCAGCGCTATCCGGACTGTTACGGCTTTGTCGCGACTGCTTGGATTATAGCAAACTTTCGTGGCTCATCCAAAATAAACTCCTCAAATTTACTGACAGTAATGGTGTATCAACAATGATAGAAACGGCACGTTTGCGTAAATGAGGTTGCTTTATTGAAGCAGACTAGTCAGGTATATAAATTTGACAACCGATAAATTGACAGATTAGGAAATGAGATTGACAAAACATAACTAGCACTATATGTGTTCAATTCTATCCAAGCGATGACAGAACATTAACGAAGTTTTAGTCCGTCTCGGTAGTTAAAAGACCAAATCAAAACTATGTTGACATTGGAAGTGCTGATGACACGATGCTGTCCAGCATCAAGGGCTTGATACGTGGAATTAGGAAGATAAACATTACCGCCGAAAGCTACATGATTACCGTCTAAATGATAGTAGGTGTTACTGAAATCGGCGCTATAGTGAAATTGGCCTGTTTGCTCATCCCTCCTTACGAGTCTACGGTCTACATGTTTGACCACAATATTATGCGGAGGTTGTCTAAACTTTTCAGAAAATTCCAAGCCACAGCCGTAACACTTTTTGACTTTGGAAGGCAATTTGATCAGTTCGTACCTATAAGGAGAATGACCAGAATGCCAACTTCCCTGCGTAGTTTGCTGAGGCACATACGGGGCGCCGAATCCATGCAGATTGGTTCCTGCTGGTTGTTGCTGTGAGAGAGGACTAGGTGTAGGCGCGGCAGGGGGTCGAACGTTAATCAAAGTCGACGAGACGTGTTGCTGTTGCGGCTGAAAATGACTTGCACCGTATAGGAATTGATTTGAGGGGCCTGGATCGGACAAATGGCTTGATGGACCACTCATCGCTACTGTGCCGACCTGCACGGGCGCGAAATGACCAGCGCTACTACCTTGTACAAAAACAGGTTGTGACGAGTAACTTGAGCATGCCTCAGAAATCGGCAAGAGTTGTGACTGATCATCTGTCACATCAGTTGTGTTTTGCAGCTGAATGACATGGGTTGATGTTGGCGCGGATGGTTGTTGCGTGAGCGTGTGGGAATCTTGGGAGCACGTGAATGGTTGTGAGGAGCTTTGTTCATTTTTTTTCTTCGTGTTTCTTTTGTTGTGCTGTTTTGTTGTTCTTGTTTTCTTTGCAAGTGGTGGGCGATGGCCAGAGCTGGGGTCGATTTCGAAATCACTTAAGGAGAAAATGTCTTTTCCAAGTTGCACCGCCCTAGCAAGTTCCTGATGATGACTTCTGGCTTTCTTTTGCTGGAAAGAGGGGCCTTGCCCACATGCTATGGAGCTTCCCTTTTCAATGGCCTTTAACTCAGCAGCGAGCAAAATAATGTCTTTAGCATCGATCTGAGCTGCGTCTAATAGAGAAAGGTTGGGAGAGTCACGATTGCTCCATCCAGCATGGATAACCTCGGCCAAGTTCATTTTGGGTGCATTCTTTGGTGCGAACGCACTAAAAATAAATACTCTTCGACTGTCCCACCACTTAATCCAGGAATTTAAAAATTGTCTCTCGGACTTTGCTTCAATAAATTCTTCCAGGCTTTTTTTAGTATTCAGATAGGTCGCCTCCAAGCTAGAAGCTAGGATTTGGTCGCAAAGCTCCTTGAAAACCTTTCCATCGTCATCATTGAGTTTCTTTGCCATTTTGTTTCTGCTTTCCTTAAAATGAAATTCGCAAGTTTTGATGCGTGAAAGGACGTCGTAACCAAACACCTTTTGCAAACCGTTCATGTTGGCACCAGCCATGTCCGTACACCAGCCTTTCGGGTTGATCACGAGTGTCATTACCAGCAACAACTTTGTAAGCGTCATTGAAGAGAGCCCAGAACAGTTCTATATTTTCGGAATTTTCTCTTTCAGTCTCCATGACAGCTAAAGGAATTTGCTTCTTTAAAAGTGGATGGTATGTGCTTGCTGTTAAGGTGACGTAATTTTTGCATCGCTTTACTTTTCCATCAAAATAACAATACTCTTCCTGTAGAAAGTGGTCTCCATCCTTGTTCATTTTGATGGCAATATCCATTCTTTCGCGGCTTGTCTTAAAAACAAAGGAAGGCATATCCGGATTACCACGACTGTCATTGACCTTGTACACTAGAAGATTATCTTTCTCATTGCAGTATAACTTAAAAGTTACAACAGCCTCGAAGTTTTCGCCGCTGGGGTGAATTTCTTTCTTGGCGTCTTGTTTTTGGTTCGAGATCCACTTTCTGTCCTCTATCGTTGCCGCTATGATCTCCACCGTTTCCCAGTCTTCCCCTTTTCGTAATGCCGACATAACTAAAGAGGACTGTACTTCACTTGGTGTTAATTTGGGATTTACATCCGGATAGGATGGCATATGGTGACGCAACAATGTCACGCAGCGTAGGACATCGTCCAGGACAATCTCGTTCCCCGGGCCTTTTCCCTATTAATATTAATATTAATATTGTTACCTTTTATTATGTTATTTCGTTATTTCATTTTACCATATGCTTATCTTTAATTTACACTTTCAATTAGTTTTACGTATTTCCGGTATGACAAAATATGCTGCGTAAAAATCACGTCCCAATGTAAAATTCTCATTGGACCTGAAGAGGGCTGGCTTGGCCAGCAGAAATAGAGTACACATTCATAAAAATCCTTCTACGTTAAGTCGGTTTCTGCTTTTATTTTATTCATTGCATAAACGGTCAGGGTGGGAGAGGGCCCGGTAACAGGAGGCGATTGCGAGGGAAGAGTGACGTGATGTCAGCGGAATTGCCCATTGAGGTGGGTTTGTGATGTTTTTTGCTCGTATCAGTGTTATTTTTGTCTCGTCAAACAACGCAGTTTTTTTTTCCATCATCATTAAAATGCAAATCGCAAATGCGGATATAGACAACCGGTTATTTATTTATTTATTTTTTTAATTTTAATTATTAATTATTAATTTTTATTTTTTTTTTATACCCACGACTTTTACCCACACCCACACCCACGACTTCCACCCACGACCCACGACCCACGACCCACTCCAGTTAGTCATACTCCATTAAATACGAATCGGTCTTTGTGCAATAAATACATTCTATATCCTGTCAGTGGGTTGTCAAGAATCTTGTACGTGTGTGCTACAGAACTAATTTAGATTTTTATCCAGCTTTGACCTAAAAACAGAAAATTTACCAGGACATGTGCATTGCCCGTTTAAAGTAGCTGATGGATGGCTCTGGCTTACCGTAAATACGCAGTTCTTTGTTTGCACCTGTGTTTCATCTAAAACACCACGAGGTAAAAATGAAACACGATCGTTCAAGATTAATTAAGAGCGGTAGCATGTTTACCTATGGCAGAATGAATTTTATCACTCTTGATCAGAGTGAGATCGATAGATGCCCGGTCTACCACCAACACTATTCCAATTCGCTTTGATTCGACTTAGCTATAGAAACAGAAAGCAAGTACTAGCACACAAATTTCTGCGTTGGTATGGTTATGGCCCCGACAACTCTTTATGGGGATAAATGGGTAAATAAATGAAATATAAGCGGGCTGGGGGTATAATTGTTTCAAAAAGTCGACAATCGGATATCGCGGCTTTCTCGGCCTCAAGGGCCGTATGGCAGAAATGGAATGGTTTGATTTTGACAGGAAGCATGGAGCAACCACTTTCACCATTGATTGTATTGCCGTGGTCTAGGGGGCCGCAGCATTCAGAGAATACAGTTGAAAGTTATCCCATCCGTCAAGGAAAAAGGGGCAAAAAGAGACTTACACAACAGCGATGTTAGGGCCAACTAAATCAGATCATGGGCTTCTCTTAGCCTATTGTTAAAAGAGACCAACATAACACCGTAGTTAAAGAACTTATGAAATATAAACAAGTTATACAGGCTGTACCAGAGTTGAAGAGATCATTGCATCAACTATATTGACCCAAACGGATTATTTTTCGCGGATTGCAATAATGCCACAAATATAATGTCACATTATAGAGATTAATAAAAAGCCTAAGTAAAGCCTTTAAAACACCATGTTTCTTCCATTTTCTTTTTTATAAGGGCCCTAGTTACATTTGCACTATACCTTTTGGTCATGACTTAGAGCTCGGTTGGTAACTTTAGGGGTGAGTTGGAACACGATACATGCAGTCATTCACCAGTTATGTCATCAAGGTTGGTAACGTTACCTTTTATATAGGGACGACTTAAATATAGGGGTCAAGCTGTTTCGATGGACATGGAATTTATCAGTTCCCACTATTCAAAGCTCTGACTTACTTGCCGAACCATTGATAAAGGTTTTACAAAGCTGGCAAATACAGATATACATACATTACAAGTCTTGAGTGTATTATCTAATATGGCCTCAAACAATGTTTTTTTTTTCCTGCCATCTTGAGGTGTTACTTGGTGGATCCTAAAGAGGACCCTTGTTCATAAGTCTGATTTCACTTTGATTCTACATATAGGCAATTTTTCTTTTTTTTTCTATCCTGCGAATTGAATTTGGGTTAGCCAGTTAGCCGAAGCGTGATTTTGGTTTCACTGTATCTTGTGCATGCGAGCGCAAGCTTAGTCTTGTAACGATTGCAAGGAATGAAAGCAACTCTAGAGTGTCTTTACCACGCAGTAACACTTAAAGCGCTCTTCTACGGCAATTTTTTTTGGTAGTAAAGTAAAGAAGAATTACTTACCCACCAAAATTCCTTCACACCGTTCTACTGAAAAGTGCTTGTGGCGTTCCTAACGAAGGGCAACACATTTTACAATCGAGTCACGCAAGGAACTGTGGGAATAGTTCGTTTGGTTGCCACGTGAACTTTGGTGGCCACCTCACACTGGCAGATCATTCGCCTGATCTATTCAATATTTCAAGAAATATTCGGATCACCATATGTTCGTAACCTTTTGGGCGCATTTCTCTTTATTTTCGTTTCCACGGCTTTCCGTGGGAATATGAACAAGACAATTGTCGCGCATCTGTCAACAACTATGTTACCTCGAATCAAATGAAATTAACTCAGCTGGATGCTGTGGTAAAAAACACGAAATATCAATCCTCTTGTCAAGAGATCCACAAAATAAAAATGAAACAAAATCGATAGAATGTCAGCATCTTTTACCTTGAAAATGACCAAAAGTAAGGGAACAAACATTGAGGCATATATCCATAAAGGCTACTCATTTACAAATAACTGAAGGGGTATTCTATAAACCGGCTGTAAAACCTTCTAATTAAACATTTGCGTAGTGAAAGAGCCATTGAGTTGAAATATGTTTTTTTGATTACGCGCTTAGAAGCGTTCACTTTTTTACCGCAAGTGTCGCCTACGTGTTTGTTCTACTCTCGCAGAGGGTTTTTGCATTGCTTGAAACACTGATTAAATATATTTGCGGCAAAACTTTTTCCTTCCCCCACTCAACTATTCAATGTTCCCCCTACAGCCTGCTACTCTACCGGTCTCTTTTCTCTCTGTTACGAGAAGAATTAGAAACGCGATAAAAACAATGTGAACTCATTAACTTCGCTTGTGCGGAATGTTGCAAAGGAGGTGAGAACTTTTTCAACTTGAATAGGATATTGTTTAAACGTTTAATGATATGTAACTACAACAAAGAACAGATAACACCAACATTATCAGCCAATCAAGGTCCTGCGATTTCGATCCGGCTTAATCAGGCATTGCTGTATAAAAGGGCTGGGATTTTCTGTTCAATTCAACCCACTCATCTTATCGAAGTATTTTCGCTGTGTAGTGAGTGTAACGTGAAGTGCTAGATTTCTATCCCATATGAACCATGTGAGCGTTAGCCCTACTGATGGAACTGCGCCCACACAAGGACAGAGAAAAACTCTGACCAGGGTGGGAATTGAACCCACGACCTTCGGGTTAGATCTCCGCCGCTCGACCGACTGAGCTACAAGGTCAGACGGGAGCAGGCCGTGGGAACTGAAGATGTTAAAGTCACGGCAATTAACATGTACAAGTACAAGGGAAGGTTACGTTTAACATCTTCAGTTCCCACGGCCTGCTCCCATCTGACCTTGTAGCTTAGTCGGTAGAGCGGCGGAGATCTAACCCGAAGGTCGTGGGTTCAATTCCCACCCTGGTCAGAGTTTTTCTCTGTCCTTGTGTGGGCCCAGTCCCATCAGTAGGGCTAACGCTCACATGGTTCATATGGGATAGAAATCTAGCACTTCACGTTACACTACACTCTCTTCAGTTAATTCTGTTTAAAATATAAGTGCTACACGGCCAACGTTTGTATAAACGTCACATCTCAACGGCCCCACTCGTGGAAACTGAAGAAGTCAGTAAAAATCACAATCAAAAAGTTTGCAAAAGAATATGACCAGCAATAAACTATCAATAAAGAAACCTAATAAAGTTTGCGGGGGGATTGGGGCGCATTGACAGGTTCAATAACAAATATGGCGGTTCACATCAACAATCCCTCTCATAAAGTGAATTGCAAGTTATCTAATTGAAAATAATTTTCAACGAAAAAGGTGTTTTTGGACGTTGGCGAACTGACATATAAGCGTTCGCGAACTGACATTAGACGTTGGCGAACAGGTCGTTGGAGAACTGACACGTTGGCGAAACGACCGGTTACCCTTTGGAATGTTCTATGCCTATTAATTTCAAGTCCACGATTCCCGCTAATTGCAATACCACCAGAAAAACCTAGCGAGAGTAGACTTCGCTCGCTGCTTGACATGGAACCGTTGAATCTATACTCATACGTAAGCTTATTAAAGCTTTACTGGATTGTGATCAGGGAGTTGAGAGACGGTGTTCGAGCAAGAGATTCGGCCAACGCCAGCAGCATTGATCGATAAAGAATTCGTGGCAAAAATACAGGCCTTCTTCCAAAAGGAAACGGAGTTCAACGAACGTTTGGAACAAATACAAAGGGTGGCGGATCGAACAGCTAGATTCCAGAGCGCCGGCCGAATGGCAAAAGATTGCCGAAGGAGTTTTCGGTAGGTCACCTTAATACTGATACAACTGAAAGTAAATGCCTTAAATTTTGTATAGAATAGCCTTGCTTTTTCATAACACGTTTGATTGCTGATTCATTGAGACTTGCATCATCCATCCCTCCCCCTGCAAGGACAGTTTTTACTTTTGCAGACCTACACATGCACTCCCTTAGTAATTTCACGTAATGTTATTAAGGCCACTTAAAACAATACCAATAATAAGGAAAGGGGAATGATATCTCCGCATTCCTGTCACAGCCCATTATATCCGTCCCCTTATTTGCCACTTACAGTGCATGTATTTTTATACGCCTCGTTCTTCAAACAACACTGCTAGTAGAACACAATAGTGGCCCGGGTATTCTACATGTATGGTTACTCCCTCATCACCATGTTGTAGGACAAGCAATGTGGTGTGCAGTGGCAAGGTTTGGTCGAATACCAAATTTCCTATGACATGGTATACCTTCACTGGTGTCCCATGTCCAAACAATGTCACATGTTTAGTATCATGAAGCCTTTTTATACCAAGCTATTCACCAAACCTTGCCACTGCACACCACATTGCTTGTGCAAGGATATACTGTATGTAAATATTTCATATGACATGGTATACAAAGATTTCTCACTTGTTACTTGTCACTTGTACATGTATTTTCGTGTGACATGGTCTACTTCACTTGTGTCTCATGTCCAAACAATGTAACATGTTTAGTAACTGAAGCCTTTTATACCAAACCATAAAATATAATTGTAGCCAATCAGAATGCAGGGAAGACTGTGAAATAATAACTGTACATGCAGCTGTATTGCACCAAACCTTGCTACTGCACACCACATTGCTTTTGCAAGGATATAATTATGTAACTATTTCCTATGAGTTGGTATATAAAGCTTCCAACATTAAAAGTTAGTAGCCCAAGTCATTTTTTCAAGAGCCCAGAATTAATCAATTCCAGCGGGGATCATATTTACAAGAAAGTGGTGATGAATCAAGTGAGGCACACATTCAAGCTACTTGTTCAGAAATTTGGTCGCCTGCGCTCGCAAATAAGGCACCTCAGGCGACCGTTAGGCAGCAGCCTTGCAAAGCTTTGTCACATGGTATTTGTCACTTAAGTATTTTGTTTGCATGTACATGTACAGGTGTATGCAAGCCTTTACAAAAAAATCCAATTGTCTTTTGTGGTATTCCATGGTACAAGTAGACTACTCAAAAGCATTGCATAAAAATTACTAGAATTTCTCATGAAAGATTATAAACCTACCATACATGTACATGTACTGTAGAACTGGCTCTCTAAAATTTAAAACAAAAGTTTTGAGGAATAAAAATTCCTCAGGATGTCCTTTTTTGTTGTTACTTTTTGAACTAGACAAAGTACGCATCACAGTTCTTCGTCTAGTTCATACAGTAACAATACAAAAAGGACATCCTGGGGAATTTTTATTTCTCATGCAGTTTTCTGCATGATTCCTCCACTGTTTTAATTGGATATGGTAAAACTCACAATATCATGCTTTTAGTACTTTATGGCCAGGAACCCAAGAAAAGAAGGGCAATTTATAGGTGATATACCAAAGTTGTTTTGAGTTGTAGCCCTCAAACACTAATTCCTTTAAAAAATCATGAAAAACTAAAAAACAATAATTATTATTGATTTAATCACATGCACAAAATGATCAATTTGGAAATGTGGACACTTGTGGAATGCTGTCACAGGCTTCCAGATAAGTTTGCAATTCCTTTAGCTTCATTATTTACACCAGAGGATTGCTTATGAATGGCAAAGTGTTGTGTTACATCATTCATTGAAATGTACATGTAGCTTATGCATTGATTGATTGATTGACTGGTGTGAATATTTTCTAGGGCCTACATGTACCTCAACCACAAGATGCAGTGCTGAAGAAAACTGTGCATTGAAATTTAATTGGAGGGAATTTCTTGAGATGCAAGAAGCAGACAGTCCTCTGATTGTGAATTGTGATGCAAATGTAGATTAATGTCTTAATGTCAATACTTGGGAGGGTAGAGGTTTTATTGTGATTCTGGATAGTCACCTTATGAAATTAATCTTATGACATTAACTGTTTGAAGTGAATTCTTTCAGACATCAGGTAATTATAGCAGAGTTGAATGCCTTCTCAATGAACAGGTTAAATGCAAGCAAGAGATCTTCAGTGCAACAATCAGTGACTTCCTCTGTTACCGGTAACACAAGAACAGTTTCTCACTAATTTTTGACTACATTGTAAAATCAAGAAAGGTTTCACTATCCTTTAAGTCTGAGAAAATTGTCAGTCATCTTTCAATCGTAAACACATCAATCTTAAGCAGTAACATAAGTGATATCTTTCCAATAGACATATCTGCACATGGCAGCAATGATTGAAAGATCAATGTAATATAAGTACCATCATCTGAACTGGCGGGTAGCACACCGCATACAGTTCAATGTACCTTGTAAAGTAGGTCTAACCATGGAGTTATTTAACAATTAGACCCGTAGCCCACAAGGGCTACGGGTCAATAGCCCATGAGGCGAAGCCAGATGGGCTATTGACCCGTGGCCCTTGAGGGCGAAGGGTCTAATTGTTTTGGTTTAACCCAACTAGTCGGCCAGAAAAGGCAATAGCAAAGTTAGAAAATGAAATACAAGAAATATTTATGAGGGAATAAAACGAAAGAAAGTGTCGGGCTTTTTGCTACTCGAGGACTATTACTAATAGTCCTCTAGTAGAGTAGCCAATCAAAATGCAGGATTTGCATTAGTCCACTAGTTGGGTGATACTAATTTGTTACAGTATACTAATCTGTAGTATTTTCCATCTGAACTGGCAGGTAGCACACCTCATACAGTTAGATGTAACTTGTAAAGTAGGTCTAACCATGCAGTTAATTTGTTATAGTATACTAATTTGTAGTATTTTCCATCTGAACTGGTGGGTGGCACACCTCAAACAGTTAGATGTAACTTGTAAAGTACTTCTAACAATGCAGTTAATTTTTGTTATAGTGTACTAATTTGTAGTATTTTCCATCTGAACTGGCGGGTGGCACACCTCATACAGTTCAATGTAACTTGTAAAGTAGGTCTAACCATGCAGTTAATTTTTGTTATACTGTACTAATTTGTAGTATTTTCCATCTGAACTGGCGGGTGGCACACCTCAAACAGTTAGATGTAACTTGTAAAGTAGGTCTAACCATGCAGTTATTTTTTGTTATAGTGTACTAATTTGTAGTATTTTCCATCTGAACTGGCGGGTGGCACACCTCATACAGTTCGATGTAACTTGTAAAGTAGGTCTAACCATGCAATTAATTTGTTATAGTATACTAATTTGTAGTATTTTCCATCTGAACTGGCGGGTGGCACACCTCAAACAGTTAGATGTAACTTGTAAAGTAGGTCTAACCATGCAGTTAATTTTTGTTATAGTGTACTAATTTGTAGTATTTTCCATCTGAACTGGCGGGTGGCACACCTCATACAGTTCGATGTAACTTGTAAAGTAGGTCTAACCATGCAATTAATTTGTTATAGTATACTAATTTGTAGTATTTTCCATCTGAACTGGCGGGTGGCACACCTCAAACAGTTAGATGTAACTTGTAAAGTAGGTCTAACCATGCAGTTAATTTTTGTTATAGTGTACTAATTTGTAGTATTTTCCATCTGAACTGGCGGGTGGCACACCTCATACAGTTCAATGTAACTTGTAAAGTAGGTCTAACCATGCAATTAATTTGTTATAGTATACTAATTTGTAGTATTTTCCATCTGAACTGGCGGGTGGCACACCTCAAACAGTTAGATGTAACTTGTAAAGTAGGTCTAACCATGCAATTAATTTGTTATAGTATACTAATTTGTAGTATTTTCCATCTGAACTGGTGGGTGGCACACCTCAAACAGTTAGATGTAACTTGTAAAGTACTTCTAACCATGCAGTTAATTTTTGTTATAGTGTACTAATTTGTAGTATTATCCATCTGAACTGGCGGGTGGCACACCTCAAACAGTTAGATGTAACTTGTAAAGTAGGTCTAACCATGCAATTAATTTGTTATAGTATACTAATTTGTAGTATTTTCCATCTGAACTGGCGGGTGGCACACCTCAAACAGTTAGATGTAACTTGTAAAGTAGGTCTAACCATGCAATTAATTTGTTATAGTATACTAATTTGTAGTATTTCCCATCTGAACTGGTGGGTGGCACACCTCAAACAGTTAGATGTAACTTGTAAAGTAGGTCTAACCATGCAGTTAATTTTTGTTATAGTGTACTAATTTGTAGTATTTTCCATCTGAACTGGCGGGTGGCACACCTCATACAGTTCGATGTAACTTGTAAAGTAGGTCTAACCATGCAATTAATTTGTTATAGTATACTAATTTGTAGTATTTTCCATCTGAACTGGCAGGTGGCACACCTCAAACAGTTAGATGTAACTTGTAAAGTAGGGTAACCATGCAGTTAATTTTTGTTATAGTATACTAATTTGTAGTATTTTCCATCTGAACTGGCGGGTGGCACACCTCAAACAGTTAGATGTAACTTGTAAAGTAGGGTAACCATGCAGTTAATTTTTGTTATAGTATACTAATTTGTAGTATTTTCCATCTGAACTGGCGGGTAGCACACCTCATACAGTTCGATGTAACTTGTAAAGTACCGGTAGGTCTAACCATGCAGAAAATGGCCTCAGCGACGGGGAGCAATGAGAGGCAGCAGTACATTTTTAGGTTCGATTGAAATGTATAAATACTACAATCGTGGCCAGAGATGTTGAGATAATTTAGCAAAACTAACACTTTCGAACAAACAATAGAATTTTGTATTCAAATGAAAACATCTTTTTCATCTGTGGTCACCCCCTCTCCCCCAAACAATGTTGCAAAAGGCTTCTTAGATGTTTAGTTGTTTCCAACATTGAAAAAGGGGAAAGGAGAGGCTACCTTTCACGAGGGGAGAAAGCAGAATTTACACCAAAGAAAAAGGTTGGTAATTTTCATGTGTCTCAACAACTTCTGTCCATGATTGTAGGTACACGGTATAAAACCAAAGGTATTACTTATACCATGAGCAACTACTGTGCAATGACAAGTATATTATTGCAATTTGGAATACTTTTGAGTGGTGATTTCTTGAGCTGCCTTGTTTAAATCTGCTTATTTCTGACTTGGATGCTGAAAATTTCCATGATTTTCATTAGTGTAATTTCACCTTTTTCGAACATTAATATACATATATTTTTTCCTTTAATGCCACTTTACTAGCTATCTAAATTAGTTGTTGTTAAAATGCTGTTAACCCATTTGTTATATTTAAGAGAATTATAAACTGGTAGAAAGAATTAGCCCTTTCACTCCTAATAGAGAAGGAACTCCCCCAGAATTAAAATTCCTTTATGTAAAGTCCCAAGAAATAATACTAAGCAAGAGGTCTGCCAAAACGGGTTGCATTTGAATGGTAACGTTACACTAACAGGATTTCATCCTCAAATTTAACAGTTTGAGTGAAAAAATTGTCTTGTCACAATTAATTAAATTGGTCAAAGAGTGAAGGGGTTAAATAGGCGATTTCTGAGTTCCACAAACCTAAAAGGCTTCTTTGTGAAACAGGTTTGAGGCAACTCTGAAAAATCCTATTCAAAATATGTTAGAGAATGAATATTTCTCTTATAGGCTATTAAAAGATCTGATTGGTGTATATATAGTATAATTATGTATATACAATTTGTAATTTGTTATTGTTTTACCCCCAGTTTTTAGTAGATAATTATGTTCACGGTAAATTTGCTTTATAGAATGAATTAAAAATCATTTGAACATATAAAATGGAATGTCACTGGTTCTCTTTGATGTGTTTAAGTAGCAATCTTGTTTAAAACTTGGACTTTCATTATAAAATCATTTGCTATCGGGGCAAACATGCTCAATATTAAAAGTTTTATCACATTTTACCGCCTCAAGTGAACTTGTTCAAAAGTTGGACTTTAATTTTATTTGCTATACCTAAGCAAACCCGGTAAATAGTAGGAGTTTTACACATTTTGCTGCCCAAGCAAACTCGCTTAAAACTTGGACTGTGTTTATATTTACTACCTGAGCAAACATGCTGAATAGTAAGAGTTCGATCAAATTTGCTGCCCCCAAGCAAACTTGTTCAAGACTTAGGTTTTGACCACATTTGCTGCCCCAAGCATAATTTCCCAAAATTTAGAGTTTGATCAAATTTGCCACCCAGGAACAATTGTTCAAAATAAGTGTTTTGACAACATTTGCTGCGTGAGCAAACGTGTTTAGTACTAAGAGTTTGTTCACATTTGCTACATAAAACAATCTGGTTCAATGATAAACATTTGCCTGCAATTTCCAATATGTGCAAACATGATCAATAAAATAAGATTTTGATCACCTTTACTACCATAAGCAAACACTGTTCAACTTTAACATTTCGCTCACATTTCCAACCCTGCTTTAACTTGCTTAAAATAATGAGTTTACACGTTTTTACAACAGGAGCAAAAGGTGTGCGAAACAGCAAATTTGCGCGCTAATTTGCGTCATGTGTAAAGACAGTTCAAAGAAACACATTTTCATCCACATTTGATCAGTATGTAAATAACCCCCAAATTTGCACGCACACGTTACCTTTGCACACAGGAGCAAATCCTAAACAAATGTGGCATTTACCACCGTTGCTATGGGTGGCAAATCTAGTGCAATATCAATCTTTGCTCTTCAGCAAATTTGAGCAAATTTCTGCAAATGTGGTATTTGCTACACTTTTGCTGTACTTTGGTTACCCTCGTAAATCCATTTTTTCGTCCAGTGTAGAGACCGAAAGTTTGACGTCTGTGCTGTCTTCAACATGCCCATCCTTAGCGGTTGCGGACTTCCAACGACCGTGTCTCTGAAAGACTCTATCTGGCACTCCACTATTAGCTGCAGCAGATGCGCCCCCCCCCCCCCCCCCCGACCGGAACGAGTGAGTGCCGTAGACCTGGGGGTCAGGTACAAAACCTCTCAGGGTTTTGCGCAAGTGGTCCCTAAAAGTACTGTAACCAATGGGCTTATTATTGGAGGCCAACTTGTAGGACTTTTTGGTCTTAATCAACCGCCTGAAAATAAATTGGTCTGATAGAGGGTCGATATTAAACCTGTTTAGATACTTTTCTAGGATCTTGACTGGGCAGGCCGTACCCTCTCCCTTTGCGATCAGGACCTCATCACCTTGCCTTAGTTGATCATTTTTGCTCTTCTCGACTTTAATTGACATGTACCCGGTGTGAAAGGAAATTTGATTTCTTTTAATCCTACTGACGTCCTCAAACCTGAGGAAACCCGCGAAACACAGTAGATATAGGCAAACATTTCTAAGCTCCAAACCGTTAGACAGGTCAGCCCCGCCAACTATACTCTTAAGTAATTCCGGTGTGATAGGCTCTTTCCGATTCGACCTTGCGATTCCTAAGATTCTCTTAGACGCATCCCTAACCGCCACAACTAGCGAACTATCAGTAGGGGAGGCCAACCCAGCGGTTTCATGCACCCATTTTATCCCATAGAACGCGGCATCAACAGAACTACAAGAGCTAGTAGTTTCTAATAACTACTGTAAATAAAGGGCCACCGGAAGCGGCTCAGCCAGAAAAGAAGTAACTTCGCCCCAACGCGAGGCAAACTCTTTCCACCTATTGAACGCTCGCGTGTATCCGTCGACAGTGCCTGTAGCCCTGGACATTAGAACAGTGGATTTCATTCTATCAGCCAAATTCCTCAAATCGGGGTGCTCTAGATTTCCGACATCCTTCCAGACTCCGTGCTGGAACACATCTGAAAGAAAAAAGAGACAACAAAATGGTGGGCGCTGATAATTCTTGATAAAAACCTTAAATTAAAATTACTTCCCCAGTGTAAATGTGCCCAAAGAAAGCAAATTCGGTTACGAAACGCTGACTTTATTACCTCTACACATTACATACACGTTAGTTGGCTAGATCCATTAGTACACTTGAAACTGAAAATAAAACACCAGTAACTGTCCCACACTGGACAATTACGGGAAAAAAGCGGATACTAAAGATCCGCTAAAAACTAATGGAAGGTGGATACCAAAGATCCAGTCACACTACTGTATGCCATGTTTTCGACATAAATTCCAATCAGAAAAGGCCACATCTTGACTTAATTGCACTTATCGCACCATCCATCATCTTCAGTACAAAAACCTGATGAACACAGTCGTTCACTGACATTAAACTTGACTCTAAGGGCGGCCACTTTAAAACACAAATTCTTAGCTCCAAACAAACGGTTCTTAGCTTTGCCTCTGACAAAGAGACACTTGTGATCAGGTAATAACAACCAATCATGCACAAAAGGACTCCAATGTCTGCCGTCTTGAGACAAGACTGTCCAAAAATAGGATGACTTCCACACTGGAACAACAATTGATCCTTCAGCCTTACATAGCTTCAAATGATTGATAACTCTTACAATCAAGGAAACCGGGGGCACTAGCCAATTATTCTCATATTTCCAATCTTGAGTAAATGCGTCAACCGCTTCTGCTCCAGGCTGATAAAACCTAGAGTTAAAGCGAGCAAGCTTGGTGTTATAGTTGCAAGCGAACCTGTCCACCGAATGCGGACCCCACCTAACGTCCAACATTCTAAAAATATCATCGTTTAATGCATAATCATCAAAATCTATGATTCTACTGAGACAATCCGCCACTGTGTTCAGGTCTCTAGGGATCCATTTCATTTCGAGTGAAATGCTATTTCTTGCACACGAAGCGAAGATTTCTAAAGCTAGAGACTGCAATTGCTCAACACGACTTCCACTATTTACAATGCTTACAACATTCTGATTATCAGTGAACCAAGCCACCTGTTGGCCTTTGAGATCGTGAGCAAAGCTACTAATAGCTAACTGAACCGCTTTTAATTCCCTCCAAGTAGAGCTCTTCTTACGCTCATCGGACGACCAGTTCTGCTGAAATACTTTACCTTCGTTTTCAACAAAAGAACTGCAAGCGTAATCAGAAGCATCCGAATATACAATCTTCGAGGGCTTGCTTTCGGTAGGCCACGCCGCCCGACCGTTCAGAGAACGTGCGTTTAGTTTCCAAAACATTATTTCCCGAATAGCCTCATCAGTGAGCTGGACATTAGAATTCCACGAGAACCTACCATATAACACATGGTATAATGACCTAGTCATAATGCGCGTGACGTTACCCACAAAAGGAGAGAATGAAATGATCATGCCAATAAGCGAAGCCAGATCCCTAGCTTTGACTACGCGAGATTCACAATCATTGAGGAAATCAATAAAATTAACAAATTTGCGCAGTCGTTGATCAGTGGCAGCAATGGTGACCCGAATAGTGTCAATCACACAACCTAGCCAAACTATAACATGAGAAGGATCCCACTGGGACTTTGCAAGGTTTACAATAAAATCAAACCTAATTAGATCGCTATGCACCTTCAAGCTGTGAATTTTAGCAGTTAACTCTGTAGCACCCCCGCCCAATCCGTCATCAAGAAAAACGACTATCGGAATACCATTAGACCTCCACATTTTAATAACTGGCTTAAATAGTTTTGTGAATAAACATGGCGCCGAAGACAGACCGAATGGGAGAACTGCAAATTGAAAATAACGAATAACCCCGTCACCAGAACCCCACCTAAAAGCTAAGAACTTTCGGTGCTCGGGAAAAATCTCTATATGATGATACCCCGACTTAAGATCAAACTTAAAAAGGGAATACCCCCGTGAAATAATTGAAAGCGCGACTTTGAGATCTTCGCATTTAAATTTTTGTTTGTAAACGTACAAATTGACATGTCTAAGGTCCAATATCAATCGCTTCTTCCCAGACGATTGTGTGGAAACTGACAAGGGATTCACAATATCGGGAGCTTCATCTAATTCTTCGATACAATTCATCTTGAGTAGATCTAGAACCGCCCCGGAGACAAAGTCCTTCTCCTTAATAGCAGATAAGTTATTATCGCTGTGTTTCGGAGGAGGGAGAGAAACAAAAGGAATTTTATAGCCTTCTCGAATAACTTCCAATATAAAACCCGGAGCATTGATTCCTTCCCACTCTGAAATGCATTTTGCTAGCCTTCCTCTAACCGATGTAACAGATTTCGCCTGAGTAGAATCTAATTCATACGAATCAAGAATAGAAAACTGTGCACGAGAAAAATCGACTCCCACACAAGGAAAATAAACATCATCATCGACAACTAGATAATCATTAGTAACAATGGAATCAACTACACCTTGATCGTCCTCATCTAGTCAGAAGCTTGTACTGGGTTTGGATTGAAAAGTCGAGCATTGAGCTCTCCAATGTCCTGGCGTGCCACATTGAAAACAATTCCCGGGTCTAATTCGACTCCTGCTTTGTGCCTCCACCGTTGGAATTTGTTTAAGACCTAGCGAATTTCGTTCGCCCGAACGACTGGGACCTGAATCCTGAAAGACCGAATCCTTTCTGGCAGCGAACCCCGAAGCAGCAGTTCGGGATCTTGAAGCCGACTGTTTTAAATGTGCCTTGGCGCATGCTTCAGCTTTGAACATCTTTTTCTCATCGTCAGAGTCATCAGCGATCTCGCTCTTTTTATACTCCTGGACCGTAGACCAGTCGTACTCTGACTTGTCGGCAAGAAGGATGTGCTTTTGGCGCTCTTTCAATAAGTCCTCACCTTTCTGGAGCGAGTCCTTAACTTTGTCCAGAGCATTCGCTTGAGCGGCTGCTTTAGTTTTCTCTAAGGTGTCCTGAATCTTCGCGTTAAACCTGAATTGATCTTCATTCGCTTTCTTTTTAAAACGCCTTGGTTCTTCCATTTTAAGTTTCTTGATCTCACGAATCTGAGCGTCCGACGAGTCCACGTGCGATCTTTTTAACTCGTCTATCGATTTCTGGAAAAGCTGCTCCATTGATTTCATCATGGTCTGGTTGTTGTTTTCTATCATTTTAGCAATGACGTCTTTCGAAACGCCCTCTTCATCCATGGCAGTTGAAAGAAAAGACTTGGAAAGAAACAAAAGTTAATCGGACTGATGCAGGCCTAGAATGCCTCACCACGTGATGAACTGACACTTTATAGACAACCTGCTACCCATCATGCCTTACACCAATCGTACCCAGACCCTTCTGTTCTCGTGTTGTAGAAATATCAATTTCTGTCTTATTCGCAGGCTCAACCGTCAGAAATTATATTTTTTATATCTTGGATCAATTTTATGCACTTGAAACTAGGACAGATAAATATCTGGCCGTCCAGAGAACTCTATTGTGGATGAGACACAATTTTAAAATACATGTGATGTATCAACAAAGTGAAAAAATCGACCTGTATCGCTGCTGTATAATTTAATTCGATTTATTATTTTTCAAGGTTAGTTTTCACTTTAATGATACATCGCATTACTTTGAATTGAAAATCAATTGTTATTATCACTACCACAGTAATGCATGACTTTTACCATTATCAAGGTATTTCAATTTTTCAATGTTGTTGCTGAATGTTATGAGCTGCACTCCTTCGTCATCACCCATCGTGAAATACCCAAGCGATGGCTGGGGAAAATCTCTAGAAAGGATACCTTCATTCACTCGCATTGACTCACAGATTTCCCTGTTGAAGGAGAAAATCCTGACCTTGAGAAAAAATTCAGGGCACTTGAGTGGCGATTGTTTTGCTTCGAGAATATTTCAAAAAATGATTCCCTTTATTACCTAATTTGAAAACGATGAAGGCTTTGTGTGAATTTAATATTTTACCAGATAATAATAATGTCAGACAACAAACAATATTTTGTTTGGAAAAATGAACCAGGGTACATGTACACAGTATGTAATTAAGCTTATTCAGTTGTGTTTAAATGGATATTAATATCTGACATATCTGGGAGTCTCCTATTGAAAGAAACATGGTGTACATAAAGCTCAGTCGGTAGAGCAACGGTGATCTAATCCGGAGGTCGTGGGTTCGATTCCTACCCGGGTCAAAGATTATGGGTGTTGCATAAGAAGTTCCTGATACTGTGGATCAGCGAAGGTTCTTCATCCATCACATGCACACAGTAGCGATGGCCTCACTTGAGTTCTTTCCCCATATATGGAAAATAATTGTTTTTTATCAAACAATGGTAACAAAGAAGCATTGAGACAAGATTGGATTAGGAGTTGCTTACTGAAGCATGTTACAAGAGAAATTAAAATCTCGGTTAATCGACGTTTCGATGTATCAAACATCATTCTCAAGATTGAGGTCGTTTATGCTAATGTAAAAGTTGTTAAGAGAGGGTTGAAGATTTTGAATATCTAATATGCGCATTCCACAGTGCTTGATGTTATGTACGAAATGTTAATCATAAAAGAACTAAAACCATCACTCAACGTACAGTCAGACTCTATCCGCGTGAAGTTATTCACTGATGGTTAACTAAAATATTTACATAACATCAAGCACTGTGGAATGCGCATATTAGACTCTCTCGTAACAACCTCAATCTTGAGAATGATGTTTGATATATCGAAACGTCGATTAACCGTGATTTTAATTGATACAGGGACTAAAAAATGTGCAAGTTTTTCGTTCATATTTATCTAAGATAGAAATTGAGGTCACCTTGCAGATCGGGGGTGGACCCAGGATTTTTCGTAGGAGAGGGTGAACCACTAACGAATGGGGTAGATGCTTTGTGGGGTAGTGGGGGGGGGGGGGGAATGCGCACCCCCTGCACCCTCTCCCTGGGTCCGCCCCTGCATATTTTTAATATCGCGTCCATCAAAAACCCTTTGCACGTCCAATTGACTCATACGTCATGCGTTCAATTCATGAACGAGATGAGAGTGACTCACAACTAAGAGGTTCGCTTAGTAAAGAATTCCACGATTTCACACCACTGAAGCGTAGGCTAAGCATTCTGTTCTGGGCCATATATGGGGAATAACAACTCTATTTGTATTTGTAGGTGTAATATATAGCTAGTACTTGAGAGGGATTCCCTAAAAATTACCTTTATAGTCACAGTTACTTGAACTCCCGACAACTAGAAAAATTTTACTCTTGTGTAGGTTTTGATAGACAAAGTAGTCTAGGGATAAGGCGCGTTTTAATGTTGACTTGACGTTTCGTATGCTACAACGTACATCTTCAGAAGTGACGGTTGAACAAATTAAGATGTACGTTGTAGCATACGAAACGTCAAGTCAAAAGTAAAATGCGCTTTATCATTATGTTTGTAGCCGCTGTTTGTTTTAGTCTAAGGATGGACCGGAACTGCGTGAAAGGGGAGGTGAAAGACAGGACGTAACCTTCGAAATATTTACGATTAGTTGGTTGCGTTAATCAATCGTCACTTTGTTTTGCGACTTCTGCTCCAAGCAATGCATTTTGGTGGCTGTGCATTGCAAGCACGATGCATCATGGGAAAAAGCCAGCCGAAAGCCAAAGACATCAAGATTCTGCACCATGGTATATTCGTTTTAAATTAAATTCTGATAATGTGAAACGTTTCTTTTCTCAAATCTAAAGGAAATCCAATCTCCGGATGAAACACGAGTTAATTGGACGTGCAAAGGGTTTTTGATGGACGGGATTTTAAAATCTGCAGGGGTTGATCTAGGGGGAGGGTGCAGGGGGTGCAACCAATAGTCGTAGCTGCACATGGCGAGGTAACTTGCATTCCAGAGGTAAATTTTGCAGTGGTAAGGTTATCTTGGGTATA
>OX421455.1:23866969-23884469 GCA_949126865.1 Montipora capitata | reverse complement strand
GTTAAAATATTAAAGATAAGGGAATGAATGAGTTTAATCTGGTATGGAAATCATTCATTTTTGTACTATAATTAACTATTAATTGCTTACACGTATGCTCTTATCAACTGTTACCATTTGAAGTTTCAATTTATAGCACCCTATGTAATGGCCAAATATGCTCATTTAGAATTGAAGGCTGACACAAAGCTACGTGCCCTGTTGTAAGACTTATTATGGTAAGTCATACGTCGTATCACTTCTAACTTTATTAACCTAATATGACAATTTGCTTTTTTCCTGTTTACCACAGGGGAGACGATTTTCGGCAAGACAACTCAAGATTGGCAATGCTATGCGCAACTTTCCCAGGTGTTCCTGTTGTTGCTTTGACTGCTACTGCAAGCAAGAAAGATGTTATGGCAATCAAAGAATCTTTAAACTTGAAAAATCCTCTGGAGATCATAGGCAATCCAAACAGGCCTAACATTATGTATAAAAAAGCATTCCGCAAGGGTGATGATGTTGACTTCTATGAAGATCTTCTGAAGCCTATGGCAAATGATTTGAAGCAAAGCAAAGCAGCGTATCCTTTAACTATACTGTATCTACCTTTGAAATGGTGTGGGTTTGCCTATAAATACTTTGAAATGCAACTGGGTAATGAGCAATACTACCCTACAAGTGCTGAGCCATTGCCAGAAAATATATTTTTTGCACAATACCATTTACCCCAGACAAATGCTATGAAGGATCAAATCCTCAAAGAACTAGCCTTACCTGAATCCAAAGTGAGAGTTATCTTTGCTACTGTCGCCATGGGAATGGGAGTCGATATTCCATCAATACAACATGTCATCCATGTGGGACCACCACGCACAAAAATAGAATATTACTTTCAAGAAACAGGACGGGCAGGACGGAATGGTCGTTTCTCAACTGCTATCCTTTACTACAACAATCGTGATATAGAGAAAAACCGGGAAGGCATGAGCGAGGACATTAGGGCTTTCTGCCAACTGGAAAATGCCTGCCTGAGGAAGTTTCTATTGAACTGTTTGGACAGAAGTGAAGTAGATTTCAGGACTGTAGGTCACCTTTGTTGTTCCTATCGCGCATCTAGCTGTGATTGTCAAAATTGCCTTAAGGAAATGCAATGAATGAGGTTTTCAGATTTTTCAGTTTTACCTCAGGTGGTATCTGATAATAAGATGAAGGTGTTTCAAATGACTTGATTCTTTGAAATAGTATTTTCTAATAAACTAGCAAGGGGAGAACCCTGGGAACAAGGCCGTATGCTCTACATGCACCTTCAACTTTTAGTTGGTCAATAATAAGCACAATTTTCATAAGTGCCCATACTGATTTTTTTTTTTTTTTTTTTTTTTTTAATGCTTAAAAGTCCGGTAATGAAAATGTTGCGGAACATTCCATCAAACAAAGCCATTTAAGAGCTTCTGCCTGAGAGACCGGGGCAGACTTGGAAATGAAGGTCGGCCGACCAATCGCTTAAAATTGGTACACAACGTACTTATGTTGACTTATGTAATATGCCAAAGTTTCAGCTTCAACGACTTTTTTTTAGCCGAGTTCTGGATATCAGCCCCTCAGGGGTCCCAGAGGCTGATTTTCAGTGCAATTCTGGCCACTTTTAAATCTCTCTTTTAGCAACATGACATTAATTTCAGGCAAAAACAAAACCATCTTTGTAAAACCCTATCCTTAGGCTTTTATGGGTGAGAATATTAGCTCATGGAAATTTTTCGCTAGCCTGTGGCTGTTATCACAACTTGGTCATATTTGAAACATATGGGAAGCAACAGGAAATGGCCTGTTTTTCAGACCAAATATTTTCCATGCCCATGTTTTATATCTTGAGGTCTTAGTATCCCTGCAAAGTTCAGCCCTTAGTTTAGTAATATCAAGAAAAAAAATACTAAGGTTGAGGCTTTTTACTAAGAAAAAAACTTACGAAAAGATGGCTAACCAGGCCTCTTCCGGTTAAAGTTTCAACAAGGTGTGTCTGCAAAAATCAGCCATTTAATTTCGATTATCTTTTTTCCTTCCAAGTTATTGTTAAAAGAGACTCTGAAGTTAATTGTCACCGAAAAGACTTGCCGTTAATAAGAAATTTTTATGTGATTGTTTTAGGACCGATCAGATAGTGGTCCGACAGCGGTTATAAACCCACCTGTTTGGGCTTTAATATTTTCTGAAGAAAAAAGAACTTATCGGTCTCTTTAAATGCAACCGCAACATCTGTCGTGACACTACTTGAGAATCGTTTTGAACCTTAAAGAAATTTCGAATATAATTAAAGCTAATCGTCTAACACAAATTGCAGTCACTCTTCCAGTCTATTTGCAAAGTGTCTGGATAAATTCACTTACAAAAAACGCTTACCTGGCTTCACTTTTACAGACATGCCCCTTTCCTACAATCCCTTAAAAGTGAGGTAACGTTAGAAACTTTAGCCCCAGCGATAAATTTGTCGCAAGTGCGTCGTTGCGAGTTAGATATACACAGGTCGATTAATACCGTACGTGACGAGGCCATTGTAGTTTGCTGGCTATGACTGACTTGGAATTCAGTTGTTTTCTCGTGCAGATTCGTCTCCTTGATATTGCAGAAAATGATTATGATAGAACTTGTATGAGAACCTCAATGGCATGATTTGTTTACTGAATATTTATTCATACCCTGCGCCCCAGTGTAAATGGCTCACGTATGTTGTAAATGATTGATAAGGACGTCCAACACGGTCCGTTTTCGCCGCCAATCCGCTAAATTGCTAAAAGATTACTCACGGGCACTCTTTCCCTTTCTCTATCGGTATTTTCCTTTTGTTGCTTTCTCAAACAGCACAGACCCATGGTGGCATCCATACTGCATATATATATCCAAAGATAGGACAGGGGTGGAGTGGGTTATCCTTCCGGCAAAGACTACTGTTTTGGCAACTTGGGAAATAAAATATTTCAGCTTTCTTGGAGCCCTCAAGGACTTAGGGTTTTTTTATGGCACCCGTAGCTGTAGATCATATGAAAAAGCAAGTCTTTATGGACTCACACTGAATTGCTGACCCTTAACTCTGGTTTCGGTAATAAGAAGCAACCTAGGCGGTAATCGCCCTGGAGGGCCATTATTATGCATGCTGTAGGTGATAACGTAAGTCGTCACAAGGCCTAGTGCCCGCTCGTACCTGCTGGAGCTTAAATTGGTTACTGCTCTTCTTTCCTAGACAGGATAATAATCACTGGTGCCCATTTATACATCTGGTTGGAGAGAGGCACTGTTAAAGAAAATTGCCTTCCCAAGACGACATGTCAACGCCCTAGTAACCAGGACCGCCCGATCCAGAGTCTAGCCCGCTAACGCGCTATGCCAGTTCCTTTTTGTGTAGAATCCGAATGTAATGTGGACTTTTATCTGTCCTAAATCAACAAAATGCATCGGGAAAGAAATAAATGGCCAGCACTTTCAAAAGAAAGTGGACACCTTGCCGGCTTCTTTGTTTATTTGCGAGGAAAGAAACTATCTGCGATCTATTAATTAAACTAATTAAATCTATTCAGTCTGTAAGCGAATTTGTTTCATTTGAGTCCATTTGAGTACTTTTGAAAGGCAGAGTAGCGAAAGTCTGGATTTCACAATTTAGTCTCTTGGAAAATCAAAACCATGAGTTTCCGGTGCACCTTTTGGAAAGAAGTTGACATATGTGGGGCACGAGATAACAAGCCGTCAGAGCCTGCTGTGACTCTCCCATTAGCGACATTAGATCGAGATGTTACGCACCTGCTAGTCAAAGTGGGCGCTGCTGGTAATAAACTGACTGCGTCACACAGAGTTGACAATTTTCCTGAATGGAAGTTAATTCTTAACCAAGCTGGCTTGTCTGGCATCACAAAAGATGAATTAAAGACGATTGTGATATGTCCACGTCACCGCCGAAAATTCACCCGTTTGCGTGCCATGTGAATACCCTTTTCACCAAGGCGAAACAACGAAATTGAAAAAACCGAAGAAGGTCACCGCTGACGTGTCAGACATGCAGTTAAAAAGGCGGCACAACTAAGATGATCGCTCTGTCCACATTTCCAGCCATGAAGTCGAATGTACCCTTCAAAACTTGGTAAATAAGAGATTTTCCGAAACCTGTCGGTAAGACGGCAAGGACATCTCTACCTTTCATCACTATAGCTTCCACCGCTTGCCGTTGTCTTTTTTTTAACGACACTAACCCCCAATTCATGCAAGGAGGAAGAAACTGCGTGCTCGAACATGGTGAAAAGAAACCTTCGTGATGACTTCCAATCTCGACTTCCGTTTTTCAAACCCAAGCATGCGCACAAGAACCGGAACCGCACGATTTCTGCGGTAAAATTCCCTGTTTCCAGAGTTCTCCCCGGCGACCCACCGCTGACCGAGGAGCCGGAGAACTCTGGGCTCGAGATTGATTAACATAGCGATAGAGCTTTGAAGACTTCGGTATCTCAATCGTTGAAATCTTTTTGTAGACAAATTTCTCCACGAGCTCGTCTAGATCGCCTTGTAGCACGTTTTTTAAGATGATACAAAGTTAGCTTTGATAAGTGTTCGCTTTGATTCTCGATAAGTTTCACGATGGAAGGTTCACTCTTAAGTGATCGCTCGTAAATTTGTCTCTCCAAATATTCACTCTTAAATTTCCACTCATAAACTAGTGCATCGTAAAGGTTGGGAAACGTATCGTTCCCCAAAAAGCTATAATCTTTCTCTTGACTGTCCTCCATGTCTCGTGCTTTTCAAAATGGCGGATAAGATTTCAATGAGCCAGCGAGCACTCCCAAAAGTAACGAGCCCGCGATATATCGCAATTCAGCGATATATCCCTAACAATGTAACGTTGAAAAAACGACAGAAACCGTCTGCATTTTACGACCAGTGCCAGCCTGCAGCTGGGCCCCGGTAACTAGTGAATAATCAGCTATTAATGCACGTGACGTTAGAATGCCATAAATACCAAAACATCCGTCATATTAAATCCACAAGTCTGGATTTGATATGACTATTCCATGAAGTCAGAAGCTCACTTTTAGCAATTACAATAACATTAAAAGAGTAGTGAAGAGGTACTAAAGGTACAAAACATTATGTTTGTCACAAGAAACTTGAAAACGTCAATAAAAACTTAACAATTAGAGGAGAAATCCCAAACTTTGGGTAATTGTAATTGACAAAACAAGGTTGCCATGGAAACAAGGCAGAGTCTCATAAATAGAGTTTTGTTTTACCCACCCTTTCCCATCAAACTTATATACCCAGTAAACAACTTGTTCTATTGTATTTTGATTACTTTTCTTGTTAAATGTGCGGCTGGTGTCTGAAAATTAAAGCTAATAAAGAATTAAGACTTTGACCTAAAGTGCGTAGAGGGTAAATTCTCTTAAAGTGTTTCGTGGTAAAAAAGCCTCAACCTTAGTATTTTTTTCTTGATATTACTAAACTAAGGTCTAAACTTTGCCGGGATACTAAGACCTCAAGATATAAAACATGGGCATGGAAAATATATGGTCTGAAAAACAGGCCATTTCCGGTTGCTTCCCATATGCTTCAAATAGGACCAAGTTGTGGTAGGCTAGCGAAAAATTTCCATGAGCTAATGTTCTCACCCATAAAAGCCTAAGGATAGGTCTTTACAAAGATGGTTTGTTTTTGCCTGAAATTAATTCCATGTTGCTAAAAGAGAGATTTAAAAGTGGCCAAAATTGCACTGAAAATCAGCCTCTGGGGACTCCTGAGGGGCTGATATCCAGAACTCGGCTAAAAAAAAGTCGTTGAAGCTGAAACTTTGGCATATTACATAAGTCGACATAAGTACTTTGTGTACCAATTTTAAGCGAAATCGGCCGACCTTCATTTCCAAGTCTGCCCCGGTCTCTCAGGCACAAGCTCTTAAATCTAATTATAATTTCTTAAAGGTGATGCTGAAAAGACGGGAAATTGTTTCTTGATTCTTGTTCTTAGTTCACAGTAGAGAGGTCAGATTTCATCCTCATCATCATAAATGATGGGAGCATTCATAAGTATTTTTTTCTTGTGTCTTGATACTAGCCACTTTGCCATTTCAGCTTCCTCAAGAGTAGCCAAAGGTTCAGAACTTATCTCCTGAAATGACTCATGCTTTCGATTTGGTACTGTGTTAGATGGCTTTAGGGTTCTTAAATCAGCTAGTATTTTCTTTTCATCTGAAACCGAGGACTGGTGGCTCTGAGAAGAAACATGGAATCCTCTGTTGATCTGCTGATCATATTTCTCGACAATCTGTCTTTCTCACCCTGATGCCCTAATTGAACGATCAATTGCTTTGTTTGTTTTTTTGGCCCCCATAAGTTTAATCTGCTTCTTCAGGTCTTTGACGATGGCGTAGCAGAAATACCTAATTAAATCACACAAGAATATCGAAAAGATGGCTAGATAGTGAGGGACGGAAAAAACACGTCCGCCATTCCCAGCTGTGGAATGCCTGAAGCTTCAATGCAAGAGATTTTAAAACTTTAACTCCAGCCTAAATCCTTAGGGTCTTTCTTCACCAAGTGCATGCGCTTTCTCCCAGCATCTCGAATATGTAAATGAGATAGAATTTAGCTTAAGTGTATTAGGTTGTGGCTCATATTTAACCTCGGTTACAATTTCTTTTGATTTGGGGTGTGACAACTTTGTAAGGTACGCCACTGGAATTAAATACAAATACAAAAACTAACAGATGGTATGACCTGGATTTTTGTCAAGATAAAATTCATATTGCCAAAGAATCAAAAGAAATAAGACTTACAATTAAACACAGACTACAAGTAATTCAAATACACCCCCAAACCACAAGCCTCTGAAATAAATTATGATAATTTTCTATAATAATGTAACACTCAGAAATAATTAAAATTACCTCTTGGCTTGCATCACCCTCCGTAAGCAGTACGGTATTCACCCGCTGTATTCGGCTCAATTCGTGACCTCTCTGGAAGACGATCAACCCGTACAAAAGTGCCAGTGGAGCTGTTCTCTTTTCTGGATTTTGGTCTAACAGGATCATTTGAGACAGAACTGTGTACACCGTGGGACAAAGTGTTTGGATTTCTTTGATGATCTCCGAAACATTTAGCGAACTCAAGCCAACATATCCCCTTGATCTAAGAACTGAGTTCGTCCCTCTTCTTGCTACTTCCACCAACTCTCTGTCAACTTGGTTCAAAAGACTTGACAGAATCTCAGTTCCTGAATCTGTCTCAATACTTGTTGTCTAAGGGAATTTTTTGTCCAGGTATAAAGTCATTTAAGAAATAGCACTGGCAGCCATAGGTCATTTGTGATTAATTGAACGCTTTTGAACCAAAAGTAAGTAGTAAGTAAGTAGCTCAATTAATTAATTTATCCCAGCTATTAATATTAAAATTGTTGTTGGCTTCTTTCAAGACCTTATGAAAAGTTATTTGTGGGCAATCGCTAGCACATCGAATTTTGTAAACAAAGGAAGCGAACAAATACCCGCAATTGCTTGGGCATCTTTCTGAAGGAAATAGCTACTAAAAAAGAGATATTGGTTAAACCAGCCAAAAAAACACAAAAAAAGAAAGGCGTACACGAATTTACCTGGTGTTGGACATCGTTTTCACCGAACATTTCCAACAGTCGCTGAGGCATTCAAAGGTAGCTCATTCTGAAAGAAATTTGTGACCTTTAGAAAAATACTCGCAACTCGGAAGCGGCAATGAGGTATCTGGGACTATTGAGAATGTTGAGACTAAAAATAAACCTAGAAAAACACGATCGAACTCAAAGTTGTTGACCTCTTTTCCTGGCGAAGATTTCATTTGCGTTGGTACTGTATCGAAATTTAGACCGCGATGGCTTCTTCTCTCAGATTGCCTCGCGCTCTTGGCGAAGGTGCGTGGCACAGATGGTGATATTTCTGTACATCGTTTCACTGTTTCGAAAGAACTCTGACTTTCACTGATCACGGTTTTGAAGGAAATAAAATTTTTCAAGCGTCTTTCGCTAGGCATACATAATAGATGTGGCAAAAATTTATCTTTTCGCAACGGCCGGCCATAGATGTCCTCAGCAGCGGCGAGCAATGCGCAATTTTCATTTGCATAAATGTTCTTCCAGCAAGATACGTCTCCAACTGATTTACAAAGCCTGCAACAACTGATATTTGCAGCAGTGGAAGATTTACTGACCTTTTTCGGCGTCTGCTGAATATCTTTATTCCCAGTTGACAACATTCGGTCCGATTCACGTGAGGTTTGTTTTGATTGCCGACAAGCTACGCTCGCCAGTGGACTACGTGGAGACAAATTCCCCACTGATCTGCCCCTCCCTCAAACCGGTTATTTGTAATCTGCTGAAATATGGAAGACACGTGACCAACCCAAACCAGGGTGTCTCTCTCTGTCTCTCGTTCCAGGGAAAGAGTAGGAGAGAACCCTGGGAACGAGGTTGAGCCACCAGTGTGGACCACAGATATCATGATATGTCAAACCGGATTGAAACCAGCGAAAGATGCAGAAAGAAAACTTCTTCCAAACTGTTTTAAAAACGAAAAGCGTTGACTGTGTAAGAACTATAGTATAGTTGATGTAGTATGGCCGTGTAGCCGCGTCGAGCCACAGAAAGCGAGCGAAAGATCACGTTCAAGTTCAAGTTTATTAAATTCTTATTTTACTATTACAATGGTAAAGGCTACACTATCCCGCAAATAGCATATGCTAATCAAGGCGGGTAGTGCTTTTATCTAAATGTGTACAAATAAGTCTTAAAGAGTAAATTACTAGACTAATTAATTAATTGATTAAAAGCAAAAAGATAAATAACCAAAACAAAAAAAGATGAATTAATTGATATGGACATTTTAAGACAATAACGGAAAATTAGTCTCTACATACTGAATTACTGGTATAATGACGAAGTTTATAAATTACACTGTACGATATCTCTATTCAGCTAGAAGAGGTAATTTTTGAATCAGGGTATTAAGATCAACATAAGAATCCTCATGCTCTAAAAACCGCAGTAATATTTGTTTTAGACAATTTTTAAAGGAAAATCTCCTCTTTTTTCGCAAGTATTGAGGAAGTTTACTCCATATTTTACATCCAATCCGCGAGAAGGGTTGACTCTGTTGATGTAACCTTGAAAATTTCTCATAAAAATTGCCCGCTTTCACTGATCGATCGAGTCTTATAGGAATGTATAGAATCAATGTTAGTAAAAAGCTCTATCAAGTTTATAGGTGCAGTTTTGGAATGGATATCATGCATTAGAGTTGATATAGCTTTGTAATAGAGCATGTCCACAGGAAGAATGTTCGCACGCATGAATAAAGGTATAGCATGCTCTCTTTTCCACATGAAAGTTAGAAATTTCGAGGCAAATGAAAGCTATAGACTGTATATACAGGAGAAAGGAACACATTCCGTGCATTTTACCTTTCGACACACCCATCCAAAAAATTGGTTTTTGCCCTGAGCGGGACTCGAACCGACGTCTCCCTCCCATGCTCTCTTTTATTTGCAAAGTAAATTAAACGCAGAGCTTTCTTCTGGCCGATTACAATTTGGTTAAGATTAGCCTTAGAGGTCTGGCCCCAGGCCAGTAGTCCATAAGAAATGTATGGGTGTATTAAAGAGCGATAAATATTTAAAAGAATAGAAATTGGTACAAAGTGTCTGAGTCGTGAAATAATGCCGATAGTTTTACTTATTTTAAGCGCAATGTAGTCTACATGAAATTTCCAGGGAACATTATTGTCACTCACTCATTACACCAAGATACTTGACAAAATATTTACGTTCAAGTTTCTTCATCATTTTGTTCTCATTGTCAAATACTTCAAGGTGAATATCGATTTTAGTCTTTCGTTGGTAAGGATCAAATATTACGAAATTACTGAGATTTATCAATATTGAGACTTAATTTGTTTGCTAACAGCCAGTCACAAACATTGGTCTAGTTCTGTGTTTACGATACTTTCTAAGGATTTCAAATTTTTATCTGCGAAAAGCAAGTTTAATTTGTGTCATCGGCAAACAGGAAGAAATCATTTTTTTTTGAAGAGGTTTGGATATCATTTATATACAATAGGAATAGTAATGGCCCCAAGACCGAGCCTTAGGGTACGCCACAGGCTACCTTCCCTTTTTTGCAATCTTTCCACCTGCTTGCGTTGTCTGACATCGGCCGGAAAGATACGAGTGAAACCAGTTGTTGACAATGCCTCGTATCCCATAATGGTTAAGTTTATGAAGCAATGTTTCATGGTCAACAGTATCGAAAGCCTTTTTTAAGTCCACAAATATACCGCATGAAAAACGTTTCGCATCCATGTTTGTTTCTATTTTGTTAGCAATGTCTATTAAAAAGTGCATGTTCAGTGGAGTGACTTTCGCGAAATCAATATTATGATGAACATAATATATCATGCTTCGTAATAAACGCTTTCACTCTATTACACATCAATTTCTCAAACAGTCTGTTAATATTAGAGAGTAGTGAAATTGGCCTATAGTTTCCACATTCAAGTTCATCGCCGCTTTTACAAATAGGGATTATCTTAGCGTGCTTCAGTTTGCTGGGAAACATGCCGGTATTAATCGATAAATTCATTATTTTTGCTAGAGGTTTGGATATAACTGTAAACTGTGAGGCGCATTTAAGGATACGTACCGGAAATGAATATAGCCCGTGTGCTTTATTAACAGGGAGAGACAATATCTCATTTCTGATTTCCAACGGCGTAGTTGGGTCGAAAAGAAATGATGACAAGGGTGATGGACCTTAGCGGAGATATTCATGGAAACGCTGTCTACACTGTGGTATTGCAGATGCCAGTTTATGCCCAACCGTAGCAAAAATGTGTGTTGCGCACATCTGAAATCTCTTCTGCATTTGTTGTCACAACTTTGTTAGCTGGGCGAAAAATGAAGCCTCGCTTATGTTTAGGTGAGTTAAACTGGGTTGAACCTGCAATCCAAGGGAAAAAAAAACCAGTATCTGGTCAGCGGTGAGCTCTAAGCTTGAGTCCGCGGTATGGTCACGTGATCCTGGTCAGCGGATACCTTGTTTTGACAGGTATCAGTTGATCAAAACATGGATGTCCAATATCAAAGATGTATGCTGTAAACTACAGTCCCGGACAAAATTTTACAATACACTTTAGAATACCTTGCCTTCCCACAATGTTGTTTTGGCAAATGGGCTCAGAAACTCCCATTAGAACAACATTGTGAGGGGCGAGTGAGCTGCGAAAGCTTCAGATCTGTATAGTCGTGTACTGCTCCAACGAATTATGTCACAGACTGTATTTGTGAGAAATTTAAACTATTTCTAGGACGTGATGACAGGGTCATAAGTGATACAACTTTACAGTCTCCTTCATATCCGGTAGGATAGCGCTTCGTAACGTTTTTATTCGTAACTGAGTTTGATGTACAGTGTTCGAATTTCTTTTGTTATATATGCACAATGATAAAAGAAGCGAAATTGTTTAGATTTAGCTAAGGAGAGAGTCATAATCTGAAGTATGGTTTTTCCTGCTGCCATTGATAGCGTGACAAGGGCAAGGGCGCATTTTTTTTTTCTCGCATTGAAAGGTTTTCTCTTCGTAAAGTAGCTAAAATGCGCTACATTTCTCCTAAAAGCGCTTGGAGATTAATCAGTGACAGTTTTCCTGGAACGGAAAGTACATACAAAGGTTTAACAGTTAAGAGAAAATCTATCCAGCCATTGTTTAACAGAGGACGTCCATGGAAGTTACGTTAAAGAAGGCAAGGGAGGCCCACAAGAGCGAAGAAGACGGGGTTTCTACAATTGCTGTATCTGCGAGAAACGTTTGTCGCTTTCTAACTTCTAAAGGATATAACTACCTACAAACAACAAAAAAGGACTTTCGACTTCGTGGATGTGCTAAAGACAGTAAGATTTGCTCTAAAAATGAGAAGACAACATACTGAATACATACGGAAGAAGGATATTGCCTTTTACCTTGATGTAGTTTCCTTCAGGAGGTCTTATAAAATACTAACTGATGCGGTATTATATATAAAATGACGATGTATCGCCAGCGGTCAAATATTGTTACGGCTTAAAATTAGTTTGCACATATATGTATTACCCGGTCCAGTGTTACGCGAGTAAAACTTCATAAGACCCAGAAAATTTAAAAGAATACTTTATCCTGCCCCTCTCCGAATCAAATAGCATAACAATAGACACCATTGTTTGGGCTTGCTCTGCTTGCTGAGAAGGGTGTTTGACAAGGAAATAAGAAACTTTCCAGTTCTGGATAAACTTTGGCTATGTAGCTGGCGACATAGCCGCTTTAAAACGAAGTAGGATACGATCCCTCTATGCAGTCAAGTCCAAAAGCACATGGGACTAATAGACTGCCTATAGGGTTCAAAGAATGTTTCAATACGTTGCACCCCCCATTGGATTACCCCAGCCAGCATAGCGAGTTAAGTTTAAATATTAACTGAGGGACAGAATAAAATATTTATTGTCTGGACAATAATTTCTCTTTATGTTAGTACATTTTTTAAATTTATAACTCTTCGACAATTTCTGTCGGTAAGAGACATTGAAATGCAAGTTATAGAATAAAACGGGAGCATGGGGAAACACACTGTTGTTCTTTTCGGGAATTTGTACCGCGTGAAATGAATGAAAGACTTTCGACCAGCCATCGCGCATCTAACAAAGGTGAACTTGCCGGTACAAAATATTGGAGAATCGGGTGAAAAGTCAACATCCCGTGCGGAATGTGTTTTGAGTGTAGGTAAATGAACTTTGTGGCCTTCCAAAAGAAGTGGCTTTAATTTAGGGACACCAACGAACGTCATTTGCGAAAATCACTTCATCGCTGTCAGTACTGACAGTATCAACCAAAGCGATCGTGGTCGTACCAGGATTACAAAGCGGTTCGAAAACAGAGTTCAGAGGATTTATAAAGTGTTTTGCCACAACCACCAACCCCCGTTAAAAAAGATTCTACGATATTTTCCTTCACGCAATAAAACTCGAACGGCCTCTGCAAATTCATTCTGGTTAAGGTAGTTCCTAAGCAGAACATGCTCAGCCACAGTCAACCTTCTATGAAATGGCTTTTTGTTGAACGAGAAACAACCAACCAAATTCAAACAAATCTGACCATGATTTATGTTTCCATTTATTGTCGAATTTATTACAAATATGGCACAACATCTCACTCTAGGCCGCTAGAAATCAAGCCGGGTTTCCTTCTCCTAAAATGTAGCATATTTCCCGCCAATTCTTTTCATAACTGAAATTCGTCAAAAACACAGTCCCGGATAAGATTGTTGAAACACTTTACAATACCCTGCCCTCCCACAATGTTGTTTGGCAAATGGGCTCAGAAACTCCCGTTAAAACAACAACTGTAGCATGATACTGGTCATATTGGCATACATGGAGGGGTGGACGTACGTACGTATCAACGGACGGTCGATGACGTCATGGCTATAAAACCAAGATTTCTCTTACCATATTTTCTTAACAATGGGTTCGGCTGTAATAAGAGAATTTTTTGAGAAATCTGACCCTTATTTTATGTCCCTAAAACTAAAGCCAGGAGTGACAACAATACCTAGTCATGGTCTGGTCAATCGAGTATTCATACTTTAGTGATTAAAATACCTCTTTCAAATAGAGGTGCTCTGTTCCCCTTTTCCCATTCTTCAATTTGCTGTTTTCTGTCTTTATAGCTTTGCTTACATTAGGGTGACTTTTCTTGAATCACAAGGCAGGCGTGATCAGTTGTCCTCACATAATAATCGAAAACGTCCACTAAAAGGCCCTCAAGTTCACGATTGTGACTCGGTTTTAACGTTTGAAACGTTATTGAAATAAAAACACAGATAAAGTTTGAGGCTTTTGTTTCCAAAGAGCGCGAAATAAATGAGTAGGAACACGTGCTTCCCGTGCAGAGCCACGTGCATAACTACGTAATCATGTTATTGGCGAAAAATGAAACAAGGTCAATGTCGCCGAGTACGAGGGAGTAACAACAATATTTTAATTAATTACGGAGTAAAAACAACAACAACAGATCTACACATGGGCCGTTTCACATTTAAGTACATTTCTTTAAAGGAACTTTATTTAAGTGGCGGAAATCGAACCCGCGAAAAAGTGTAAGCTACACACGGATAACTGTTTTAATAATAATGGTCGTTCAAAGTCTCTCCTTATGCAACTCACGTGAAAACGCAAATAGTATTATATCGGCTTCATTGGAGCGTATCTCGTAATCAGCATTTTTGATCGATGGGATCACGTTTGGTGAACAATTGGGAACACTTTCTTATTCTCTCAGACATTTCAGCTGTTTCATTGGTCTAGGAAGTTTGCATATTTTGATCATGCATGACAGGCATTAAGTTTGGGTCAATTACTATAGAGTCCGGTTTATTTCCATCCTTCCATCAATTTAGAACGAGAGCCTAAAATGCCTTTGGGGAAAATAAGGACGCTATTTTGCGGGAAACGTTACAAAGACACTTTATATTCCTGGGTGGTATGTATATTATCAGCTGTCTGCAATGCAGTAAGCCTTGGGTTTGTGCTTAGCTTTGGAATTTTATTTCCGGAGTTAATTGACTATTTTGAAGAGACGAGAGAAAGAGCAGGTTAGTCATCAGGCGTACCTTAATGTGTTTTTTCCTCTCTTTCATAGCTGCATTAGCCTCCCAGTGCATCAGGCTTTCTTCGGCTCTTGTTTCCCCCGCTGGATGCTCTCTCATGATACAGTTGCCCCTGGTATCAGAGGCTTTTTGCTCCTTAATTCTTCTTCTTCTCGGACTAAATTTAGCCGCGAAGAGCGACAACGAACGACGATTCAGCGAGAGAATAAGTCGTTCGTAATTGTTGCTTTCCGCGGGTAAATTTCGTCCGAGAAGAAGAAGAAGAAGAAGAAGAAGACCTCTGAGACTAGGGTACACTTTCACGATGAATTGCGCAACAGCTATTGACGATTCACGCATCAGTGGCATGGTCGATCCGTTTTGTCGGCTTAAATAAGGCGATGGCTTCACCGGTCGTTGTATCGTTTTTAATTTACAGAGTGACCAACTGCGGTCGACCAGTCCCATTTAAAATGTTTACACTACCCGACTTAGCACCCCACAAAACTGCAAAATATTTAGGCGGTTTCGATGAACGTCCAAGAGAATCATAAACCGTTGCAAATAGACTGCACCCCTTATGACGTAACGGATCACAATTTTCTTGTTGTGTGACTACTGAAACATTGCATTCTGGTATTTATAGTAGTAAGGGCTGAGGTCTATTACTCAGCTCGAAATAAATGCTTATCGTTAAATTCCTTGTGGGCTTGACTGAAGAATACCCTGGCACTAGGCTTTTATCGATTGTACTAGTAAAAGTAGAATACTATGCTAATAGCAGTGCCTATAAATTTTTGCACAAATTATGCTCAAATTGTTTTCGTTTTTTTTTTTCCAAATTATGCCACTTTTTCCTAAGATTATTCCTTTTGGAAAACAAGCGAAATAATAATAATAAAGTATTTTCGTTTGTCTCACGGTGTGGTCACTTGTGATGTAGATCGCGACGTTTCGACCGCATACTGCTAGTCTTCATCAGGTGATGAGGTCGACTGGTTACGCGTCACTTTTTAAGCAGGATGCTCCGCTGTGATTGGTACGTAATAAAGTGTAAGGCCTATTACTCAGCTCGAAATAAATGTTTATAAATGTTTATACAGTCGAAACGTTGCGAACTACATCACAAGTGACCACATCGTGAGACAAACGAGAATACTTTATTATTATTGTACTTCACCACGATGAATAACAGCAAACGTTTCTACGACAAGAGAAATAAGTCAAAAAAAATGTATAATAGATTCGTTATTAATTGAAACATTAGCTAGCTATTTCCTTTGAGTGGGAATGTATGTTTGTCACGCACTTATTTTAACAACGACTTTCATGCAAAACACAAATACGATCGTGTAGCGAAACCTTTTTGGTGTCACAAGCTCGTCTTCTATTGTATGTTTGCTTTCGTTGTGTTAAAGCAACAGCCTCCAGCTATGTTTGCTGTTCAAATCCCGTCAGAGGGTTGCAAGTTTTCTCGTGGTGACCACAGGCAGCCCAAGTTCGCGTCACTAGAGAGCGTGTAATAATTGATTACTAGTGGGAAGAAGACCTTTGGGTGCAAGCGGTGTTGCGTTACAGGCGGCCGTTGAGAATTTAAACGTTGTAAGACTTTGTATGGGAAATGAAATACCGTCGATTATGAAGCCTAAAAAACGCTCAATTTAATTCCCGAAAGGGTAAAATAAGCTCCAAAAGGCACAAGAATACACCAGAGGTGAGTCATTTTCATCCCTTTTATCATAGTTACTAACTATGCTTTTATTGAGTGAACGTTAAATTGAGCCATAGTTAGTCTACTAACTATGATTGAGCGTTTTTTAGGCTTCATAATCGACGGTATTTTATTTCCCATACAAAGTCTTACAACGCGTTTAAATTCTCAACGGCCGCCTGTAACGCAACACCGCTTGCACTCAAAGGTCATCTTCCCACTAGTAATCAATTATTACACGCTCTCTAGTGACACGAACTTGGGCTGCTTATGGTGTGACTCATTCGCAAATGATAGGCACTGGGATCAACACTTCCGGGAAGGCCTTTCCACCGTTAGAAAACGGATGCAGCTATAGCATTGACCAAAAATGGGCTCAGGCTTATCAATATATACCGATTATGCTAGCAGTGCTACTTTCAAAAAATCAGCCAAAAATATGTTAGTTCCCTAAATTATGCCACAAATAACACAAAAACCGCGCTGACAAACACAGACGGTTAATTCAAAATAGGAGTTGAAATATAAAGGACCACTAACCAGGGGTAGAAGCTGAATAATTGGACGTCGATTATTCATTATTCTTTGTGTGTTTTGTTCGAATTATTCATTATTCTTTTTAAATTTTTGTAGGTTACTCATTATTCATTGTTGTTACTCATTATTCCACTGGCATGTAACTGCGCTATTCATTATTCCGGCGTTTTCAGACCCAATTATGCATTATTCATTTTTTATTTATACTCGTTATTCATTATTTATTATTCAGCTTCCACCCCCGACACTAACTTATGAACTATTATTATTAAGTAACAATAGAGGTAACAAAAACTAATAAAGAGAGCTTTTTACTGCTGACATATTCATTTAAGGTACGCTTTAAATCTCTGATCAACAGTTTCTCCTTTATTTTAGAGAGAGTGTCGGATCGCCCTTTTGCTAAAATTTCAAAATGATCCCATTTTAAACTGTGACCAGTTGATGTAACATGGTCCGCAAGAGCCGACGTATGATGACCATTAATTATTGCTTTAAAATGCTCAGTTTTTCTGTCATGCAATCGTCTTCTAGTTTATATCTGATGTTTGTCACCGCTGTTTGTGTGTTATTTCTAATAAATTGAGATGGCCAA
>OX421455.1:23844469-23864469 GCA_949126865.1 Montipora capitata | reverse complement strand
GCCCTTTGGGAGATTCAGCAAGCACCCTGTTGTAAAAGCCAATCAAAACAGAGCTACCTAAGCGTAAAGGGAAATATAAGGGTTGACTCAAGGAATTATTAGAGATAGCGGTTCCCTTTGATGAGCTCCTGGCTAAACTCAAAATGTTCCAAACCAGAGTAGCATTTAACTATGTTTGATTCCCAACCTAGTTGAAGTGTGAATCTCAATGGCTATCATTAACTGACAGGGAACGGGGAATAGGGAAACGAGGAACGGGAAACCTTTACAACTGGGAATCTTAAAAAAAAAATCCGCTTTTAAAGATTCCCCGTTCCCTATTTGCCATTTGCCATTACCAATTCCACGTTCCGCAATCCTTGTTTTAAAGAAAGCCGAGCCTTGACTTTCGTTATCCCGAAATGGATGTTTAATCTTATGATCCTATCAACTTGTAAAAGTGATCCTCCCCAAAATGTCCAAGAAAGTTCTTTATGTTCCAATCCGGGATTCGATTTCTACTTTTCACAATCCACTTTTCATATTGTTGGCCTCTTGCACATTACTGAGAGGCGTAAGCAAGCATTGCAAATACCCACAGATTCACCATTTACATTTCATTGACAGCTTTCGTTGGCTCGGCAACCTTGGGCATGGTGTGGTTTGCAAGTCCGCTGGCTGGCTATCTCTGTGATCGCTTCAGTTGCCGAATCACGACATTTTTGGGTGGACTACTTTGCGCATCAGGCTTGGTAACCACTTCCTTTGTTCAGAGCCTCACTCACATGTACTTCACATATAGCTTAATCCTCGGCTTAGGAGCTTGTTTCATCTACAACGCGTGTTATCTCGTAATTGGACAATATTTTGAAAAAAAACTGTCCACAGCTACAGGCATTGTAGCATTGGGGGCAAGCTTGGGCGTTCTATACACAGGACCGTTGCTTCAAATACTTTTGGACGCTTTTGGATGGAGAGAAAGTTTGAGAATAATGACAGCATTTTACGGGGTAATTTGTATCCTCAGTTTGGCTTTCAACCCAAACGTAGACAACAATACCCCAAACGAAACAAATCTCGAAAATGATAGCAAAGAAACAAAAGCCGAAGAAAAGAAGGGCATTTCTCTGTATTGCAGCGTTTGGACATTTCCTACCTTTACAACTGCAGTGATTTCTTTTGTGTCTGCAAGTTTTGGAATGTACATCATTTACATCAATTTAGTAAGTATACATATTCATTTTTTTTTTTTTTTTATTTAGTTAATGCCACAATGATTGATGCAGTATCCTGTTGCCGGTCCTACGAAACTCGCCAGTTCCCCTCTTTGAACTGCCGCGATAGAACGAGTTTAAAATGTCGTTTATTTTACTCGAAAGACATGCAGTAAAATGTGATTGGCTTTCTATCCAAAGCGAAAACAGATTAGACATACTGGTTGAATACCAAATGATAGGCAGCATATGAAAGTTGCTACTTTGAGAGTAAGAAGAAATCCACTCACTTATATCTAGATAATTAAAGCAATTACACCTGAAAATTTCAGATGGCTTCAGCGAGATTCGAGCCTCAGTATGACCTCTGTGATGCCGGTGCAGTGCTCTATCGACTGAGCTATGAATCCACTTTAGTTGGAACTTAACAGGTCAATTTGTAGGGCTCATTTGTTTCCGTGAAAGGACTGGTGAATGAAATAAATGTTTTCAGTATTTGAAGTGCGGGCTAAAGAATTAAAGGAAGACTAAGGTGATCCCCGCACTTATCTGGACAAGTTAAGCAATTGTCCCTTATAGACACCTGAAAAATTCATGTGGCTGCAACGGCATTCCAACCCATGACCTCTGCGATGTCGGTGCGACGCTCTACCAACTGATCTGATTTTGTTGATCTGATTTTGTTGAAACAATGTGTTATGGTTTTGCCTTTGCTTCTGTAGGTTGAATTTTCCGAAGAAATTGATATCACAGCCCAGGAAGCTTCTCGTTTATTCATCTTCATCGGACTTGCTTCGTCCATAGCACGTGTAATAACGGGAAGGTTGTGCAACGAAAAAAGTGTGAATCCTGTTTATATTTACCAACTATCTATGTTAATAGCCTGCGTAGCTACATTTTTGCTGCCATTTTCTACGAAGTATTGGCATCTAATCGTCTTCAGTACTGCATATGGCTTAAGCGATGGAATATTTATAACAACGCAATGTTACATATTACTAAGCTGTGTGGACATTAAGAGAAGAACAGCGTCTTTTGCCATCAACAATGTGCTTTATTCCTTCTCTGCAGCGGCTGGTGGGCCTATTGCTGGTAGGTAGCTTACTACTGAATTCATTTCTATTGGTTATCCAAGGAATGGGTTAACATCGATAACCTGTTCAGTTTTCTATCGTTCTGATTAGTTCACTAAATCTCAAGAGTTTGTAACGTATCATCGCGTTATGTGTTGCAAAGCTGAAAAAAAATGTGGTGGACAGCTAAATTTCCACGGAAGTGTTACATAAAAAACACTATTGTGTTCGCGCTTGTTGCATGGCTGTGAGATTAGTTAAACCAAGCTGCATGGGCGCTGCACGCTTTTTAGGTATTAAGCGTTGTATATCGAACGCGATGTTTTGAGCGTCGGAGAAAAACCGGAAGTCAACATTCTGCAAGCCAGGGAAGTAGTTTATCCCAGTTCTTTTAAACTGATAGTCGCTAATTATAATCGCCATGCAATAGAAATCTGAGTCAAAAAGAGTTAAAGTGGAAAACAGCTCACTTCCGGTTATCGATCGTCGCGTGCTTTCGGACTCGATTTAGCCGGAGGTGAGTGAGGGCTTCGATATTAGTAAAGAAAGGCGAAATCGACGGTATTTATGTCAAGAAGATATGGAAAACCTTAAACCATTTTTGCCGCATTCAAATTCGCTCTGGGTCGCCATGTTGTTCTTCTGAAGTCATTTGATACGACGAGAACAGAATCCAAAATGGCTGCATACAACTTTCTAGGCGCGTTTATCATATTTCTCTTTGGCTTGATTTGCTTTCATTGTTAATTTCAGTTTACAGTGTCCCCAATTAGCGATCCAGCGCTAGAACGACTAGACACTTCAATAAAGTTTCTTTTTTTTTCAATTTTTTTCCCCATTTCACATTTTGATCCTCATAACTATTCACCGCAATGGGCCTTTTGCAACAAACTGGTCACATGACTGATAATTGGTGAACTTAAAGCTTACGGGCCACAAACAGAGCTCAGACTCCCTTTTTTTTTTTCATGGTTCAAATAATCGAGGATAAATATGCAAGGGTGGAAATTTTCAGACTTTCATATTTCGCAGGAAGAATCTTAAAGCGGTTTGAAAGCTTAGAAACATACATGGATTTGCATGAACATCATTGAGGCCTGACTGGGTGACGTGACAAAGCGTCCTTTTCCCATACAAATCCTTATAAATTATTTCAACTGTAATAACATCAGTTTAAACAATCGGTATGGTAGGATATTTTGAGCTGCTCTTTTTATTTCTGAAAAAGTCATTTCATGAGACCAGCCGAATCATCGTGTTTGTGAAAAAAGGGTCACATGATGAATTGTTGCAAAACGCCTATTAACAATATTTCTTAGTAGCGTTGTCAAATATAGATTATTTTAACGGGTGAAACTGTTTCCCACTTCACAGGCCTGATGGCAGACAAGACAGGAAACTACGTCTATTCATTTTACATGACGGGAGCAACTTTATTTGTGGCATTCCTAATTCCATTCGTGTTGGTAGTTTTGAATTGTAAGAAATCTAGGATTTATCCCAGGAATGCGGTTGAGAAAGTCCGAACAGATCTAAAACAAGATCTGCCTGAGTAGTTAACGAGCAAGGACAAGACAAAAAATTCCTACTACTACTACTACTACTACTACTACTACTACTACTACTACTACTACTACTACTACTACTACTACTACTACTACTACTACTACTACTACTACTACTACTACTACTACTACTACTACTACTACTACTACTACTACTACTACTACTACTACTACTACCACTACTGCTACCACTACTGGTACGACTACTACTACCACTACTGTTACAGCTACTGCTACCACTATTACTAGCACTACTGCTACCACTACCACTGTGATCAGACCACAGCTCTTTTACCCTTGTTCAGCAATTATACATTCAACTTACGAAACAAAATGCCTAATCCAGGATAATACAACAATGATGCTGAAAATAAACGAGTATAAGATTGAAAAGGTGAGGCGTAAACTTACATCGCCAATCAGGTTTTAGAGTTGAACATAGGCTATCCCCTTTTTCTTTCTCCGTTTAGCGTCGTCCGACCGACCCAAACTTTTGGCATTTTCCGCAAAAAAAAAAAAAAAAAAGGTAACGACGTTTTTAAGCCATTTTATGTCGCATAGGAGTTTCGGTGGTTGAACCTTTTTCCCACGCTGTCTTAATTTTGCAACAATATTCACCAACTTTATGCCATATTGATTTTGGGTTCACGTCTTGTTGTTTTTCTGACGCCACAGCTATGATGCTGTGCTACCAGGCCTCCGATTTCGAGAATGCTTATGATATTTTTTTTAGGCTTTTTTTTTTCAATCCGACCGACCGACCCAATATCAGGAAACGCATTCGACAGTAAAGGAAAAAAAAAAGGGAGGGGGGGATGGCCATATTTACCATTAAAACTAGGAGTTTCAGTGTGAAAGTGAGTGCTGGCGTGGAAACTGGGAGCAGTGACTGGCAGCTGCAAATTTTTGAAGCAAGAGGGTACTGGAAATGTGCGTGAAAATATTAAAAGAGCGAAGGAAGGTGTGCATACCTTTAGCCTGTGTGGCAGGCGTTACTATCATATAAGAAAAGGGATCATTTCAAAACAATGGCATGTCAGTTCATTCTTTGAATTTAAACTTCTGTTCTTGTTAAATTTCTGGTCCCTTTTCAGCAAAAGAGTTGAGAAATGCTGAGCGTAGTTGAGCAAACGTCAATTTAAATTTAAATTTATTGTCGTACTTGACACGCCTCGTTTTTACAACTAATTTGCATAAAATAGTAATTCCATCCGTCGTGCATGGCTCTGAGGAAAGACAGACTCAAGAAAGACGACAGCTTGTGGTCTAGGTCGAGAACTGATTTTCTCTTCGCGCAACGGTTTAGGACGTTAAAGAACAATTTGACTCGGAGGTCAAATGTAAGGGGTTCAACAACTGTACATGTACGAGTTCAATGATGATTATTGACGACCCATTGGAAAAGTACTCGACTCGAAGGCCGTGAGGCTGTAAGATTCTCTTCCACGTGCACGTGACGTCATAACGGGTATCAATATCCCGGATTATAGACATAATAACACCACAATCGACTGCGCATGCTTCCGATCTTACATCCCACAAAATTTGATTTTTTTCGCTAATATCAAGCATAGGATGCTGCCTCGCTAAGGCTCGCCATCAAAAAGGTTATTGGGCTCCGATGTTCCGAGTTGATCTCTTAATCTCAGTGGTCCATTTGTGCACTTGCGGGAAACTGGATCATTTTTCCTTTTTTCTTAGCGATAGCTCGTAGTTAATGGAGCCTTATTAGCTTCAGGGTTTGTGGGAGTCCTATCAAAGCTATATGTAACCAATTTTTTAAGGCTAAAAGCTACAAGCTCCACCCACTGTTTCCACCAATTAACGAAGCCCCTTCCTGCACACGAAACCAAAGATTTTTCACGCTACCCGTTTGCAAGACAAATCCATTGAAGAACACTACTATGGATCATATCTGTAATTACCAATAATTTTAAATGCTAGCGGGTTTTTAGAAAGTCATTGTGTTTATATCATATGTAAGTGATTTTATCGCAACAATTTACTCCGAATTACTAGCGTTCCTAAAGTGCCTATGACCTGAACACACTTTTCTACTTTGTTTACTCTCCGAAATCATCCCAAAAACATCGTTGTTATTTTTAGAACCTTTTGAATGAAATGTCACTTTTTTATTGGCTTTGAAAGACGGGGAAAGTGTCACACTTTGACCAATAACCGAACAATGAAGGGGAATGGGTTCGTTACCGGGTTGACGTCACAAACAGCTTTGAAAGCATACAAAAATTTGGTTTTATCAACGGAGTTGATAATGTAAATTGGCCACCGTACAGAGATTTTAAAAGCTGACGTTTCGAGCGTTAGACCTTCGTCACAGCGAATCGAGGAATTGTGGGTTACGTGTAGTTTTTATAGTAGAGTAGGAGCTACGCTATTGGTGGTAACAAAGTATCATTCTTAGTAACTTTAAATTACTCCAAAATGATCCCGAGACTGGTAGAATATTTTCGCAACCTCCACTTATTTCATTCAAACGCGACAAAAACATAAGCAACTTTTTAATTCGAAGCGGGCTCAAAACTAACGAGCAACCTGGCACTTTCAAATGTGCGCGCTCACGATGGAAAACTTCAACGGTCCTTTCATTATTAACACTAGCAAGATATCGGGATCTAAGCGATCTGTTAAGATCACCGATCGTTTCACATGTACCTCCGCAAATGTCATTTATTGCATAATCTGTACGTTATGCAATAAATTATACATTGGCGAGACAGGTAGACGACTAGGCGACCGATTCCGCGAAAGCCTTCGCGATGTTGAGAAGAATGACAAGGGCGCATCTAAGCCAGTCGCTCGTCAGTTTAATCTCCCTAACCACTCCAAAAAACATATGGCTATCTGCGGCCTTTCCCTACATCAAGGTACGACGGAAATCCGCAAGAATCTGGAACAAAAATTCATCTTCCAAATCGGCACCATTAACCCTCACGGTATTAACGAACGCTTTTCATAATGTATTCCTATTTTTCACGTTGCCATGTTACCACCAATAGCGTAGCTCCTAATTTAATATAAAAACTACACATAACCCACAATTCCTCGATTCACTCTGACGAAGGGCTAAATCTCGAAAAGTCAGCTTTTAGAATCTCTGTACGGTGGGCAATTTACATTATCAACTCTGTTGATAAAATTAAATTTTTGTATACTACTTCCCCACCGACGCAGCACCACAGTTTCTTTAGAAACTACCCCCTTTATTAGCTTTGAAAGCAGCAATGCAACTTTATTTGTCACGTCAACCCGGTATTGAACCCATTCCCCTTCATTGCCTTCATCACCACTTTTCCCGTCTTTCAAAGGCAATAAAAAAGTGAAATTTTAGTCAAAAGGTTCTAAAAGCAACACAATGTATTTAGGATGGTTTCGGACAAAAATTAAGTAGAAATGTGATTTGAGGTGATAGGCACTTTAACGAAATCGCATTGTAAAGTACTACGTATAAAAAAACTAATTGTCTAGTTCGCAATTCATCAAAATGGTTGGATCGAAGAAGTAAACGCGTATCTGTACAGTGTTAGCCTCGACCTGAAAAAATATTCATTAATATACCAAAGAAAGTGTGAAATTCTCAAAGAAAACATCACACACACACAAGTGTGAAAATTTTTGCTGATACCCTTCAAGTCGAGGTTAACCCGGTACCAATGCGTCTTTTGCGTTTGTGGTCAGCGGTTATAGTAAAATTCGAAATTGGACTATTCAGCCAGTCGTGGGCTGCGATGATGTTGCTAAATAAAGTATCTATATATCTATCTATCTATCAAGCTTTGGTTTTTTTTTTTTTTCCTTTTTTCCCCCCCATTGACTCCTAAACTGCCCCTCATCGACGAGTTAAATCATCTAGCGTCAGGCAGTAAACTATACGAATGAAATGGTATATGAAGTGAATCATATTGAACTGCTGGTATGAAATCAAGCTATGATCCTCGTAGTTATGAACGCAATTTTAGCAACTACGTAGAGAAGCCTGAAAATTTCAGGACTTCAACGTGGTCTAAACCCCGTGACAAGCTCCCAACATCAGTGGCTTCATAGCTGAGTTGGTTAGAGTGACACACCGGCATCGCGAGGTCACGGGTTCGAACCCCGTTGAGGTCCTGAATTTTTCAGGCTTCCTCACTCAATTACTCAAATTGCGTTCATAACCGCGAGGACCATAGCTTCACTTGAGAGAAAACTTTTATGAAGTCATACTCCTAGGAGCCAATGGCTTCAATATCCCACTTTCGATATATTAAAATTCAGTCCTAAACAAAAGGCATCATCTCGAGACTCTAAGGAATAAATATATTTGTACGAGTTTGTTCCCTAGAGCCTCGAGATGCCTTTTGTTTAGGACTGAACTTTAACTTGTGGAAAGTGGGCTATTGTTCCATTTACTTCAATGGAATTTTGTGTAGAAAATCGTTTCATATTGGCAGTCGCGTTACATGACTTTGGGATATTGCCAATCAAAAAGTCCTCGTTGCACAAGGCCACCTGCTTTTTTCAACAAGGAGACTGGGTTAAAGAATATTTTTCACTGACAGGCATTCTCTTGAGCATAAGGGAGAAAGGATGAAGAGAGAGATTCGAGGTTAATCTTTGCTCTCTGCAGCGATGAAAGTTGATTTGAAGTAGGTTTCAGGAACACTTGTACTTCAAAAGATCATGACTTTAAAAGAACAAGGTTTTATTGTATCGATCCTGTTTTACAGATTCGAAAAAGAATCTCGTCATGGGTACGTCAATTACATAAAAAAAAAATAATATAGAGATATATAATTCTTTGTTGTATAAATTTTTTATCAAATCGACTTCTTTTGCTTGAACTTGTCCAACACAACATCAAGTTTCACTTCTAAGCTTCTCTTTACTTCGGAGAGCTCAGATTTTAGATCAGCAAGTTCGTGAAATTTTGAATCTATGTAATCGTCTTCAACGCCAGATGCGAGGCCCTGGCGACGTACCCCGTTTTTTAAAACCATCACCTGTTGACGAATCTCTTTCAAATCAGATTTCACACTGGCATGAGCAGATTTTAACTTGGTAAATTATGATTAAAGTTCACATTTCACGTGTTGCATTTGGAAGTCTTTGTGGGCATTATCAAGATCAGATTTGATTTCGTGTCGACCAATATCCTCCTTTGTAGTTACCAAGTGTTTACAAACATCAGCAAGTTCAGATTTGACGTCGGAAAGATCTGACTTTAATTCTTGCAGTTGTAACTGTTGATAACCAATATCCTCATCTCATTCGACGACATCTGAAAAATAAATAGTAAATTTTCAAGTTTTTGACTAAGGCCAGCCCTAATACACCGCCAACCCAAACCCTCCCTCACAAAATACTGCAATAATATTATCGACGAGGCAAAATCTAACTTATGAATCGTTATCAGCGTTTGGATTAGCCTGGGGCTAGATGGTGTTGCTATCGTGAAATATATATACCTAGACGCCGTATTGGAAGCACACAACGATAGGTCTAGGCCGGGTGGAAGATAAATACTCGTCCCAGTGAACCACCGTGGCATGAACCTAGAACCCTTCCTAGAACCACCATGGGATGAACCTAAACGACTGGCACCGATACTTTTCTTCGTTTGAACTGAACGAGTGAATCGATTTATGATTCATTAAAGCTACCATACCAATCCATAACTCAGTTGCCTTGTCTTGATGTTGAGTGGAGATGTCCAGTTAAACCTTGGGTCTTTAACGCCGAAATTAGACTTGCCCGGTTTTATCAAAACTATCCTCTTTACCAATCCACTTCAAACTGCGAAACTATTTGGGCTTCTCTCGAACTCCAATCTGCCAATACATTTTATTGGCATCTTTTTACCGGCTACCAAATTCAAATTCTGAGGCAATAGATCATTTTTGTTACTCTGTCAATAAGGTACTCCAGGATTTTTCTCCTAATTCTCTACAAGTGCTGATTGGTGGTGAATTCAATTTACCAGGAATTGATTGGATGGACTATTTAGTTTTCGCACACAAGGATGTACGACTATGTACAACTCGTATTGATTGTATTCAAGAAAACTGCTTCAATCAGGTCATCATATACAAGCACGCCACACGTGGTCAAAATATACTCTATCTAATGTTTCACTTCAAATCTTAACTTGCTTTCCAATGAAGTTCACGTTCTAAGCCCTAGTCATGATCATGATGCATTCTTCTTTGAACTAAACCTTAAGCCAAGGCTATTCAAGGGAAGAGGCAACTTTATTTATCTATGCAAGAAAGCAAATATTGATGGCCTGGAAAACGACCTGAACCAACCTGTACAAGAAGTTTTTTACAAGAGACCTCATTAATTTCTCTGATATTGTTCTTTGTTTTGTTTCTCATCTAAGCTAAAAGTGGGTCCCAAAGAAACGAGTGAAATCCCATACATTGCTTCCTTGCTTAAAAAGACAAATTAAAAGAATGATGCGAAAACGGGAAAGGCTCTTCAAGAAGGCTCGAGGCTCTAAACGTGCCCCGCATTGGCAGTCCAACAAGAAATATCGTAATTTGGTCAAACGGCAGATTTACTTTGCCCATAGTAATTATGTCAATGATATCATCGGCAGCTCCATTGAAGAAGGTAATGGTAAACTCCTCTGGAACTACATAAAACTCTAGCGAACTGAGAGCATAGGTGTTCCCCCACTGTGAGTTGGAGGTGATGTTTTTTGATTTAAATGAAGGGAAAGCAGAGATCTTAAACAAGCGCTTCCAATCAGTTTTCACTCTTGAAGACACTTCAAGCCTGCCCAGCTCTCCCAAGCCCAAACTCTCAAATTGACAACCTTATAATAAAGATCCCTGGATTAGAGAAGCAATGGCAGAAACTCAAGCCTAACAAAGATACTGGCCCTGATCAAATATCACCTAGGTACTGAAGGCCTTCGTCCCACAATATGCTCATATATTGCAAGTGATTTTTAGTCAGTCTTATGAAAGTTGTGTCCTCCCTAGGGAGAAGAAAATGGCAATTGTTTCTCCCATGTACAGGAAAGATAATAAATCCTCTCCAAAAAACTTCAGGCCAATCTCCTTGGCATGTATCTCGAGTAAGATCATGGAACGTGTTTTGTGCATAATCTTACCCCTTACCAGCATGGCTCCCGGAAAGGCTTCTCTACTGAAACCCGACTTATTTCCGTCCTCGGCGATTGGTTATCCTTGCTGACAAGCGTATCAGGAAAGATGTACTCATAATTGATTTTTAAAAAGCAAAGTGACTCAGTTCCCCACCAGACTCCTAACTAAACGTATCTATTATGGCATCACTGGTAATAGTCCTCTTTTTTGGATTGAGAACTTCCTTAGGACCGCAGTCAGTGTGCCCAGTTCTGGTCTTCTTAGACCAGTGTTACCTCTGGTGTCCCTCAAGGCACAGTCCTAGGTCCCCTCTTGTTCCTAATCTACCTCAATGATATCGTCCATAACCTTAGCTCTAAAATTAAGTTATTTGCTGATAATGCTGTTCTTCTCTCCGAAATCTCAAGTGTTCATGTTGTCAGTTTATTCCAACAGGACCTTGACACTCTATCCTGCTGGACCACTACTTGCATGAATTGGAAAATGAATTTTAAGTTAACTAAATGTAATATAATGTCAATTATCAAGTATCCTCTTAAGTTTCCAGCTAGTTACAGGTTCTGTAATAGGCGACTAGAATTAATTTTATGTCATTAATACCTTGGTGTTTTTAAACAAGATAACCTAGAATGGGAATTCCATGTAGAATCTGTTAAACACAAAGCTATGAAGATACTTGGTCTACTACGTAGTAGAATTTTTTTTTTCTCAAAGCAGCCTATATGTTAATTCCCAAGCGTACACTCTCTCGCAAGACCCCATGTAGAATATGCGTCAGCTGCTTGGAATCCTTTTGAAACACGACACATAAAAAGCATTGGAGACTGTCCAACGTTGCGCTATAAGATTTGTCTGCTCCGATTATTCACCGCAGTTTTCCAGTGTAACATCTATGCAGCATTCGCTTGGCTAGGACACTCTCGAAGTCCGTCGGTATCTTAGTGCCTCTACCATGAGGTATAAGGCCGTGCACAATCAGACTCACTTAACATTTCCGGCATCTGTCACCTTAGCTTATAGAAGCAATCGCTCCAACCACCCAGTTCAGACATACCTTTGTCCGCACTAATGCATATAAGTTCTCTTTTTTCCATGTTGTCAACCCCCTCTGGAATGATCTTTCCATGGCAGCTGTTACTGCTGAGTCTGTTACTGCCTTCCAAGAGAATGCTTTGCCAACCAATTAATTTAATAGAGGACGTTTTCCGTGTTTCCGTAGCCTCATCTAAACACGAGGCGGAGTTGGGAGAATTCAGGAGACAGTTTTGCAACTAATTCTCACAGGGAGTGTTCTTCGCTAACACCAACACTCTCGTCAACTCTGTCTTTATTTATTGTCTTAATTTTTAACTTTATCTCTTGTAAAGAGACATTAGAGCGAAAGCTGAATACTGCTGTTCAAGCGTCAATAACTGACTATTTTGCCAATAAGTGATTTCAAGCGCTGTATTTAAGTTAATGTGTGACTGTGCATAAATGAAAGACGTAACTTTAATTATATATGTTACGTACCATTCTTACAGAATTAACCCACGAAATAATGGGTGATGCGCACTGGTATAAATGAGTGACTTAATCTGTTGCATTCTTATAGACTTACCTACGGAAAATGGCTACTTTGTACGCTACAGGCGTTCAGTTTGTTGATGTTAATTTTTTGACATTTTGCTCCAATAAAATGCGTACAGCACAGTATTTTTGACTTAGACATCCTGCTTTTATACGTACACCCCGTTAATACGGAAACCATCCATGGTCCGTATTAACAGGGATCGACTGCAATTTTTACAGGACGGTGATGCAGTATAAAGAATCCCGTAATTTTACTTGCATCATACCTGAGATATGTGAATGCTAAGCGCAATTTGTTTCGAAGACGGGAAAGGTACAGAGAAAACACTCCTTCTTAACTATACTGAAACTTATAGGGCACATATAGGCATTTTACAAAATGTTACTTCGATTGGTTCCCACCGGCATTTTTTCTCAAATTCATCTTGAGACATCATTAGAGAAGCTCATTATGCAGACGATATTGCTATTTTTTGTCTGTTGTCCGTAATACCTCGGTGTCCGTGTTGTAATTGGGTAACCTGATAGCGAGGTTTGACTGTAATTAGAGATTTACCCTTTTACTACAGGAGTAACAAATAATACCTAGTCATGGTCTGGTCATCGACTTTCCATGCTTTAGCGATTGAAATACATCTTTTAAATATTAAAAAGAAATTATTACCCATTTGAGAGGTGCTTTTCTTCCATTTGCTGTTATCATATAGCCTTGTTTACATTTATGTGACTTTTCCGGGATCACAAAGCAGGCGTATTTAGTTGTGTCTTCCCATAATCATCGAAAACGAGAACTAAAACGCCCTCAAATTCACGATTGTGACTCTATTTTAACGTTCGACGCGTTATTGAAATAAAAACAACACGCAATAGACTTTTGCTCGATTACCAGCCGCTGTTACGGGAGAGGAGCCAGAGCTCCTTACCCTGAAGAAACCGGACTCGAAAGAGTGACGGAAATCGAGCCTCGCTATGGCTCAAAGTTGCACACAACTGTCCAGGATAACGTCTTTATTGATGGTTCGTCTACAGTCTCTCCTTATTAAACTCACGTGGAAACGCAAAAAGTATAATGTCGGCTTCATTAGAGCGAGTCTCGTAATCGCCATTTTTGATCGATGGGGGTTCACGTTTGGTTAACAATTGGGAACACTTTCATATGCTCTCAGACATTGCAGCTGTTTCATTGGTCTAAGAAGTTTGCATATTTTGATCATGCATGACAGGCATTAAATTTGGGTCAGATTCTTTAGAGTCCTGTTTATTTCCACGCTTGTTCAACATGAATTTAGAAAGAGACCACGAAGTGCCTTTAGGGAAAGTAAGGACGCTATTTTGCGGGAAACGTTACAAAGACACTTTATATTCCTGGGTGGTATGTATATTATCAGCTGTCTGCAATGCAGTAAGCCTTGGGTTTGTGCTTAGCTTTGGAGTTTTATTTCCGGAGTTAATTGACTATTTTGAAGAGACGAGAGAAAGAGCAGGTTAGTCAGATCAGGTGATGTGTTTTTTCCTCTCCTTCACAGCTGCATTAGCCTATCAGAGCATCAGGCTTTTTTTCCGCTCTTGTTTCACCAGTTTGATGCTCTCGCATGTTACAGTTGCACCTGGTCTCAGAGGCTTTTTTCAGCTTAATTCTTCTTCTTCTCGGACTAAATTTAGCCGCGAAGAGCGACAACGAACTACGAATCAGCGTGACATTAGGGACCTTAAGATCTACGACGGCGACGTCGACGAAAACGTCGACGAAAATATCACTTTGCTTTATCATAAGTCTTTCGCGGTTATTCTATCTCATTCAGTTCTTACAATTTGGTTGAAGTATCCTAATAATAAATTGGTACGAGCAGATTCAAAGTGAAAATAGAGAATGAAAGATTCTCTGTTGTATGCTCACGTTGTCGTCAAAACCTCATATTTGGTAATTTCACGTCGTCCTTTTGCGGAGTATCGCAAGAACACGTGCTAAAATCCGTGCTGCACGTGCAGCACGATTATTTATGCTCTTTTAACCAAATATATCATTGTTTTGCGGCGTTGTTGCTGCCATCGCCGTCGTAAAGTCTTAAGCTCTTTAATCAGTCGTTCGTTGTCGCTCTTCGCGGCTAAATGCATTTCGTCCGAGAAGAAGAAGAAGAAGAAGAAGAAGAAGAAGAAGAAGACCTCTGGGACCAGAATACAGCTGTATCCCTTTCAGGAAGAATTACGTAACAGTCATTGACGATTCACGCCTCAGTGGCAAGGTCAATCCGTTTTCTCGGCTTAAGGCGATGGCTTCAGCGGTCGTTGAATCGTTTTTAATTCACAAAGTAACCAACTGCGGGGACAAGTCCCATTTAAAATGTTTACACTGTCCGACTTAGCACCCCACAAAACTGCAAAATTTGAGGCGGTGTCGATGAACGTCCAAAAGAATCAGACATAAACTCAGTCTGTTGCAAATAGACCATACCCCTTATCACGTAACGGATTGCAATTCTTTTGTTGAGTGACTACTCAAACATTGCATTCTGGTATTTATAGTAGTCACTCAACAAAAGAACTATTAATAAAATAAGTGCTTATCGTCAAATTCGTTGTAGGCTTGTTGACCATGTTGATTAAAGTTTGAAGTTTGAAGCTTTATCACTCACGATTACATATATTTCGCTCCGTTCGAGCCTCTTCAATGTTAGTAGAACAGTATGAAAATCAAACTAAGCTATGTTATCCACGGTACAAACAAAAGGCGTGAAAACAAAAAAATATTCAACCAAGGTCGCCCTGGAGAGAACTGGAACGAGAAGCAAATGACGTGAAACACTCAATAGTTTAAGAATGCAATGCGTGTGGACGCGGCTTAATTAAAATGCAGAACGGGAGTTTCCATCTTTCAGAACTTTAAACTCGTATTTTTCATATACAATAAGCTGAGTTTACACGCTGAAATTTTAAGATTTAGTGAGTCAGTAAATGACGCCAATTTCGCCTAGATTCAACCCTCTGAGGTCCAATCGATCAGTGTTGAACGCGAGTAATTTTGCCAGTCAAGCGTTGAGCAATTGCACTTTTCTAAATTCTAAAGAAAAAAAGGAATTGATTTTTTTAAAATCATAGTAGTACCTTAAGCAGTTTGCAAGCAAGCCCAAAAACATTCATGCAGGCTTGAGAGGAATATTCTACCTGCAAGTAAGCTCAAAAATGGGAAATTGTGAGTTTAAGATATATGTCCCATATCCTGACAAAGGTGAATGACATGAATTTAGGAGATATGAAATGTCATATATTTGAACTATGAACTGAATATAAAATGGGTCATGACAGTCATTTGCAAGAGCAGGTGTAGCACAATCGCCAAGAGTCCATTCCAAAATTGTCTTGTCCCCATCAGTGTCTATGTGTTTTTAAACCCAGGTTAACGGAAAAATAAACAATAGACCAAATCGGATAACCCAAATTTGTTGCAGCAGGAGTCTAAGAGTAGGAGCTTGCCTCTTCCATACAGACCCTACGAGTCAACCTTTGCGCGCACCTTTCTATTTTTAGAACGCCACGAAATCTTCTGCTCGGAACGCACTGTTTAGAATAGCAAATCAGAATAAAGCACTCATTCAGTTAAATCAGGAGCTCATCAAGGCTTATACTTGGTCTAGGGGTCAACCCTTTCGCGAGTAGATTAAATTATAGAGCCCTTTGGGAGATTCAGCAAGCCCACTGTTGTAAAAGCCAATCAAAACAGGGCTACCTAAGCGTAAAAGGAAATATGCTTTTCGCGGGAAAAACCTGCTCTTAAAGATTAGTTTACTGAGGAAAGGGTTGACTCAAGGAATTATTAGAGATAGAGGCTCCCCTTGATGAGCTCCTGGCTAAACTCAAAATGTTCCAAACCAGACTAGCATTTAACTATGTTTGATTCCCAACCTAGTTGAAGTGTGAGCCTAAATGGCTATCATTAACTGACAGGGAATGGGGAATAGGGGAACGAAGAGATTCCCCGTTCCCTATTTGCCATTTGCCATGCCCAATTCCACGTTCCGCGATCCTTGTTTTAAAGAAAGCCGAGCCTTGACTTTCGTTATCCCGAAATGGATGTTCAATCCTATCATCCTATCAACTTGTAAAAGTGATCCTCCCCAAAATGTCCAAGAAAGTTCTCTATGTTCTAATCCGGGATTCGATTTCTACTTTTCATTATCCACTTTTCATATTGTTGGCCTTTTGCACATTACTGAGAGGTGTAAGAAAGCATTGCAAATACCCACAGATTCACCACTTATATTGTATCTGTCACTTTTCATTGACAGCTTTCGTTGGCTCGGCAACCTTGGGCATGGCGTGGTTTGCAAGTCCGCTGGCTGGCTATCTCTGTGATCGCTTCAGTTGCCGAATCACGACATTTTTGGGTGGATTACTTTGCGCATCAGGCTTGGTAACCACTTCCTTTGTTCAGAGCCTCACTCACATGTACTTCACATATAGCTTAATCCTCGGCTTAGGAGCTTGTTTCATCTACAACGCGTGTTATCTCGTAATTGGACAATATTTTGAAAAAAGACTGTCCACAGCTACAGGCATTGTAGCATTGGGGGCAAGCTTGGGCGTTCTATACACAGGACCGTTGCTTCAAATACTTTTGGACGCTTTTGGATGGAGGGAAAGTTTGAGGATAATGACAGCATTTTACGGGATAATCTGCTTCCTTAGTTTGGCTTTCAATCCAAACGTAGACAACAAAACCCCAAACGAAACAAATCTCGAAAATGATAGCAAAGAAACAAAAGACGAAGAAAAGAAGGGGATTTCTCTGTATTGCAGTGTTTGGACATTTCCTACTTTTACAACTGCAGTGATTTCTTTTGTGTCTACAAATTTTGGAATGTACATCATTTACATCAATTTAGTAAGTATACATATTCAAAATATGTTAAATTTAGTGAATACCACAATGATTGATGCAGTATCCTGTTGCCGGTCCTATGAAACTCGCCCCCTTGAACTGCCGCGATAGAACGAAATGTCATTCATTTTACTCGAAAGACATGCAGTGATACTGCTTCTCTCGTGAGGTAAAATGTGATTGGCTTTCTATCCAAAGCAAAAACCGATTAGAGATACTGCTTGAATACCAAATGATAGGCAGCTTACGAAAGTTGTTTTAGCAACGTTCACGCCTTGCTACTTTGAGAGTAAGAAGAAATCTACGCGCTTATATCTAGATAATTAAAGCAATTGCACCTGAAAAATTCAGATGGCTTCAGCGAGATTCGAACCTATGACCTCTACGATGCCGGTAAATTGCTCTATCGACTGAGCTATGAATCCACTTAGTTGGGACTTAACAGGTCAATTTGTAGGGCTCATTTGTTTCCGTGAAAGGACTGGTGAATGAAATAAATGTTTTCAGTATTTGAAGTGCGGGCTAAAGAATTAAAGGAAGACTAAGTTTATCCCCGCACTTATCTGGACAAGTTAAGCAATTGTCCCTTATAGATACCTGAAAAATTCATGTGGCTGCAACGGCATTCGCACCCATGACCTCTGCGATGTCGGTGCGACGCTCTACCAACTGATCTGATTTTGTTGAAACAATGTGTTATGGTTTTGCCTTTGCTTCTGTAGGTTGAATTTTCCGAAGAAATTTATATCACAGCCCAGGAAGCGTCTCGTTTATTCATCTTCATCGGACTTGCTTCGTCCATAGCACGTGTAATAACGGAAGGTTGTGCAACGAAAAAAGTGTGAATCCTGTTCACATTTACCAAGTATCTATGTTAATAGCCTGCGTTGCTACATTTTTGCTGCCATTTTCTACGAAGTATTGGCATCTAATCGTCTTCAGTACTGCATTTGGCTTAAGCGATGGAATATTTATGACAACACAATGTTACATATTACTAAGCTGTGTGGACATTAAGAGAAGAACAGCGTCTTTTGCCATCAACAATGTGCTTTATTCCTTTTCTGCAACGGCTGGTGGGCCTATTGCTGGTAGGTTGCTTACTACTGATTTCATTTCCATTGGTTATCCGAGGAATTGGTTAACATCGATAACCCGTTCAGTTTTTTATCGTTCTGATTAGTTCACTAAATCTCAAGAGGTTGTAACGTATCATCGCGTTATGTGTTGCAAAGCTGAAAAAAATGTGGTGGACAGCTATATTGCCAAGTATTACATAGAAAACACTATTGTGTTCGCGCTTGTTGGTTATGATATTAGTTAACCAAGCTGCATGGGCGCTGCACGCTTTGTAGGTATCAAGAGTTGTATATCGAACGCGATGTTTTGATCGTCGGAGAAAAACCGGAAGTTAATATTCTGCAAGCTAGGGCAGTAGTTTATCCCACTTTTTTTTTTTTTTTTTTTTTTTTTGTTTTTGTTTAACTGATAGTCTCTAATCGCTAGGCAATAGAAATGTGGTTGAGTCAAAACGAGTTAAAGTGGAAAATGGCTCACTTCCGATTGTCGATCGTCGCGTGCTTTCGGACTCGATTTAGCCTGTTCCAGGCTCTCAGATAGTCGAGAAAACAAAAAGAACTGCGTGTGAAAAGCCCCCACCCACTTTTCACACGCAGTTCTTTTCGTTTTCTCGACTATCTGAGAGCCTGGAACAGGCTAGACTCGATTTCGCCGGCGGTGAGTAAGGGCTTCGATATTAGTAGAGAAAGGCGAAATCGACGGTAACTATGTCAATTATCCCGGAGATATGGAAATTCGCTCTGGGTCGTTATGTTGTTGACGAGAGCAGATTTCAAAATGGCTGCAGCCTGTAAATAAATGTATGGAAATGTAAGCATACAACTTTCTAGGCGCATTGATCATTTATCTTTTCCCATTTCACCTTTTGACCTTCGTAACTATTCACCGCAATAGGCCATTTGCAACAAACTGGTCACATGAAAGATAACTGGTGAACATAACGAGCCGCGACTGAACGGAAGTTCAAATATTCGAAAGGATGGTTGCTACGGGATGACGTCATTATCCGGCTTAGTGTACATCATCACTTCGACACCTCTTTGACATCACTTTGTACAAACGTTTTGTATTGTGAGGTAGTGAAGCCTGGTTATTTTAATATAATGGACAGTATCGGCTTTGTCAGGTCTTTGATTTCATGTAATATTTCTGCGTAAGCAATAGCGGGAAAATTTACTTTCCCTCGATCGAGTGCAGCGATGGACGCCTTCGAACTTCTCGAATGGCTAAATTGATGCACTCCTCTATATATATAACTCATCGAAGGCAATGGTTTTTCTGAACGGAAAGATTTGCGGCGCCCTAAGTTTTGGAAAACGCATGTCAAGGAGCCCTTTGGTGGCAAATTTTCCAATGGAATTTGCCTTGGTTCCTCTCGAGAACTTGAAAAATGGCGGGAGTTTCGACCGACCATCGATACTGCAAGACAATAGACAATAGAGTGGTCATCGCATCTTCGTTTGGAGTGATTTCTGCCATCCTCCGGCAGAAATTTAAAAAACGCGAAAAATTGGAAAGTATGCTTGGATTGT
>OX421455.1:23824469-23839469 GCA_949126865.1 Montipora capitata | reverse complement strand
GATGTTGAGAAGAATGACAAGGATGCATCTAAGCCAGTCGCTCGCCATTTTAATCTGCCTAACCACTCCAAAAAACACATGGCTATCTGCGGCCTTTCCCTACATCTAGGTACGACGGAAAGCCGCAAGAATCTGGAACAAAAATTCATCTTTCAAATCGGCACCCTTAATCCTCACGGTATTAACGAACGCTTTTCATTTAACTAATATATTCCTATTTTTCACGTTGCCATGTTACCACCAATAGCGTAGCTCCTGCTCTACTATAAAAACTACACGTAACCCATAATCCCTCGATTCGCTCTGACGAAGGGCTAACGCTCGAAACGTCAGCTTTTAGAATCTCTGTACGGTGGCCAATTTACATTATCAACTCCGTTGATAAAACCAAATTTTTGTATACTACTTCCCCACCGACGCAGCACCACAGTTTCTTTAGAAACTACCCCTTCATTTATAATGTTATCTATCCTTTCTGGTTCACCCAGGCTGAAGTCCTGGCATTCTGTGTGATGCCTGAGTGCTTCTATGATATATAACAGGTTTTGCTTCTTTTCTTTAAGAAAAATTCACTTTCAATAAGGCTATGATGTTATCTAACCTTTCTGTTTCACTCAGGGTGAAGTCCTGGCCTTCTTTACGGTGCCAGGGCTCTTCTGGGATATATACTATGTTCCATAATGCGAACATACTTAGCCTTTTATATATTTGTACACATTTGAGGAAATTTGTCAATTTATTATATTCTAATATATTTTAAATTCAATAGGGTCCCCAGTTAACTCTGTTTTCTATAGTTACTCCGTGGACTTTTCATTGAAGTACATGTCAGTGTCAGTGACGTTCGTACTGGCCCGGAAGTGTTGTACTTTGTTTTTGACGACGATTGTTTTCAATTTCAGCGTCATTTATTTCCTTTATTACGTACAGTCCAGATCTTCTATAGCGGACAGCTCTACTTACGAGCACCAAAAACAAAAAACAAAAACAAAACAGTTTAATTCAACTTCCATACAAGCTCCGTATTCACACATTCCCGTACGCAGCCAGCTCAATTGCGATATATCTCCTTTCCGAGGGTTTCCAATGTCTTTGAACACTGAATTTGGAACATTTTTTGCCAAGGTTTTTGTCGAGTTACCAGAACAAGAACTTAAATCAACTTTTGTTTAATAGTGTCGATTGCCAGTGTTACAAACAACTCTATTTTGATTTGTTCACCGTGGAACTACGTAACGTAGGGCCTGTTTGTAGTATCCGTTCGCCGAGATCTCGACCTGAGCCGGCAATCCTCTCTAACAACATTTTCATGAACGCCCCATTTGCCGTCAGCCTGGCTGCTTGATCACAGTTTATTTTTGGATTTGTTAGTTCTAGACTCATCTCACGGAGCTTAAATGGACCTTTATTTCGAATTAAAAAATACGTACATCTTTTATCATTTTCTTAACTTTGAAGGAAATCTCAAGTTTTATAATTCACAATTGAACGTATTTCCCTTTATTTTAATCGCGAAAAATCCGTGGAAAGGACGCCTGAGATTCTTTCTGACACTTAAGAACATTCTGAATTCTCGGGAGACGGTGAAACCGCTGATGGTCTTGGATTTTCCCGACATATAAAAAATATCGTCAGAATCCTTTGTAATCGTGTTACTGATACACGGAGAGTGCTTTTTCTCATCGCTATTTTAAGGGCTGGTGTCAATGTACATCTTTTTATTTTATACCGTTCCTTTAATTAACTTAACGTCCTCAGATGATGACATGATTCCGTGAAAGTTGACGCCTCAAACGATTTGCGATGATAGATTAATGAATACAATGGGAATGAAATGTTGCAAGGAACTGGGCATCCAGCTGAGATACAGGAGTTTTACTCCCGTTTCTCAGCTGGATGCCTCAGCCTTTTTTTGGTTGCTATTAAAGAGCGTGCGGCTCGTTATGATAAAGCGCGGACTCTGTAATTCCAGAAATGGAAAGATCGTGTTTGTCTTAACCAGAATACAATTTTCAGAGAAATGCTACTTAAGGTAAATATTTTATGACCATTTAAACAACCGAAAATTCCATACTTTAGTTTACCAACGAAAAGCCTTTGCCCTCCGGTGTAATTTTTCATAATTACGCGCCACAAACAGAGCTCAGATCCCTTCATGGGTCAAATAAGCGAGAATAAATATGCAAGAGTGGAATTTTCAGACTTTGAAAGGTTTGAAAGCTTAGAAAAATACATTTGCATGAACATCATTGAAGCGTGACTGGGTGACAAGCGTCCTTTTCCCATACAAATCCTTATAAATTATTTCAACTGGGACAACAACAGTTTAAACGATATACTTACGAAAATCGGCATGGTAGGATTATTTTGAGCTGCTCTTATTATTTTCATGAGACCAGCAGAATCATCGTGTTATGAAAAAAAGGTCACATGATGAATTGTTGCAAAAGGCCTATTAACAATAGAGACGTTAAGATAGCCCGGTTCCGGGTACGGGTGCGGGTAGGATTACCCGGACCCGCACTCGGTTACACGAAAAACCAATCAAACTTAAGATACACCGGGTGACACCAGGTACGATCTGAAGCAAGATGGCGACTCAGAAGATAAGGTTGGCTATTACGATTACGTTTTATATCGTGTTTCATATGCCATCTGAACATCGTCTGAAATAAGCCGAAAACATTTTTTATCAGATTTAATTGACTTTTTTCTGTCTTTTGTTACAATATGCTACAAATATGCCTTAGCCTCAAAAATGGAAGAAGCCTCCTTTACTTCTATCAAAACCGTTTAATCAAGAAGTATCCTTTCAAGTCAACATAAAGTATATAATTTGAATTTAGGTTTTTTTCATTGTGGTTCATGACCTGTTGTATTTTAAGTCTATTTCAAATATGTCTCAACTAAAATTCCACGGAGAGACTACACCTCAGTCATCGCATGTTTTGGTAAGCAGCACGACCTTTTGACATGCAAACATTTCTCCACATTTGTGACTCAACAAAACGTTTTCGTAATCCCAAAACGCTTCAAATCAGAAAAACAATTGTTTATCCAAGAATCTGGATACTATTCTGGTCTAATAAGCCAACATAAGGACCATAAAAACTTACCCGTTTCTCCATTTTTACCGGGCGAGAACTCACGTGTAGACCACATGTGTACCCCGGGAAAACGTGTAGCTTTTACGGGAAGGACCCGGTCACGTGATCGATTAATGAGTTTAAAATGGCGCTAGCCGTACCCGTGCGTGAAAAACAGGGTATCTTAAGGTGTCTAGTATTTCTTAGTAGCGTTGTGAAATATATATTTTTTAACGGGTGAAACTGTTTCCCACTTCACAGGCCTGATGGCAGACAAGACAGGAAACTACGTCTATTCATTTTACATGACAGGAGCAACTTTATTTGTGGCATTTCTAATTCCATTCGTGTTGGTAGTTTTGAATTGTAAGAAATCTCGGATTTATCCCAAGAATGGGGTTGAGAAATTCCGAACAGATCTAAAACAAGATCAGCCTGAGTAGTTAACCGGCAAGGACAAGATAAAGAACTACTACTACTACAACTACTACTACCACTACTGTTTCCACTACTGGTACAACTACTACTACCACTACTGTTACAGCTACTGCTACCACTATTGCTACCACTCCTGCTACCACTACTGCTTCACTGCTGCTACCACTACCACTATCATCAGACCACAGCTCTTTTACCCTTGTTCAGCAATTATACTCTCAACGTACGAAACAAAATGCCTAATCCGGGATAATACAACAATGATACTGAAAATAAACGAGTACTACTGAAAAGCTGAGGCGTAAACTTAATCGCCAATCAGGTTTTAGAGTTGAACATATTTACCATTAAAAAAGCTTATCGGGCTCCCATTTTCCGAGTGGATCTCTTTAACCTCAGTGTCCAATTGCTTTTTGGCTCATTTGTGCACTCGCGAGAAACTGGATCACTTTTCATTTTTCCTTTTTTTGCTTAGCGATAGCTCGTAGTTAATGGAGCTTTACAAGCTCTACGATTGTGGGAGTCCCATCAAAGCGATATGTAACCAAATTTTTAAGGATAAAAGCTACAAGCTCCACTCACTGTTGACACCAAGCCGCTTCCTGCACACAAAACCAAAGATTTTTCACGCTACCCGTTTGCAAGACAAATCCGTTGAAGAACACTTTACTATGGATCATATCTGTAATTACCAATAATTTTAAATGCTAGCAGGTTTTTAGAAAGTCATTGTTTGTTATCATATGCAAATGATTAAGTTATCCGAATAATTTACTCTGAATTAGTCGCGTTCTTAAAGTGCCTATGACCTCAATACACTTTTCCACTTTATTTATTCTCCGAAATCATTCCAAATACATCGTTGTTATTTTTAGAACCTTTTGAATGAAATTTCACTTTTTTATTGGCTTTGAAAGACGTGAAAAGTGTCTTACTTTGACCAATAACCGAACAATGAAGGGGAATGGGTTCGTTACCAGGTTGACGTCACAAACAGCTTTGAAAGCATACAAAAATTTGGTTTTATCAACGGAGTTGATAATGTAAATTGGCCACCGTACAGAGATTTTAAAAGCTGACGTTTCGAGCGTTAGCCCTTCGTCAGAGCGAATCGAGGAATTGTGGGTTATGTATAGTTTTTATAGTAGAGTAGGACCTACGCTATTGGTTGTAACATGGCAACGTGAAAAGTAGGAATACATTAGTTACATGAAAAGCGATCGTCAATACCGGGAGGATTAAGGGTGCCGATTTGGAAGATGGATATTTTGTTCTAGGTTCTTGCGGCTTTCTGTCCCCTAGATGCAGGGGAAGGCCGCAGATCGCTATGTGTTTTTTGGAGTGGTTAACGAGATTAAAATGACGAGCGACTGGCTCAGATGAATCCTTGTCATTCTTCTCAACATCGCAAAGGTGTTCGCGGAATCGGTCGTCTAGCCGTCTACCTGTCTCGCCAATGTATAATTTATTGCATAACGTACAGGTTATGCAATAAATGACATTTGCGGAGGTACATGTGAAACGATCGGTGATCTTAACAGATCGCTTAGATCCCGATATCTTGCTAGTGTTAACAATGAAAAGACAAGTTTTGCATCGTGAGCGCGCAGATTTGACAGAGCCCGGTTGCTCGTTAATTTTGAGCGCGCTTCTAGCTAAACAGTTGCCTATGTTTTTGTCGCGTTTGAATTAAATAAGTGGAGGTTGAGAAAAGATTTTACCAGTCTCGGAATCATTTTGGAGTAATTTAAAGTTTTTAAGAATGATACGTTTGACTGCATGATTAGGAGGATGGAAGGTGAGAGTGAATGAAATTCACGATGGACACAAGAATGGGCACAAGAATGGGACCTAGCTATGCCAATCTTTTTGTAGGATATGTTGAACACCAATTTTTTTAATCAGTACATCGGCCCCAAACCTGAACTCTACGGCCGCTTTATCGACGATTGCATCAGCTCTAATTCATCCAGCAGAGAAGAACTCGACCAATTTATAACCTCCATCAATTCTTTTCACCCGGCTCTTAAATATACCCGGGAAATTTCAGAAACTTCATTGGCTTTCCTAGAGATCAAAGTTTCTATTAGTGGCAACGTGCTATGTACCAGTGTGCACTACAAACCTACAGTATCTCACAGTTATTTGTTGTGTTCATCGTCACATCCATCACATGTCAAGAACTCCATTTCCTATTCTCAATTTCTTGGACTTCGACGTCTATGTAGTGATGACTCCGATTTTTCCAGCAAATCAGAGAAGATGTGCTAGTTCTTTGAAAAACGTGGCTATCCTGTCTCTGTGGTCAAAGCAGGTCATCATCGCGCCCAACAATTTGATCGACAGTCAGCACTACAAACGTCACAAAAAGATAAGAATGATAGAATTCCATTTACCCTCACTTTCCATCCTCATAATCACGCAGTCAAAAGTATCATTCTTAGTAACTTTATTTTACTCCAAAATGATCCCGAGACTGGTAGAATCTTTTCGCAACCTCCACTTATTTCATTTAAACGCGACAAAAGCATAGGCAACTTTTTACTTAGAAGCGCGCTCAAAACTAACGAGCAACCTGGCACTTTCAAATGTGCGCGCTCACGATGTAAAACTTGTCCTTTCATTCTTAACACTCGCAATATATCGGGAATTAAGCGATCTGTTGAGATCACCGTTCGTTTCACATGTACCTCCGCAAATGTCATTTATTGCATAACCTGTACGTTATGCAATAAATTATACATTGGCGAGACAGGTAGACGACTAGGCGAACGATTCCGCGAAAACCTTCGCGATGTTGAGAAGAACGACAAGGGCGCATCTAAGCCAGTCGCTCGTCATTTTAATCTCCCTAACCACTCCAAAAAACATATGGCTATCTGCGGCTATTCCCTACATCAAGGTACGACGGAAATCCGCAAGAACCTAGAACAAAAAATCCATCTTCCAAATCGGCACCCTTAATGCTCACGGTATTAAGGAACGCTTTTCATAATGTATTCCTATTTTTCACATTGCTACGTTACCACCAATAGCGTAGAACGTGCTCTAATATAAAAACTACACATAACCCACAATTCCTCGATTTGCTTTGACGAAGGGCTAACTCTCGAAAAGTCAGCTTTTTGAATCTCTGTACGGTAGCCAATTTACATTATCAACTCTCTTGATAAACCAAATGTTTGTATACTACTTCCCCACCGACGCAGCACCACACTTTCTTTAGAAACTACCTCCTTTATAAGCTTTGAAAGCAGCAATGAAACTTTATTTGTCACGTGAACCCGGTATTGAACCCATTCTCCTTCATTGCTCGGTTACTGTTCAAAGTGTCACCACTTTTCCCGTCTTTCAAAGGCAATAAAAAAGTGAAATTTCAGTCAAAAGGTTCTAAAAGCAACACGATGCATTTAGGATGATTTCGGACAAAAAATAAAGTGGAAATTTGATTTGAGGTGATATGCACTTTAACGAAATTGTAAAGTACTACGTAATTGTACAGTTCGCAAATCATCAAAAAGAACTAAACGCGTATCTGTACAGCGTTAGCCTCGACCTGAAAAAATATTCGTCAATATACCAAAGAAAGTGTGAAATTCTCAAAGAAAACATCACACACACACACACACGTGTGAAAATTTTCGCTGATACCCTTCAAGTTGAGGTTAACCCGGTACCAATGCGTCTTTTGCGTTCGTGGTCAGCGGTTATAGTGACATTCCAAATTGGACTATTCAGCCAGTCCTTAGCTGCGATGATGTTACTAAATAAAGTATCTGTATATCTATCCCATTCAAGCCTTGGTTTTTATTTTCCTTTTTTTCCCCATTGATCAACTCCTAAACTGCCCCTCATTGACGAGTAAAATCATCTACCGTCAGGCAGTAAACTCTACGAATGAAATGGTATATGAAGTGAATCATATTGAACTGCAGATATGAAATCAAGTGAAGCTATGATCCTCGTAGTTATGAACGCAATTTTAGCAACTGCGTAGAGAAGCCTAAAAATTTCAGGACTTTAAAGTGGTTTAAACCCCGTGACCAGCTCCCAACATCAGTGGCTTCATAGCTCAGTTGGTTAGAGTGACACACCGGCATCGCGAGGTCACGGGTTCGAACCCCGTTGAGGTCCTGAATTTTTCAGGCTTCCTCACTCAATTACTCAAATTGCGTTCATAACCGCGAGGACCATAGCTTCACTTGAGAGAAAACTTTTATGAAGTCATACTCCTATAGGAGCCAATGGCTTCAATATCCCACTTTCGATATATTAAAATTCAGTCCTAAATAAAAGTCATCATCTCGAGACACTGGGGAATAAATATATTTGTACGAGTTTGTTCCCTAGAGCCTCAAGATACCTTTTGTTTAGGACTGAACTTTAACATGTGGAAAGTGGGCTATTGTTCCATTTACTTCAATGGAATTTTGTGTAGGAAATCGTTTCATTTTGGCAGTCGCGTTACATGACTTTGAGATATTGCCAATCAAAAAGTCTTCGTTGCACAAGGCCACCTGCTTTTCAACAAGGTTAGAGAATATTTTTCACTGACAGGCATTCTCTTGAGGATAAGGGAGAAAGGATGAAGAGAGAGATTCGAGTTTAATCTTTGCTCTCTGCAGCGATGAAAGTTGATTTGAAGTAGGTTTCAGGAAAACTTGTACTTCAAAAGATCATGACTTTAAAAGAACAACGTTTTATTGTATCGATCCTGTTTCACAGATTCGAAAAAGAATCTCGTCATGGGTACGTCAATTAAATACAAAATAATGATAATATCAAGATATATAATTCTTTGTTGTATCATTTTTTATCAAATCGACATCCTTTTCGTGAACTTGTCCAACACAACACCAAGTTTCTCTTCTAAGCTTCTATTTACTTCGGAGAGCTCAGATTTTAGATCAGCAAGTTCGTGAAACTATGAATCTACGTAATCGTGTTCAACGTCAGATGCGAGGCCCTGGCGACGTACCCCGTTTTTTAAAACCATCACCTGTTGACGAATATCTTTCAAATCAGACTTCACACTGGCATGATCAGATTTTAACTTGGCAAATTATGATTCAAGTTCACATTTCACGTGTTGCATTTGGAAGTCTTCTTGGGCATTATGAAGATCAGATTTGATTTCGTGTCTACCAATATCTTCCTTTGTAGTTAGGAAGAGTTTACAAAACATCAGCAAGTTTAGATTTGACCTCGGAAAGATCTGACTTTAATTCTTGCAGTTGTAACTGTTGATAATCAATATCCTCATTCGACGACATCTGAAAAATAAATAGGAAATTTTCAAGTTTTTGACTGGCCTGGAGAACGACCTGAACCAACTTGTACAAGAAGTTTTTACAAGAGATCCCATCAATTTCTCTGTTATTGTCCTTTGTTATTTTTCTCATCTAAGCTAAAAGTGGGTCCCAAAGAAACGAGTGAAATCCCATACATGGCTTCCTTGCATAACAAGACAAATTAAAAGAATGATGCGAAAACGGGAAAGGCTCTTAAAGAAGGCTCGAGGCTCTAAACGTGCCCCGCATTGGCAGTCCAACAAGAAATATCGTAATTTGGTCAAATGGCAGATTTACTTTGCCCATAGTAATTATGTCAATGATATCATAGGCAGCTCCCTTGAGGAAGGTAATGGTAAACTCCTCTGGAACTACATAAAACTCTAGCGAACTGAGAGCATAGGTGTTCCCCCACTGCGAGTTGGAGGCGATGTTTTTTTATTTAAATGAAGGGAAAGCAGAGATCTTAAACAAGCACTTCCAATCAGTTTTCACTCTTGAAGACACTTCAAGCCTGCCCAGCTTCCCCAAGCCCAAACTATAAAATTGGCAACCTTATAATAAAGATCCCTGGATTAGAGAAGAAATGGCAGAAACTCAAGCCTAACAAAGATACTAGCCCTGATCAAATATCACCTACAATTGTAGGTACTGAAGACCTACCTCCCACAATATGCTCATATATTGCAAGTGATTTTTACTCAGTCTTATGAACGTTGTGTCCTCCCTAGGGAGAGGAAAATGGCAATTGTTACTCCCGTGTACAGCAAAGATGATAAATCCTCTCCAAAACACTAAAGGCCAATCTCCTTGGCATGAATCTAGTGTAAAATAATGGAACGTGTTTAGTGCATAACCTTAACCCTCACCAACATGGCTCCCGGAAAGGCTTCTCTACTGAAATCCGACTTATTTCCGTCGTCGACGATTGGTTATACTTGCTGACAAGCGTATCAGGAAAGATGTTCTCTTAATTGAAGTTTCAAAAGCATTTGACTCAGTACCCCACCAGACTCCTAATTAAACGTATCTATTATGACATCACTGGTAATAGTCCTTTTTTTTTTTTATTGAGAACTTCCTTTTGGACAGGAGACAGTGTGTCCAGATTTCCGATCTTCTTGGACCAGTGTTACCTCTGGTGTCCCTCAAGGCACAGTCCTAGGTCCCCTCTGGTTCCTAATCTACCTCAATGATATTGTCCCTAACCTTAGCTCTAAAATTAAGTTATTTGCTGATACTTCTCTTTTCTCCGAAATCTCAAGTGTTCATGATGTCAGTTTATTCCAACAAGACCTTGACACTCTATCCTGCTGGACCACTACTTGCATGAAATTGAAAATAAATTTTAATTTAACTAAATGTAATATAATGTCAATTATCAAGTATCCTCTTAAGATTCCAGCTAGTTACAGGTTCTCTAATAGGCGACTAGAATTAAATTTATGTCATTAATACCTTGGTGTTTTTAAACAAGATAACCTAGAATGGGAATCCCATGTAGAATCTGTTAAACACAAAGCTATGAAGATACTGGGTCTACTACGCAGTAGAATTTTCTCAATTTTCTCAAAGCAGCCTATATGTTAAGACCCAAGCGTACACTCTCTCGCAAGACCCCATGTAGAATATGCGTCAGCTACTTGGAATCCTTTTGAAAAACGACACATAAAAGCATTGGAGACTGTCCAACGTTGCGCTATAAGATTTGCCGTCTGCTCTGATTATTCACAGTTTTCCTGTGTAACATCTATGCAGTATTAGCTTGGCTGGGATACTCTCGAAGTCCGTCGGTATCTTAGTGCCTCTACCATGATGTATAAGGCCGTGCACAATCAGACTCACTTAACATTTCCGGCATCTGTCACCTTAGCTTATAGAAGCAATCGCTCCAATCACCCAGTTCAGACATACCTTTGCCCGCACTAATGCATGTAAGTTCTCTTTTTTCCCTGTTGTCATCCCCCTCTGGAATGATCTTTCCATGGCAGCTGTTACTGCTGAGTCTGTTACTGCCTTCCAAGAGAATGCTTTGCCAACCATTTAAGTAATAGAGGACGTTTTCCGTGTTTCCATAGCCTCATCTGCACACGAGGCGGAGTTGGGAGAATTCAGGAGACAGTTAAGCAACTAATTCTCACAGGGAGTGTTCTTCGCTAACACCGACACTGTTGTCAACTTTGTCTTTACTTATTATCTTATTTTTTAACTTTATCTCTTGTAAAGAGACATTAGAGCGAAAGCTGAATACTGCTGTTCAAACGTCAATAACTGACTACTTTGCCAATAAGTAATTTCAAGCACTGTACGTATTTAAGTTAATGTGTGACTGTGCATAAAATGAAAGAGGTACCATTCTTACAGAATTAGCCCACGAAATAATGGGTGATGCGCACTGGTATAAATGAGCGACTTAATATTTTGTGTTCTTATAGACTTACCTACGGAAAATGGCTACTTTGTACGCTTCAGGCGTTCAGTTTGTTGATGTTAATTTTTTGTTTTATATCTTTTGACTTACACAACCCGCTTTTATAGGTACACCCCGTTAATACAGAAACCATCCATGGTCCGTATCAACAGGGATCGACTGCAATTTTTACAGGACGGTGATGCAGTATAAAGAATCCCGTAATTTTACTTGCATCATACCTAAGAGATGTGAATGCTAAGCGCAATTTGTTTCGAAGAGGGGAAGGGTGGAGGGAAAACACTCCTTCTCAACTATACTGAAACTTATATGACACATTTATAGACATTTTACAAAATGTTACTTCGATTGGTTCACACCGGCATTTTTTTTCTCAAATCCAAATAGATTACAATTAACACTGCATGAACATGTCATACGTTCTTGTAAAGATGCATGACACCATAAGACAAGAGAGATAATATCACCTTTATTTACCCACGCGTAGATGGTGAACTAACGAAGGCTTTTGGGTACAATAAACAGGGCTGTAAAGTGGCACCTACTCTTTTGTATTGGATTGTATGCCGCTGTCCTTCAAAAATGTCAAGCACATGCGTAATATCCAATTAAGATTCCGTCATGACGGCGATCTATTCGATCTAAGCGCGCAGGCTCAAGGCAAAGAAAAAATGCCGCCTTAGAGACATCATTAGAGAACCTCAGTATGCAGACGACATTGCTATTTTTTTGTCTGTTGTCCGTAATACCTCGGTGTCCGTGTTGTAATTGGGTAACCGGATAGCGAGGTTTGACTGTAATTAGAGATTTACCCTTATACTACAGGAGTAACAAATAATACCTAGTCATGGTCTGGTCATCGACTTTCCATGCTTTAGCGATTGAAATACATCTTTTAAATATTAAAAAGAAAAGATTACCCATTTGAGAGGTGTTTTTCTTCCATTTGCTGTTATCATATAGCCTTGTTACTTTTATGTGACTTTTCCTGGATCACAAAGCAGGCGTGTTTAGTTGTGTCTTCCCGAGAACTAAAACGCCCTCAAATTCACGATTGTGACTCGGTTTTAACGTTCGACGCGTTATTGAAATAAAAACAAAAATAAAGTTTCACGGTTAGTGCCGTTTTCAAACAACGGAAAATAAATGAGCAGAAACTCGTGCTCCTAGTGCAAAGCCACGTGATCTTGTTACTGTCTCCGGGCGTTTCGTTGCGGCATCCATAAAGTCTGCTACAAGCCTAGTGGCCCATCAGGCCGGCGCTTATCTATCCGGTTACTGCGGCATGAAGCGACTAGGAATATTTCTACTCCCCACTGGATGGAATTCTAGTCCATCGCAGGGCTACCCCCAGCATTACATTTTACCGATACCCATTTATACACCTGGGTTAGAGAGGCACTGTGACATTAAAGTGTCTTGCCTAGGAACACAACAAATGTCCCGGCCAGGGCTCGAACCTGGACCGCTCGATCAGGAGTCCAGGACGCTAACCATCTAACCCGTTAAGCCACCGCGCATCTCCCAATCTCAACGCCGCCGAGTACGAAGGAGTAAGAGGAAAACAACGATACTTTAATTCGTTACGGAGTACGTAAAAACAACAGATCTACACAATGCGCCCTTTCACATTTAAGTACCTTTCCTTGCCGTACCCTGCAAAAACACAACGTGGAAGGACCAAAGCGTCAGTTCGCGATGATGAATGTTTCACCTTTTAACTTAACTTCATGATTTTTTTAACCGTGAATACAAGAAAAGGAAAGTTCCAACACATTGCTTGGTTTAAAGTAAACGCAATAGACTTTTGCTCGATTACGAGCCGCTGTTACGGGAGAGGAGCCAGAGCTCCTTACCGTGAAGAAACCGGACTCGAAAGAGTGACGGAAATCGAGCCTCAATATGGCTCAAAGTTGCTCACAACTGTCCAGGATAACGTCTTCATTAATGGTTCGTCCAAAGTCTCTCCTTATTAAACTCACGTGGAAACGCAAATAGTATAATGTTGGCTTCATTGTAGTGTGTGTTATGTAATCGACATTTTGATCGATGGGGGTTCACGTTTGGTTAACAATTGGGAACACTTTCATATGCATGCTCTCAGACATTGCGGCTGTTTCATTGGTCTAGGAATTTCCATATTTTGATCATGCATGACAGGCATTAAGTTTGGGTCAGATTCTTTTGAGTCCGGTTTATTTCCACGCTTGTTCAACATGAATTTAGTAAGAGACCATGAAGTGCCTTTAAGGAAAATAAGGACGCCGCGTGATTTTGCGGGAAACGTTACAAAGACACTTTATATTCCTGGGTGGTATGTATATTATCAGCTGTCTGCAATGCAGTAAGCCTTGGGTTTGTGCTTAGCTTTGGAGTTTTATTTCCGGAGTTAATTGACCATTTTGAAGAGACGAGAGAAAGAGCAGGTTAGTCAGATCAGGTGTTCCTTGATGTGTTTTTTCCTCTCTTTCACAGCTGCATTAGCCTCCCAGATCATCAGACTTTTTTCGCCTCTTGTTTCACCAGCTGGATGCTCTCGCATGCTACAGTTTCCCACGGTCTCAGAGGCTTTTTTTTTATCTTAATTCTTCTTCTTCTCGGACTAAATTTAGCCGCGAAGAGCGACAACGAACGACGAGTCAGCGAGACAATCAGTCGTTCGTTGTCGCTCTTCGCGGCTAAATGCATTTCATCGGAGAAGAAGAACAAGATGAAGAAAACCTCTGGGACGAGAATACATCACTTTTACGATATATTACGAAACAGTTATTAACGATTCACGCCTCAGTGGCAAGGTCGATCTGTTTTCTCGGTTTAAGGCGATGGCCTCAGCGGTCGTTGCATCGTTTTTAATTCACAGAATGACCAACTGCGGGTATAACTCCCATTTAAAATGTTTACAATATCCTTCTTAGCACCCCACAAAACTGCAAAATTTGAGGTTGTGTAGACCGTCACCCTTATCACGTAACGGATCGCAATTCTTTTGTTCAGTGACTACTGAAACATTTCATTCTGGTATTTATAGTGGTCACTCAACAAAAGAACTTTGATGCTTTACGTAATAAGTGGTAAGGCCTATTATTCAGCCCGAAATAAATGTTTATCGTCAAATTCCTTGTAGGCTTGCCTGCAGAATACCCTGGGACAGGGCACTAGTTACCGATTGTACTAGTAGAAGTAGAATATTATGCTACTAGCAGTGCCCCGGTAGCAGTGCTCAATTTTGGCCCAAATTATGCTCAAATTATACCACTTTTTCCTAAAATTATTTCTTTTGCAAAACAAGCGAAAAAGTGTATCATACCTTCGTTATTAATGGCAACACTAGCTAGCTATTTTCTTTGTCTGTGACAGTATGTTCGTCACGCACTTATTTTATCAACGACTTTCATGCAGAATACAAGTACGATCGCGTAGCGAAACTTTTTTGGTATCACAAGCTCGTCTTCTATTGTATTTTGCTTTCACTGAGGCAAAGCAACAGCCTCCGGTTATGTTTGCTGGTTCAAATTCCCTCAGAGAGTTGCAAGTTTTCTGGCGGTGTGTCTCATTCGCAAATGAGAGGCACTGGGATCAACACTTCTGGGCAGGCCTTTCCACCATAACATTGACCAAAAATGCTCTCAGGCTTATCAATATATACTGATGATGCTAGCGGTGCTACTTTTAAAAAAATCAGCAAAAAATATGCTAGTTCCCTCAAATTGTGCCAAAAATTTTGCTAGCACAATCTGTAAAAGCTAACGTTGGA
>OX421455.1:23736969-23819469 GCA_949126865.1 Montipora capitata | reverse complement strand
TCCTTTCCTTCCCTTAAGATTTTTGTTAATCGCAGCCTGAACTTTCTGATAAAAAGGTTCTTATAAAAAAATAGTTTATGTGATGATCTATCTAACTCTTGTTTGATTTCCATTCCGTCGTTCAAATATATCAAATTTCTTATATTTTAAATTCATAGTTTATGTATGTTTTGGAGAATTTCAAGTGTAGTCAACAGTCCATCCCAAATTTGTCTTGTCCCCATAAAGAAACAATAGACCAAATCGGCTAACTCAATAGGCCATTTCCGAGTTCATGTCTACCTCCGCTTCAAAGCGAGTCTAAGTGCGAAGGTTTTGTGATGGTAATTAGTTCTACTTTACATAAGAATGACTACTAATTTTCATAACAAAACTTCGCACTTGGCCTCGCTTTGAAGAGGAGCCAGGCAAGAACTCGGAAATGGCCTATTTTGTTCCAGCAGGAGCCCATGAGCACGAGCTTGCCTCTCCCAAATAGACCCTATCTTTCTATTTTTAGCTCGCCACGGATTCTTCGGCTCTGCACTCTCGGCAGTTTACAATGGCCAATCAGAATAAAAGTATTGTCAAACGAAGACAAAAGTAGCAAAACAATGTATGCAAATTGTGCAAATTGATGTAAATGCTGGTCTCCTGCTGAAGGTTAGTTCCAAAAATAAAAAGATGTGCGAAAAGGTTGACACAAGGATATAGTGCATAGGGAGGCTCCTACTCAAAGGCTCTGGGCTCCTGGTCCCAGGTATTTCCACATCATATAAATGTGAATGTTACATTGTAATGCAAATGCATTAAGCAAAAAACTTAAACTGAGAGATTTGAACTTGTACAATATTGAGTTAACCGATTTGGTCTGTTGATTATTTTCCCGCAAAATTTGTTTTAAGAAATAGACACTTTTCTGACGCTGATGGGGACAAACCTTACTCTTACTCTTCGATAATAGTCTCTTGGTGTAGCTTCATAATCCCTCAGTGATTGTGCTAGTAAAAGTAGCATGTTACGCCACTAGGAGTGTCCATTGTTACAATGGTCTTTAAATTGGTAACTGATGATCATTCAGCTAAATTAGGAGCTCATTAAGGCTCATACTTGGCCTACAATACTAGACATATTTAGTTGGAACACTTAGGGAATGGTCCAGAATCATCGCGTTACAAGATCGTAGCTCATCCCCCTCCCCCCAATTCAATGTTGTGTGAGAATTTTTCGGGCGACTGCTAGTAGTTGTGAAAATCAACATTGGATGAGGGGGGAAACGGGGACGGGTGTTCCAACAAATGTTACGAGTATTTCCCGTGTAGATTTATTTCTAGAACCCCTTAATTGGGAGATCCAGCACGCCCATTACTACTACTACTACTACTACTACTACTACTACTACTACTACTACTACTACTACTACTACTACTACTACTACTACTACTACTACTACTACTACTACTACTAATAATAATAATAATAATAATAATAATAATAATAATCAACTTTATTTATAGAGGGTAACACACAACTGTAATCACTGAAAAACTAGTGGCCCTCTTATAAATATATACAGAAAAAAAGATAAAATATTAAAAATAAAAAATAAGAAGGTTCAAAATTTCCAATGACAACATGAAAGGTAAAAAATATGAAAAATATGAGACACATTGGGTAAAGACCAACAGTTAGAACAGGGAAATTGAAAATTAGATGATAAAATGGTCTAATTCCTTTTGACTTTCAAAATTTTTGAAAATTAATTTTTTAAAGCTTGTAATAGTAGACTGGTTTTTATGGGCAGGCAACATATTCCAGAGGCGGCTAGTCGATACTGAGAAAGACCTTCCGCCATCGGTCTCCCGATTGAATCGGGGGCAGATAAGGTTTAGATGACCATGCCTGCTCGATCTTCCATTCACGTCTACATTTCTAACAAGCATGTGGGTGAGATAAGGTGGGCACTCCCCAAAAATCCGTTTGTATACCAATACAGACTTATTTATTCTCGCTTCATGATAAGATGAAACCCAACCTAATTGTTTAAAAAGTTTCACACTGTTCGCTTTTGTGTCAGCACCCAGTATTACACGGGCTGCGCGTTTCTGTAGCCTGAACACTTTCCTAATGTTTTCTACAGAGCAGCATAGCACACGGTTGAGGCATACAGCATTGTCTGCTTAATCATTGCGTTATAATAAGATTTCCTTTGATCAAGAGGCAGTGAGCGTCTAATTTTCCGCAACACAGCGATTCTCTGTGCTAACCTCTTGCATAGGTCATCCACATGCTGGTCAAAGGAGAGCTGACTGTCAATTGTCACTCCGAGCGGTTTGTGTGAGTGTACTTGATTTAGTTCAGAAGACTTTAAGCGTAGTTGAAGGGAGGAATTTTCTATCTTTTTCACCAAACGTTTCCCTGTAACAAGCATCGACTTTGTTTTGGACTCATTTAACAACACTTTATTTCTTGATGACGAATTTAAGACTTCAACAATGTCCTCCTGTAGGCCCTCAGAGACAGCATTGGGGGCCGCCTGATAGTGAGCAGAGTGGCTGATTGTAGTGTCATCAGCATATATATCAGCAACATAGTGCTGCAATGCTTCGGGAAGTTCATTAATAAATACAAGGAATAAAATAGGACCTAAAATACTACCCAGTGGCACACCGAGCGTCACAGATCTTTTGGTGGAATGGCACCCGTCTATATTTACAAACTGGCTTCTACCGCTCAAATAGTCGCGAAACAGGTGAAGAAAAGTCCCGTTCACTCCAAGCACCTTCAATTTTGATAATAACAACTGGTGATCAATCAAATCAAAAGCCTTCTTATAGTCTATAAAAACAAGCCCAGTGACTTCATCATTGTCAAGGTTAAACAGCAACTGGTCAACCAAACGAATAGGTGCAGTTTCAGTGGAATGGGATTTTCTGAAGCCTGGCTGGAGATGATGAAACAGATTGTTCTCCTTAAGGAAATTGCTCAAGTATTCACATATGTGTTTCTCTAATATTTTAGAGAGAATAGGAAGTAACAGAAATCGGTCTGTAGTAGTTTTGTACCAGGCGTCAACTACATCGTTAGGATTCTCAAACACAAAGGCGCAGTCCCAGGGAACTCGTGCAATGATGAAACAAATTGTTCCTTTTTGAGACTCTTTATGTCGCGATATGTTACAGTGTGTTGATTTCCATTGTTCATTGGGCGTAAAAATTTTCTATTAACAATGACTGGGAGGTGATCGGACATCCCAGAAGACCTCACATTGTGAAGGCGCTCCGGATGACTGCTCCAAATGTGGTCAAGGCAAGTTTTTGACACGGGTCTGGTAATACCATGAACAAGTTGGGACATATTCAAATTACGCATTGCTTTGACAAGCGGGTGTTTTTTTAAATTTCTCCGTACTCAAGAAATCAATATTAAAGTCGCCTAGTATAATGATCTTTCTGTTTAACTGATGTGCGTTTTCTAAATTCTTTCCAAGTTTTTTATCGTCTGCCGCTTTATATGAAGGAGGACGGTAGATGCCAGCAATAAGAAGGGGACGTTTCGACTTTTATGGACAAGTCTCAAGCCACAGACATTCCAAATTGATTTCCTCAAGGTCCTCGCGGCGATTGACTTGTAAAGAATTGTTAACATAGGCTAGAATACCACCACCAGATTTGCCAGTTCTGTCTTTACGGTACATTTGGTACCCTGGAGTAGAGTAGAATGAGTCAGGCACTTTCACTGCGCAAAACGTTTCAGTTAATATCAAAATTCGGGTTTTTCTTCTTTATTGTTCGGACTTGTCAACAGGACTCTCATCTCCTCAAGTTTGCTGTCTGCTAGGTGCTGAACGTTCCAGTGGCAAACTTTCAAACCATTACCACGAAGGGCACCCCCAGGTCCTGAATTCTGAGCAATATCGCCACACAAAATAAGAAGATTTACGGCCAAGATGTCTCTGGTTAACCGTAGAATAGCAATTGCCTTTGTATTGTTGTCGACCATAGTAATGGCGGACCGCTTCGTCGGTTGGCTTCTGGTAGTAGTAACGCTCGATAGGTCAGTATCGCCGAGCTTGTGTGTGTGTGTTTTTTTTTTTGCAAAAAAGACTAAGCAGAAGGGCAAACTGGACCACTTTTATCGGAGCACAAAAAAGTCGTGCCATCGTATTCGAGCTCTCAAACTCTTTCCCATGGAGGGCCTGCTGTAAAAGCCAATCAAAACAGAGCCACCTGAGCGTCGAGGGAAATTTACTTTTTACGGGAAAAATCCGTTCCTAAAACTAAGTTTGCTGGGGAAAGGGTTGACTCGAGGAATTAGTGGAGATAGCGGCTCCCCTGAGCTCCTAGTTAAACTCAAAATGTTCCAAACCAGAGTAGCATTTAACTATGTTCGATTGCCAAACTAGTGACGTGTGAACCTTAATAGCCTACAGCGAACGGCGAACGGAGAATAGGGTAATGAGGAACGGGAAAATGGGAAACTTTAAAACTGGAGATTTTTAAAAATATTCCCGCTTTTAAAGATTCCCCGTTCTCCATTTCCAGTGATCCTCCTTAAAATGTTCAAGAAAGTTCTTTACGTTCTAATCCGGGACTTGATTACTTTTCACAATCCACTTTTCTTATTGTTGGCCTTGGCACCCATGCTTGGCGTTCAGCCAGAATACTGTAAAAAAACTTTAAAGGATTTTAATATTGTTTTCAGCATTTTGTGTTTGTTTGTTTGTTATTGCTTTTTTTTTTGCCTGAGAATAATCTGTTTTCATTGGGACTTTTCAACTTCAACTTAAAGAGATTCCCATGATATAAATGAGATTTGCAGACGATCCAATCATTACTGAGAGGCGTAAGGGCCGATTTACACGGTTCGATTTTTGTCGCATGCAACAACGGCTTACGACAGGCCCACGACATGATTTACGATTGCTGTGTACGTCAGAAAAAATGTCGTAGCTTTTTACTAACATGTTTTAAAACGCTGCGACAATCGTAAGTCATGTCGTAGGCCTGTCGTGAGCTTGTCGCATAAGACAAAAATCGTACCGTGTAAATCGGCCCTAAGCGAGCATTGCAAATACTCACGGATTCACCACTTATATTGATGTGTCATTTATCATTGACAGCTTTCGTTGGCTCGGCAACCTTGGGCATGGCGTGGTTTGCAAGTCCGCTGGCTGGCTATCTCTGTGATCGCTTCAGTTGTCGAACCACGACTTTTTCGGGTGGATTACTTTGTGCAACAGGCTTGGTAACCACTTCCTTTGTTCAGAGCCTCACTCACATGTACTTCACGTACAGCTTAATCTTCGGCTTAGGAGCTTCTTTCATCTACAACGCGTGTTATCTCGTAATTGGACAGTATTTTGCGAAAAAATTGTCCACAGCTACAGGCATTATAGCATTGGGTGCAAGCCTGGGAGTTCTATACACAGGACCGTTGCTTCAAATACTTTTGGACGCTTTTGGATGGAGAGAAAGTTTGAGAATAATGACAGCATTTTACGGGTTAATTTGCATCCTCAGTTTGGCTTTTAACCCAAACGTGGACAACAATACCCCAAACGAAACAAATCTCGAAAATGATAGCAAAGAAACAAAAAACGAAGAAAAGAAGGGCATCTCTCTGTACTGCAGCGTTTGGATATCTCCTACCTTCACCGCTGCAACGATTTCTTTTATGGCTGCAAGTTTTGGAATGTACATCATTTACATCAATTTAGTAAGTTTGTCATTGCTACAGTTATACTTATTCAAAATACCGGTATATTAATTTTCTGAATGCCATATTAATTGTGGTAGTATCATGCTGTAGATGTCCTACAAAACTGGCCAGTTCCCTTCCTCAGTTGTCCTACGATAGAACGAGTTAAATAATTTCAATTCATTTTACTCGAAAGACAGTGACATTGCTTCTACCGTGAGGTAAAATGTCAATCGCTTTCTATACAAACTGAAAAGAGAGTAGACATAAAATCATTAAAGGGCTGCTTGAATACCAAATGATGGGCAGCCAGCGAAAGCTGTTTTAACAACGCCTTGCTACTTAAGAGTGAGAAGAGATCCTTGCACTTTTTTCTAGACAATTTAAATTAAACAATTGTATGTATTTGAAGGGTGGGTTATAGACGAAAGAGTGAAGTGAATCTTGTACTTATCTGGACAATTTAAGCGATTGTCAATTGTAGACACCTTAAAAATTCAGCGGCTTTAACGGGATTTGAATCCACGACCTCTGCGATGCCGGTGCAATGCTCTACTAACGGAACTATGAAGCCACCCAACCGATTGCAAGCAGCTCATTTTGTTGGATTAATGACTACTTCTTTACTAGAAATTTTTCAAACTTGCCAACGCTAAAGAATGTGTTATGGTTTTGCCTTTGCTTCTGTAGGTTGAATTTTCCGAAGAAATTGATATCACAGCCCAGGAAGCTTCTCGTTTATTCATCTTCATCGGACTTGCTTCGTCCATCGCACGTGTAATAACGGGAAGGTTGTGCAACGAAAAAAGTGTGAATCCTGTTCACATTTACCAAGTATCTATGTTAATAGCCTGCGTAGCTACATTTTTGCTGCCATTTTCTACGAAGTATTGGCATCTAATCGTCTTCAGTGCTGCATATGGTTTAAGCGATGCAATATTTATAACAGCGTCATGTTACATATTGCTGAGCTGTGTGGACACCAAGAAAAGAACAGCGTCTTTTGCCATCAGCAATATGCTTTATTCCTTCTCTGCAGCGGCTGGCGGGCCTATTGCTGGTAAATTGCTTAAGGCCTAGTAATACGGACAACATGTTCCGTTTAACTTGTCCTGCAATGTTGTTTTGCAAGTTGAGATGGTTTGTTGTGCGTATTACCACCTCCTCGCGCCTCCTCCCCCACACCCCCAAATGAACTCTGTTATGGGATTTGCTAAAATACAGAATTAGTAGACGGCAACTATAGGCCATTTCCGAGTTCATGTCTGCCTCCTCTTCAAAGCGAGTCTAAGTGCGAAGGTTTTGTTATGAAAATTAGTTTTCATTCATATGTAAAGTAGAACTAATTACCATCACAAAAACTTTGCACTTAGACTCGCTTTCAAGAAGAGGCAGACATGAACTCGGAAATGGCCTATTATCTCGAGAAGATGGAAAACCTTAAACCATGTTTGCCGCATTCAAATTCGCTCTGACGTCATTTGTTACCACGAGAACAGAACCCAAAATTGCCGCCACCTGTATATAAATGTATGCATACAACTTTCTAGGCGCAGTTATCATATTTCTTTAACCCATTTCACCTTTTAAACTATAAAACTATTCACTGCGATTAATTAAATTTCTCAGCAGCGTTGTAAAATATATATTTTTTTTAACGGGTGAAACTCTTCCACTTCACAGGCCTGATGGCAGACAAGACAGGAAACTACGTCTATTCATTTTACATGACAGGAGCAACTTTATTTGTGGCATTTCTAATTCCATTCGTGTTAGTAGTTTTGAATTGTAAGAAATCTAGGATTCATCCCAGGAATGCGGTTGAGAAATTCTGAACAGATCTACAACAAGAGCAGCAGAGCAACGAGAAACGAGCAAGGACAGGATAAAGCCTTTTTGGAAGACTATACAAGTTTATACCATATACTTTTAGACGAATTTCCAGGCCGTGCCTTGAAATAAGCCGCATGGCCAACTTGCCAAAAAGGTTTAAGCATGAAGAATTTTCAAGATCAAGTAGCGTCAAGTTTTAATTCTTTAATAATAATAATAATAATTACATTTATATAGCGCAGACCTCTATATGAATATATTCAGTCGCGCTTCACAATATTTTAAAATAAAATTATGTCAAACCGTCACGTGAACTAAAAACATAAGAAACTATTAAAAACTACAACCATATACCTATTTAAAAGCTAAATTAAAAATGAGACATGAGTAGAAAAACCTATTTAAAAGCTAAATTAAAAAAATGAGTTTTAACAGCAGTCTTAAAAGTGTCCAATGTCTTTATGTTGCGAATTGTTGAAGGTAATGCATTCCAAAGATAAGGTGCAGCTGACTGGAATGCACGATCGCCAAGGGTTGGACGGGTCTTAATGCTAGGTAACTCAAGTAATAAAGAGTCGTTTGACCTAAGGGAGTATCTGGATTGCTTTTTGATGCAAATTAAATCAATCAGGTAATTAGGAGCTAGACCGTATAAACACTTAAATGTCAAAAGCAAAATCTTAAACTTTATGCGGTAACTAATCGGGAGCCAATGAAGGTTAAAAAGCAATGGTGTAACATGACAGAATCTTGGTGCTCCTATGACCAGCCGAGCTGCGGCATTCTGTATACGTTGGAGTTTCATGATATGTGAATTCGGGAGGCCATATAATAGGCTATTACAATAATCTACTCTACTGGTTATAAAAGCATGAACTAATGATTCGGTAGTTGGACGACTTAAATATTTCCTAATTCTACGTATGTTATAAAGATAATAAAAAGCAGATGAGCAAGTTTTGTTAATATGACTTAGCATACTCATTTTCGAGTCAAACCAGGTTCCTAAGTTTCGAACTTCACATGATGGAGCAATTTGGGAGTCGCCAACCAATAACATACTGATGTTGCTGACTTTCTGAAGTTGTTGTCGCGTTCCAATTAGAAGACATTCTGTCTTATCTGAATTCAGTTTTAACTTATCCTTGTGCATCCACTGACCGATATCAGCAATACATGATTCCATGGCAGTTAAGGCAGCAGTTTCCTCCAAATCATTTCCTGGTCTAAACGCGATATACAGTTGTGTGTCATCTGCATAACAATGGAGATTAGGAAGATGTGACTCGACGATCTTAAAAAGCTTGCTAGCATAGAGAGAAAATAATAATGGCCCGAGACAGCTACCTTGTGGAACTCCAAATTTAAGATTAAAAGTATTCGATAGAACACCATCGATAGAGATACGCTGGGTTCTATTAGAGAGGTACGATTCAAACCAATTAAGTGCAGAACCTGAAATTCCAAAATCAAATTGGAGGCGATCTAAGAGAATCCGATGATCCACAGTATCAAAAGCGGCGCTTAAATCGAGAAGCACAAGCAATGTGACATGCTTATCTTCCATGCTCATCAAAATGTCATTCTTGACTTTAAGTAGGGCGGTTTCTGTACTGTGGTGCTGTCGATAGGCAGATTGCAATGTAGGAAAAAGATCATTCTCATTTAAGTAAGACTGGATCTGATCAGCTGCCACTCTTTCAGCCAATTTTGAAACAAAGGAAAGATTGCTGATAGGTCGAAAATTTTTAAAAACAAAGTCAAGGCCTTGTTTCTTTAACAGTGGTGTGACAACCGAATCTTTCCAAATAACAGGGAAAAATCCAGATTCAAGCGACAGGTTTGTCATGGTTGTTAATATCGGAAGTAACTCATCAAGCTTAAGGCAATCTTTCATGATGTTCGTAGGAACAGGATCGAGTAAACAGGATTTTGTCGGCGTTCTAAGCACAAGTTTCCTTAAATAGTCCATGTCTACACGATGAAAAGCAGTAAAGGAAGAAGAACACTGAGAAGAATGGCGGCTGATAGTACTGCATGAGTTCGGAATTGCATCAAGGCTAACGCGAAGATCGGATATTTTCTTGACGAAGAACGAACCCATGTCGTTAGCCAAAGTTAACTTGTCGCCGTGCTGTAAAAAGGGCGATTCTGCTGACTGATTTACTTGCACCAATCCCATAATACATCTCTTTTACCCCCCAAAGGTTGGTATAATCATTGTTCGCAATTCCTCCTGGGACATGATGTCCCGCGAGAAATCATTCGAAAACACTGCGTATGCAATTTTTTAGGTAAAAAAGGTGTATTAAGGGACTTGTGTAAGTAGAGAATAAACTGCCCATTACCATCAGAAACGTTAAAGACTATAAACAATTGGTAAAGCATGCCTTTAAATTTCTATTAGCGCAAGCTAAAAAAGGATCCCATGTAGATTCTGATTTTAGATATTTGTTTTGATATATTTTTTACTTTAGATACTCTTATTAATTTAGACATTGCAGGTGAAGAGCCATTCACTTGGATATTCTGCAATAAAGTTATTATTATTGTTATTATTATTATTGCTATTATTATTATTGTTATTATTATTATTATTATCATTATTATTATTATTATTATTATTATTATTATTATTATTATTATTATTATTATTATTACCACATTAGAAAAGACACTAGATTAGGATTCTTAAGTGGCACATTGCCCATTGTTTTTTTTGTATTTCTTATCTGGTTTTAGTTTCATTCGAGGGCCCTTCTGTAAACCATTTCCCGGGACGTCGGTATACTCAATAAACATGATTACTGCTACCACTACTACTACATCCTACTACGACTACGACTACGACTACGACTACGACTACGACTCATACCACTACTACTACTACTACTACTACTACCACCACTACCACTATCACTACCACTACCACTACCACTACCACTACCACTACCACTACCACTACTACTACCACTACCACTACCACTACCACTACCACTACCACTACCACTACCACTACTACTACCACTACCACTACTACTACTACTACTACTGCTACTACTACTACTACTACTACTACTACTACTACTACTACTACTACTACTACTACTACTACTACTACTACTACTACTACTACTACTACTACCACCACGTGCACTACTGCAAGCATTACTACTACCACCACTGCCACTATGATCAGACCGCAGCTCTTTTACCCTTGTCCATCAAGTATACTTTCAAGGTACGAAACGAAATGCCTAAACCGGGATAATACAACTATGATACTGAAAATAAACGAGTATAAGATTGAGAAGCTGAGGTGCAAACTTACTTCGCCAATCAGGTTTTAGAGTTGAACATATTTACCATTAAAAAAGCTTATCGGGCTCCGATGTTCCGAGTTACTAAAATACGCGATAATTATTAATCGAACATTCTCAGGTTCGACTCCAGCGAGTTTAGGCATTAGGGTTCTGTTTTTAACAAAAAATTATATTCATTTCCCATAATCCCTATCAAGCGCTAAGCGTCCTAAATTGACGATAACAGTCAATAGCCCATTTCAGAGTTCATGTCTGCCTCCTCTTCAAAGCGAGTCTAAGTGCGAAGTTTGTCATGAAAATTAGGTTTCATTCATATGTAAAGTAGAACTAATTACCATCACAAAAACTTCGCACTTAGACTCGCTTTGATGAGGAGGCAGATATGAACTCGGAAATGGCATATTTAGAGAAATTTCGGAATTGACGACCAGTCGTCATTTCAGAGGTAAAGGATGGGTTGCATCACAAACAGCTTTGCATTGAGATAGTTCTTTGAAAACAGTTAAATTGAGAAGTTATATGATAAGATATTCATGGCATCTTCGGGAAATCCGAAAAATCTGCCTTTTCCGGCCCACTTGAGATACTTCTCCTCTCACGTGACTCGCTAATATTATCTGAGAGATGGGCTGGAAAATTCGGATTGCTTGGATTTTCCGGACATGCTATGAATATTGCATCACATAACTTCTCTCTTCGACTGTAGGTAGATCATTCACAATCTACTTGCAGTTTTGTTTTGTTTTCTGCAGGGGTCTTACGATCTCCGGAAAATCCTCGAGCCGCAGCAATCTCGGCCCCTTCCGGAAACTCTTCGGCCAGTTCGTACCGATATGAATATTTAAATTTAGGTGAGCCCAGAGAGGTGGTCGGGAAGTTTTCGGGAGGTTTCGGATTGGCCGGATCTCATGGGTATTCGTCTCGCTCTGTCGTCCCACGCGACACTTGATTTTTATCTAAAATGGGCCCGAAAAAGCGAATGATCACGGAGTTTCCAGAGATGCTATGAATATTGTATCACATAACTTCTCTCTTCGACTGTAAGTAGATCATTCACAATCTACTTGCAGTTTTGGTTTGTAATGCATAGGTTATATGATGAGATATCGATTTTGTCTCGGGAAAATCCTCGAGTCCCGGCAATTTCGTCGGGAAACTCTTCGGCCAGGTCGTACCTCTTGAACTTGATCTCAATGCAAGGTGAGCCGAAAGGTTTTCGGGAGGGTTCGGATTGGCCTAACCTGCGATCAGGCCCATTTTTAGCTTCGCCCATATGTTTTCTTATGTTGTCGCTCGCAACACGCGAAACTTAAATAGAGCCTGATCGCAGGTTAGGATTGGCCGGATCTTACGGATTTCCCAAGGACTTAACGGTGAATTTCATATCGCATCGCTTCTCTCTGTAACTGCAAGTAAATGGTCAATAAAATAAGTTGTTTATTTGGCTCTTGTAGGACTGCGTTCGAATTCGGTGGCGATCCCAGACAGGGTTGAACAGGAGTACCTACGTTTCACGAGATTCCCCATTAACACTGCGTGAACAAAATTGGAATTGGCGGATTTCCTGATTCTTCAGGGGATGCGACTGTCGTTGACCTTTATGGTCGTTCACCGCGGACCGAAGTGAAAATGAAACCAAAAAAATAAGTAAAACGATCTATCCGTCCGTCCGTCCCTCCCTCCCTCCATCCATCCCATTCAAGCCTAGGTTTTTTTCCGTTCTTGCTTCCTTGCAACTGCGCATGCTTAATCCATTGACTCCTGAACCACTCCTCATTGACGAGTAAAATCATCTAGCATCAGACAGAGTAAACTGTACGAATGAAATGATATATGAAGTGAATCATATATTCAACTGCGGATACGAAATCGAGTGAAGCTATTATCCTCGCAGTTTAATATGAACGCAATTTTAGCAATTTATGAGACAAGAATTATAAGTGATAGAAACCGACGTTTCGGTGAATCTTGCGCCATTATCAAGGTTACATGAGGATAAAATACGGTTTGTCAAAAGGCTTAATGAAATGCTGTGTATTCAAGATCTTAAACCAGCATTGAATATACAGTCGGATTCTCTTCGTGCTAAAGTATTCATGTAATAGACCATTTTATAGTTGTGGCTAAGTTACCGGGCCTAAGAATGGAAGCGAAGCTGCTGGTGGCCCTGTTTTGATACAAGCCTCCATGCTTTTGTAATGTTAATAGGGATTAGTTAGCATTACAACAACACAATTTACAGGATATCGATAAAAGCAGTGAGGTGTCAATAGAAGGTCACCGGCAGCCTCGCAGGTACAATGATTGTAGGTCGCTGAGCAAACAACTGTAAAATGACCTATTAGCTTGGCACTCTTTTATGCAAATTCGCTTCAACTTAACCTTTTCACAAGCCGCATTTTATCCTTATGTAACCTTGATAATGGTGCAAGATGCACTCAAACGTCGGTTTCTATCACTGATATTTCTTTCTCATGTATTTCCAAATCGTTTCTTAGAAGATTTTAGCAATTGCGTAGAGAAGCCTGAAAAATTCAGGACTTCAATGGGATTTAAACCCGTAACGGCTGGTTTTCACTAGCGGCGCAAGCATAAGCGCAAGAAGCATGCGCAGACTCGCATTAACAACCAGTAAATGCGCCTGCGTGTCTTGCTCGTGCTTATGCTTGCGTCGCTAGTGAAAACCAGGCTTAAAATGCTCCCAACAACAGTGGCTTCATAACTCAGTTGGTTAGAGCGGCACACCGGCATCGCGAGGTCACGGGTTGTTTATGAAAAAAAAAAAAAACAACCTCAAACCGTTTTCCAGTAAGTCAAACAAGGAAAAAATTAGGTTTCACGGTTGTAGATCGTTAAAAATTGACTCGTTACCGCAATTTTCTTCATGAACTCACGTTGACCCTCCGTTAACTCACGAAACAGCTTCATCGAAACTCGTTTAATTTTGCAGGTAAGTATTTTCATTTTATATAGTGTCTTTTTGTACAATCAATGTTAAAAAGACTTCGACATTTTGTTAATTTTTTTTTTGTTTGTTGACCAAATACTCGAGATTAACAGAATCCACTCCGAGTTGCCCTGGGTCACGAGAAGCTGAAGTCACAAGCTTCACTCCATTTTACGTGAAGCCAAAGTGATGCTAAATCTCTCTATTGCCAATCAAAAAGTCCTCGTTGTATCTTAGCACAAGGTCACGTGTTTACAACAAGGAGACTGGGTTAGAGGATATCTTTAACTGACAGGCATTCTTTTGAAAAAGGAAGAGAGAGAGACTCGAACTTAATCTTTGCTTTCCACAGCGAAGAAAGGTGATTTAAAGTAGGTTTCAGGAACAATTGTACTTCAAAAGATCATGACTATAAAAGAACGTTCTATTAGCTAAATTTCTCTGAGCATATAATCTCTATCTGCAAAAAAGCCAGCTAGAGAATTGGTGTTTTAATGAGACTACGCAATTTAATTCCTATGAAATCTAAGTTAATATTATTTAAAAGCGCGATATTACCATTTCTCACGTACTGTCACCTTGTGTGGCATTTCTGCAAAGCGAGCGACACTCGAAAGCTTGAAAGATTACAAGAAAGAGGACTTAGGGCGGTTTTCAAGGACAATAATTCTAGTTATGAACAATTATTAGAGAAGTCAGATCTACCTACTCTACTTAAACAGACGCTTACAAGATCTGTGCATCCTTATGTATAAAGTAAAGCATAAACTGTGCCCTGCTTATATAAATAACATCTTTAAAGAACCAAATAGTAATTACAATTTCACGCAAACAGATCAGATTTCTCTATACCCAGGTGAGACAGTCACCTACGGCAACTGAGCACTCTATTAGATATCTTGGGCCTAGGCTATGGATAAAACTACCCAAGAGTATCAGGGACGTTACAACCCTAATGTCGTTCAAAGGCAAGATACGCCAACTTAATATAAGTGAACTTTTAGATGATGGCTGCGCAGGCTGTGGCCTCTGTTCATTTTGATTTCTGTATATTTTCACCATTAATCCTGAAAATAGATGACTGTTGATATTTTACCTATTATTGTATATAGTTTTTAGCTTGTAAATTCTCCCCCTAATTGGTGTCCCCAAATTAGTAAGGGATTTCTTTTCCCTGGCTAGATGGCTTTTGACACTCTTAATAAAGTTTCTACTACTACTTGAATTGATACTTTTTTCGAAGATTCGAAAAAGAATATTGTTATGGGTACATCAATTAAAAGAAATAAACAATTGTATCAAGATAATTCTTTGTTGTATCATTTTCTATTAAAGCTACGTCCTCTGCTTCAACTTGTCCAACACAGCATCAAGTTTCTCTTCTAAGCTTCTCTTTACTTCGGAGAGATCAGATTTTAGATTAGCAAGTTCGTGAAAGTTTGAATCTCCCCGATCGTTTTCAACATCACATGTGAGGTCCTGGTGACGTAGCCCGTTTTTTAAAACCACCACCTGTTGACGAATATCTTTCAAATCAGATTTCACACTGGCAAGATCAGAAAATAACTTTGTAAATTCTGATTCGAGTTCACATTTCACGTCTTGCATTTGAAAGTCTTCGTGGGCATTAGCAAGATCAGATTTGATTTCGTGTCGAACAACATCCTCTTTTGTATTTATCAAGTGTTTACAAACATCAGCAAGTTCAGATTTGACCTCTGAAAGATCTGACTTTAATTCTTGCAGTTGTAACTGTTGATAATCAATATCCTCATTCGAAGACATCTGAAAAATAAACAGTAATTTCTCAAGTTTTTGACTAAGGCCATAGGCCATAGTTTTATTTCTTCAGAATTGTCGCTGTAAAGGTGTATTATCACGCTGTACAGGTGTATTTAAACACGTTTAAACAGGAGAAAATGTCGGTTACCAAACCTCAAGAGAAACCTAACCATTTTAAAATCAAGCACTAGACTTACCCACGACTCAGCAATGATTTTATATATACTAATTAGTGTTGGCAGAAGCTCATGACGAGAGAGGAGAGAAAAACGCTCGTCCCAGACCTATCCCACGCACTAACAAGAAGGCCGGCAATAAATGCTGTATCTTTCGCGATAACATAGCTGGAAAATACACCATCTGGCACCGGCAAGAAGGGTAAGACTGGGTGGTTCTTTAATTGTTTCTTTCTGTTCATGCCTTAAATATGTCTTTTCAATCACAATTTCCGGGCTTGGTTGTAATGTGCAGCACGGTGCTACAAGCAGACCACCTCTCAAATTCGGTCGTGTTTCCTATCAATCTAAGTCGCACGTTGTAGAATGTGGAATTGGCCTGCTTAAAGCTTTCTTCAATATTTAAAATAAAATCGCTTATCCCTTTTGATCTTTACCTTCGTCAAGACGCTATTTTCGTAGTAAAACCCAATTTGGGGATAGAGTAACCTATGTGGATTGTATTCAATGAACGTCTGGCCCTTTTCTGTCATGATGCGGCTCCCATTCACAGTGAACACAACCGGAACGTGGACTTTTCCTTCTTTCTCCTGCTGATCCTCAAACATCACTGTACACCGTATAACGTCACCTCGACGAGTTGCAGCAGGACCTAGCAACAAGTTAACAAGAACGAGGTAAAAATTACGAGAAACCTAAAAATTACCTTTGTAACAAATGGCTATGCAATTATCAATGACACCAATTTGGGCACCCGATCAATGGCGCCGCATAACGTCACCTCGACAAGTTGCAGCAGGACCTACCAACGAGTTACGAAAAGCACCCCAAAATATGGTAAAAATAACGAGAAACCCTAAAACTGGTATTTTTTCAACGAATGGATACGCAATTATCAACGACATCCATATGGGCTGACGCACTCACTCATTTGCTTACACAAACACACTCCTTTAAGCCCTTTAATCGAATTTCCTCTTAGATTATAGGACCTCCAACAAACTTTGAACACCTAGAGAAACGTTACACAAAGTTACCGCCATTTAAAACTATCTGGACACTAAACAAAACCTACTGTCAAGTTATTGCGAGTCATTGCACCAGGGTTCGCACACTTTTTCTCACCAAAAATTCAAGGACTTTTCAAGGACTTTCAAGGGCCAAATTTTGAAATTTCAAGGACCTCTTTTATATTTACGTCGATGAATTTACCCGTAGAAATGGTCTGACAGTACAATTCTTCCTCATTTTCCGTAACGTACATGCGTGAAAATAATGCAAAGGCACTGGTAACCATTCTCGACCCCACAGCTCGTCGCGTTTGTATGACATGACTTGAGTGGCTGAATATTTTCACTGAAGTTTTCAATGCACCCTTTATGAGACCCTCTACCCTATCAGCCTCATGTCTGGGTTGCCAGTCAGGCAATCCCAGTCGAAAAGTGGCTGGGATTTGTTCATTTTATTTTTTTTAGTTTCTTTTTTCCGTGTTGGTAAAAGTCTTTCCTGTCACTCCCCTGGTAAGTGGTGTATTTGTGCATAGAGCCTTCTGCGCGTATTTTCGTAGGATCGAGAGGATAGTGGAAATGCGTAGATTTCTCTGGTGGACACAGTAGAATCATTAACTAAACCTGCAATGGCGTCGAAAGTCATGTAACGCGAATGTGAATCCTTAAACAAAATATACCCTTATGGAGCTCAATAATGGAAAGTCACTTGGATAAACTAGGGGGAAGATTTTGAAAAAAAAATTCCAGCAAGCCCTTGTTGGAAAAAAAAATTACATGCAGCACAAATGAAATAGAAAAAAAATTCTTGCACTGCTGCAAGCAAGAAAAAAAAAATGTTGCAAAGCTATTTCATCATTCCTGGGGGGCTTTACAAAATTCCAGCAAAACTAGAACCATTCCGGATAATCTGCAAGCCAGCGAGCCACTCTGGTTAGCATATTAAAATAACACATTGATTGGCCTAATTAACACTCTGGTTAGCCTAAACGTCACACCGGTTGGCCTACAGTTAGCTTAGGTAGCTTGCGGTTTGCCCTTATAATGGGATAAGGGATTTCTTGCTTGCTCGGTTCACATGGCTCCAAGTCATAGGAGTCATGCAAGCCATTACGGTTAGCCTAAATTACACAATGGCTAGCCTAGTTAGCACTGCAGTTAGCCTACAGTTCCTTAGGTAGCTTGCGGTTATTGGGATCAGGGATTTCTGGCTTGCTGGCTCGCACTGTATCCAAACTCGTTAGCTTATCACAAGCAGTAATGGAGGTAAATTTTTCTATTTGAAGAATCAAGTTTTATTAGACAAAGAAAAATAATTTGTTCCTTTTTAATCTTTTCAACTGAAGCATTTTCATGTAATTACGTTCTATTGAATATTGTTATTAGGTAACATTAAATGATTCTAAAGGATGACATTCCGAAAACATGTAGCTATACAAGAATGATTTTGTATAGCTTACAACATTTTAAGGCTTTGCAGCTCCACATTAGAACTATTACTGCAATAACCACAATGTAAATGTAAATACATTCTGTAAATGTAAACACATTTTTTTGAGGAAAAAAAAAATCCTGCAGAGAAATGAGGAGAGGAAAAAATATCCTGCAGAGCACTTAGGAGGGAAAAAATATCCTGCCCACCAGGTTGCTAGGAAAAAAAAACTTGCTGACCAGAAATCGCCCACAAATTGTGACGCCGATGAATAATAAACTAGCTGCTATTTCCAAAATAATGGAATTACCTGGTGATAAATAACCTCGTCTTGGAGAGTAAATTTTTGACTTTGCAGAAACAATGGTCAACCTCAAGAGTTGGGCGATTGTGATCTTTGCTTTGAATTTGCTCATTTATTGTCAAACTTTATAACACTTGCCAGAAAAAGAAACTTACGAAAACCCGGTATCTTGCCATCATTTGACACAGATGCTTCACTGTTTGGCGAGTAAACATGCCGCGGGAACATCACAGCGCCCGTCGATGTCACTTTCGATTCATGCTAACAAAATCTGTACCTTGCTGAGTTCGTATTTGTTCGCGTTAATAGTATTTTCGGTCCAATGCTTCTGTTTTACGAAGGGGTATATGTTTTAGGTCACATAAGGAAAAAAAGATTTAATGCAACGGGTGCTTTGAAAATTTATTCTAAGGAAAAATTAATAGTCTGAGTAAATTACTCTACTCTAATTACTCTAATTACCCTCCCCCCCCCCAAAAAAAAAAAAAAAAAAAATCTGTCTGTCACCGGTGTTCGTGTATTATTCGTGTATTATTCCTGATATGAGTATTTACCTGACTGTTTTATATTGGGGTATCAAAACAATTTGTCCCCGATTTTGAAAAACATTGGTAGGCCTAAACTCCTGAAACAATCACAGTTTCAATAATTACTGTGCAACTCAAATATATGTTCACTGGATCAGTGCAACTATCACATAACCAAAATTTGGTTTTATCAACGGAGTTGATAATGTAAATTGGCCACCGTACAGAGATTCTAAAAGCACAGTTTCTTTAGAAACTACCCCTTCATTCACTTCTATCACATAACCAGATCGACAGAAGTAATGAACATTAAATAATGAACAATAAACAAGAGTTCCAGCAGGAGATTTATTAGTTTTTCGTTAAGCGATTCACATCCACGACCTACAGTAGTATATTTGTAAGTTTCAAGGAGTCTCGGGAGAGCAATTAAATCAAAATTTGATATTTCCCTGCGCCAACATCATGCAGCTGTTCAGTTGGGTTTCAGACACGAAATTCCATACTTTCGTATGTCATCCATCTGATCTTCCACGATTGGGACTCACGATAAGAAGGACTGATTTACAATTAACATCGGACTCGGATCGAAGAAAATTGCAAACATATTAAAGGAACAACCATGTAGCAAACAGACTTTTCAAATCCTGTATGGTGTTCCATCTCCGCCAAAAATCAACTTTGCAAAGCAACATTCAACTTTATCATACTTCAACTTCACTTTTCGACAACCAACTGTAACAAATACAGCATTCAACTTCACTTGATAACTTTCATTTTCAACGTATGAAACATTCAATTTTATCATACAACTTTCAACTTTACATGTCAACAGTCGACAGCAGAGCATACAACATTGAACTTCACACTTTAAATTGTAACAGTAACTACTCATGAATGGACGCAGCATTGAACATTTGAGTTCACAACTGAACATCGATCATGAGATTACAATTTATCAATCGGGTTGACAATCCGAAATTTTCGTTTAACAACCCGGTCGTTCTTTGCAATATGGTGTTCAATGATATTGCACCCTTTGTGAGTGTTCGCTCCAATGTCGATCCTTGTATCCTGCAATCTTGAATGTTGAGTTCTCTGAAATTGAGACCAAATCCGCCAAAAATTATGGGATGTCGGTCGGTGATATGACGTCAGCGAAAATTCCCTGTAGTCTCACGCCATTCATTTCCACGTGCTTTTGTTCTTCGCAATCTCATAAATATTGATCTTCCAAGACTCATGGAAGCCAATAATAGGCAATTAAATAATTTGCGAGATACCCTTCTTCAGGTGGCAGATAGACGACGTTACCAGTCACACTAAGATCAAATGAGGCCATTCTTCTTTCCACTGTTCTCTTACCAACGCCAAGAATAGCACTTACTTCCTGTATTTTGAAGCCTTGCTCCAAGAGAAGCGAAAGTTGTTCCCTTGAGATCTCAAAGGCGGGTCTTCCACGTCGTCCATTCGGGGTAGAGGTGGGATGGTATTCAGATCTTGATAAATTAAGGGACTGTGATCTCTCAATGATGTTGGCACTTTCATGAAGAATTCCTACAGTATCTACGATCTCCTGGTCAATGTCGAGGTTCACTAGCATTCTATGCAAAACATTAAGCCTTATAACCACTGTTCCAACATCGAATCTGTCAGCCTCTTCATTTAACCTATCTAATCTTGTTACCAAATCATTCACCATTTGTATAGCACTCGATAAATCCGCCATCTTCAGTGCAAACCAAATCGAGGCTCTACATCGCCGACCGACATCCCATAATTTTTGGCGGAATCAGAGAGCTCAACATTCAAGATTGCAGGATGAAAGGGTCGACATTGAGGGAACGCAAAGAAAGCGTAGAATATAATTGAACATTATATTGCGAAGAACGACCGGGTTGTTTAAAGAAAATTTCGGATTGTCAACCCGACTAATAAATTGTAATCTCATGATTGATGTTCGGTTGTGAACTCAAAAGTTGAAAATTGTATGATGAAGTTGCATGTTTCATACGTTGAAAATGAAAGCTATCAACTGAAGTTGAATGATCTATTTGTTAAAGCTGGTTGTCGAAAAGTGAAGTTGAAAGTTGTTTGATACATTCGACTGTTGACACGTAAAGTTGAAAGTTGTATGATAAAGTTGAATGTTTTATACGTTGAAAATGAAAGTTATCAAGTGAAGTTGAATGTTGTATTCGTTACAGTTGGTCGTCGAAAAGTGAAGTTGAAAGTTGTTTGATAAAGTTGAATGTTGCTTTGCAAAGTTGATTTTTGGCGGAGATGGAACACCATAATCCTGTTGCAGGTTTAACAAAACCATCATTACCGGTAACGACTACAGTAAGGGGCCCAGTTCTCGGCCGGGCCCAGTTCTCGGCCACTTTTTGTTCAACGTTTATTTTTAGCGCCGCAAATGAATCTGAATAAAAAGCAATTGCTTCCAAAGGTAGCTTTATTCCTTGTCTTTCGTCCTGCCGAGTTTTGAGTTTACAGCTACTATATACTGTGAGCAAATCGAGGTGACACGAAGGTAGGTGAATTGGATTTCCACGAAAACGTGTTTGTTTACGGCTACTCGAATTACATGGTCTAATTCAAGTTTGTATTTTATCCGTATAGGAGGCCCAAATGAGCCAATTCTTGGCATAATAAACGTAGAGTGATAAAGCTTTCTGTTAAATATAAACTTTTCCTGGCCTATTTTATTCTTTTACCGAAATTCACCCCTCAATATTTCCTAAGTATTTCTGCGTATTTGCCTATTCTCGGCCACCCTGCTGGCCGTAGACAACACTAAAAAGTGCTCATAGTTTTGTATGGAGTTTTCTTGTCAAATCATTTGTAAAAGTAAAGCTGTAATTGGGTGGCATGTTCCGACAGTAGCTATAAATTAAAATTATGAGTTCTGACTTACCGGACCCCGTTTTGAAATACCCAACTCTTTTTTAGCCTCGCTTGCCAGTGTATTTACGAGAAAAACTAGGTGTGCCAAAAACGTCCTTTTCTAACATGAAACAAAGCTCTTTAAGGATACTTTGTGGTCGAAATATCAAACACAAGCCTTATTAGTGACTTAACAACAAAAATTGGTGATAAAGAGGTGTTTATTCGGAGGAATCGAGCGCGCTCTTTTGTGGCCGAGAACTGGGCCGGCTGGCCGATAACTGGGCCGACGAACGAAGCCTTCATTTTCGTTATTACTCGGGAGAAAACAGCGTTGAGCAGTCGATAGCTTTACATGTGTAAACTGAATGCTGAAGCTAGTTGTCTTTGAAATTTCAAGTCCTTACGGCTATTCCAAGGTAAGAAATACAAGTTTACGTTTTTTGTGGCCGAGAACTGGGCCCCATACTGTACATGGATAGCTTGCAGTTGTTCCGCCTTAGGCACAAAGATAAAGTGGCATTTCTTAAACGCGAAATCACTTGCCTCCAGAAACACTCGGAATAAACTACGCCCAAATAAGGAATCTTCCGAGCATGCGCCTGCAAGTAATACAGGACTCTCTCTTTTCCCGCCAGGGTTCCAGGCCCATTTTCAGGGCAGGGTAAGAGGGAGTCCCGGAACAGGACTAGCACTCAGTCTGTTAGAACTACATCTTACGCAAGGACAACTTGAATCTCCTGGAAGACAACACACAGCTCAGTTGACATTATGGAATAAATCGCTGTGTTACTTCACTACCACACGTAAGCAATGCGTGTCTATTTTTTTTTCTAAAGAGGACAGGAATTTCTTCTTTCTGACAAATGATTAATTAATAGGCCGGTAGCCAGGAAAGGATCTGTTTCGTCGTACGAACGTGTGAGGACCTGTGAGCCAAAGGGTCTCTGCTGGTATGACTTCTGGGTGACCCCTTAAATGGTCTTAACGACCCCCCAACTTGAAAAAATTGCCTGGAATACTGCACGTACCACAGGCAACCCAGTGTACCCTCACGGAGGGTCTAGTTTTGAGTTTAAAAAGTTCAACAATTTGTTTGGGTTAATGACCACAAAATGACAACATCATCTTTTTTTCGCTATTTAAGCACGAGGTCCTAGGTAAAGAGATAAACAACATGGACCTCCATACCTCTAGTCTGCATTTTAGTCAAAGTGCCATCCTCGTCAGTTGTCCAGATTGTTCTTTCGCCCGTGTGGAATCCCACAGTTCCTTGTGTCTTTCCTGGTAGCGAATGCATGTAATCGTCAAAGACGATTCCCAATGCAAACCACTTTGTTACTCCATTTTCCAATACCATTACCTGAACCAACAGATCGAAGACAAGTTTTGATTCTCTGTGAAAGAAGTGCATTCTGAAAAAGTGCTTCAACAACATCAATACTGATTAGATTTTAAGGGAACCTTACCTCTCACAACAATTGTTCAAATTTTTTCCCCCCCAAAAAAGTATTACGAAAATAGTGTTTTCACTCACGAGATCAGTGACCTTGTTTTCCCACCGAAACAAAAGAAAACGTTTCCACAGAGCTCAATAGAAGATCGTATTCTCAGTATTGAACTGGAACTAGCTTGCAACGGAGGCTAAAGCAGGGGAATATATTTTAAAACGTATTTGCATTTGAAAAGATGATTTCAGTCAAACTTCAAAACACCAATAGACGTCCTTGTTTTGTTACTAGTGACCATTGAAGTGCACTTAAGGTATTCTTTTTTGTTTGCAGCCAAGGATGGAGAAGATGGAAGAAAGAAACCAAAAATTAAATACGAATAGTTCTTTGAGCCAAAAAAATAATTCATATCTTGTCAGTGGGTTGTCAGGAATGTTGTACGAGTGAGTTAGAGTACTAACTTAGATTTTTATCCATTTTGACCTAAAAATACACGAAATTAAACATGACACTGCCCCTTTAAGGCGGAAGCTCGAAGTGCGCTCTGCTTTCAAGATATAGTTCACGGAACTACAGTTAATCTTAAAGTAACAATTTAAATAAAACATAGCATGTTGGTTTAAAAATCCTAAACTGTCAGAAGGCAAGGACTCGGCCCTTTAGGCCCCGTCCACACGTATCAGGATTCGTTCTAGTATCCAGGTCTCCTCTGTGAATATGGTCAACAAAACATGCGCATGTCCACACGATTCCGATTTCTTTGCGTATTCAAAAATTTTTACTCTGGAGAGCACATTCAAAGAGTTGCGGATTCGCCCGATTGGTGTGGAAGGAAGGCGAGTCCGCTAAGAAAACTGAAGTTGCCGATTAAAAAATATCCGGGGGAGGGGGGTGGGGTGTCGAAGGGGTCTTAGAGGAGACAGAGCTGAATTCCGGTTCTCTGATTCAACGCCAATTAAATCCCAAATTTCCACGACAGTTAAAACCTGGCTACATCATGAACTGGAGAAATAAGTACAAAAGGACCCCTCTCTTATTGATTCTCCACGCAGTTTCACTTTTGCAATTGTTTTAATCCACGACCACCATTTTAGAAATTCTTTCACACTACTAGATTTAAACTCTGCCTGAATTGCAAGGATTCTATGTCGCGAACGCTACATCCACAACTCACCTCAAAATGGGGAAATCTGCGAGAAAACGCTGTCCGGTATCTTGCACTTCCATAATTTGTCGATAGCAAAAGAAACCCCTCCACAGCAATGTGTCTACTGGTTTCCCACGCCTAAAAATCAACTTCAATGGCTATTTCACAGATAATTTACGTGCAAAATATTAATTAATGAGGAAGAGAGCATTACTTCATCCTATGTAAAGATCCGAAGATAAATGTTTTCCCACCGGCCATGGGAGAGCATTCGGATTAATTAGGAATCGTCTTCATTCGCAGGAAGAGGTAAGGCTCTATTTTAATAATTATACAATATAATAACCAACATAAACAGCAATTGAATGAAACAAAAAAATTGAAAAAGTTTCGAAGGCCTTAACCAGCACGTTTTTCTTTCAAAATAAACCATAATACTCTTTGTTTTCCCACCAAAATTCTGCATGAGCATTGTTTTTATTTTCTCTTAGCTTGGGAACACTGTAAGCCCCAAGAAAAATTGGAAACAATCATTATGCTTATGCAAAATTATGGGGGAAACAAAGAGTACGATGTTTTTGAAAGTGGCCTATCCAGTTTACAAATGTTATACACGGTATTATCATGACACACTTAACACACTATTCATGCATTGGACAGAACCTTTTGCAGTAAAGAGAAAAAAAGCTGTCAATGCAGTGAGAACAAAATAGCATCAAAAAGAAGGGCACAGAGGCCCACATGGAGCCCAAAACCTTAAAGAAAACCGCCAAATTGGCCGCAAACGATCCAAAACAGCATTCAATTTTAAAAGACAAAGCTGTAAATTTTCTTAATCTCATACCATTACAAGAGATACCAAATCCAAATAACTGCTTTAAGTTGCCCGTAAACAGAAAGGCTAAGAATCGTTAAACACATTGCTGATTTTCGAGCTGGATCCCAAAAATTCGACCGCAACAATTGTGTTTTTAAGCTGGTAGAGTTACGTACTTTGGGGTGAAAATTGTTGGTTTCCTTCTCAACCACATTCAAAGTGGAACGAAATTCAAGGCCTTAGTTCAAGATATTTGGAATCCACGTGCGTCCCTCCTTAAAGATCAAGACTATGCGAGGCTTGAACCAGGAGACTGGGCAACCATTCGCCCATAACCAATCCCTCATGAAAGCACTGTCTAAATTCGATTCAAGTTCAAAGGCAGCACGCTATGTAGGCTTGAGTCACGCGGAACAAAATTGCAAAACGTCGTTGTACAAAAACAATGAATGAAAGTATGCCATGAAACTGCAAAATTAATACCTTAGCACCGGTCGGTAGAAGAGCTTTGTCATAGCCCTGCTGTTTTGTAAAGGTTTTGTAAAGAACTTGATTGACCATGCTGGAGGTGTTCTCTGCATCATCGACCACTTTATCCAATTTATCTAAAACAAGCAAAAAATTGAATAACCAAATTTATTTGTCAAGGTTGATGTCATTATTATTGTTTTAATCCGAAAGGTAAGAGTGAATTGCAATGTACTGATTTCCAAAGAACGTGTGTCATCAAACGGGCCATACAACCAAAACATGGCTATAACCATTAAAAGAACGCTGGCAATATTTTTTTTTTTTTCAATTAAACTTCCTAATATATCCTTTCCGTTTCCTACTGCTAATTTTGAAGAGAGCTGACAGTTTCAACGCTTAAAAGCGCATTTGTTGTTCGTAAAGGGACCTTTACGAAAATCACTTCCCTTGGAAAACCAACTCCTTTCAAATGAAAATTCTTCACATTAACTAGGCCTTCACTTGAACTGATACGGGGTATAACAAAGTTTTTTCTTTTTTCTTAAGGAAAAAAAGACATATATAAACGCTCACAAAGCCGTGAAATTAGCCAAGATTCTGCATTTTTTTAGTGCTCCAATAAGTATATCAAAAGGTCTTGTGAGCAGGAGAGACAATGGCTTTTAAATACAGAACAACGATTGATTTTCAGCATTGTTGGCACTGTAGGCCAAAAAACTTCCCTGAATCAATAACTTCAACTAAGTTAAACTGTCTCTGTACACGCTTTCTACATTTTTCTTTATGTTACATTTCTACTTATGAAGTCAACATTTAGAAGATGTTTATATTCAGACTTACATCTCCTGTATCACTTGCACTGAAGAAAGCACTGCCTAAAATGTTTGCAACATTGAAAATTGTTTTATAGCGGAGCTGAGGCGCGCTTGGCGCGCCAGCGGTGCACCATGAGTAAGACGTTTTGGAAACTTTATCCATGCGAAAAACTTTTGGTTATGATGTCACGTAGATCCGCCCGTTCAGACTCTCGGGGTGGAGGCAAGGAGGCAAGAGAGCCTCTGGGGACAGGAGTGTTCGAGCAATTTTCCTTGGCGGGAAATCGCGTGGCAGCGTTGCATTTGGCAACCTGCGTTTTTCTGGCGGGAAATCATAATATATAGATTTAGCCAAGCCAAAAAGCGGAGTCCCCGTTTCTAACCCCAGAAAGCAATAAAGTGTTTATGGAAATAACTATGCTTCTGCATAAAGTTCAAAATTAATCGTCATTACAGTGATCAAACAGATCAAACACCTCTGAGCTGACAGCAGTAAACAAACAAGCCTTGCAAACAGTAACTAACAGTTTTAATCAACAACTAAAACTGAAATTACATGCACAGTAATCTCTTTCACAACATTTTCCGTTTGATTGACAACCTTTACTCCCTCTTCTCTTCAGTTCAGAAAAACAGCAAAAATCTTTTAATAACTAAAACGTCAACCTAAAGTGTAGTAAATATAACTTATTTTTTTTCCTCTCTCTCTCTCCTTTCCTCTCTGAAAACACTTGTTTACTCGCACCCCGCTTGACAGTGAATGCAATATTAAGGAGACTTACAAACTGAACGTTTCAATGAGAAATATTTTTATTGTACTTCTATTTCCAAACCTCTTGTCTAATAAAAAGTAACTTCTGTATGTAAACGGATTCAGTGTCAAAAAAATGGAAATTTAAGGTCATCACATAAGCTCACGCAACCAAGGCTAGGATTCCGCCCGCCGTGAGCGGGCCGGATGAGAAAATTCCGTCCCCTCGCGGAATCAATCAGATTGCAGGATTTGTTGAATTCCGTTACACCTATTTCACCTATTTCACGCATAAAGTCTATAAATGTGACTGTTGAAATATGTCAGAATCTCTGTCAATACGGAATTGCAAACGTTCAGTGAGGCCTTCTTCCCTTTTTATCTAGTTTTACAAAATATGTGAGGCATCGAGGCACATACACCTTATTCCAAAATGGCCCCTGATTTATGCGCATACAATTTGGCCCTTGTTCCCTCGTTCAAGATAACATATTCTTCTGATTTTTGAGCTTAAAAACGAGGCAAGAAGGGCTAATTTGAATACCAACAAAAGAATATTAAGATGGTAGCCATTTTGGAATAAGGTGTATAAGCTTATTATTAAAGAAGGAAAACATTAAGCTTACCTGAAAGCTAACCATTGTAAATAAGTGTTTTGTCTCTCGCTCTATTTCTCTCAACTTTGCGTTGATTACGAGGATTTCTTCACTTAAATTTCTCAAATTTCGTAGCCTCTTCTCTCGTTCTCTTTCCTGCTCTTTATCCCGTTGCTCGTCACTTTATGTATTACTTTATCCAGGAGCATAACTATTTCCATGTACATTATATTGCTCTCTGGTGTTAGAAACGAGAGCTCCGCTTTTAGGCTAAATCTATATATTATTTAAAATAGGTACAGGGATAATCTGTCATACTTACAAGTTGGAGGAAAAGAGTCGCCATATTTCAAGGTATATTTATGCTGAAGGTTGATAACTAAATGGTCCAGCTTTAAACAAGAAAAAAAAAAAAGATACAAGAGTTGGAGTTTTTGTTAAATCAACGAGTTTGTTCAAACCATTGCTTAGATCACTCAACTTGGCAAACTGGAAAAAAAAAACACAGTAATTGAGGACAGCTTGCTAGACATAATTAAAATAACCTGTATGGCGGGATAATGACAGCCCGTTACCCATGAGCTGAACATAGAGAGATCACAATAAATCTCTCCACGTCAACTGTTATGGCTTTTCCTTCATATTTTTAGTATTACCAAATGCACCTTTCAATTTATTGCAGTTTTCGTTTGCCAAAGAATTTTACTTTGTCGTTAATTTATAAACTTGCGACGTTATTGAATAACTGCCCATAGAGCATATTCGAAGACGTGACTCGTGTCGGCAGAAACAACAACAACAACCACAGAAGTTTGCTTAAGACCAGAATTCAGTTCCTGAAGGATTAGTCTGGAACATCAACTTGGCCACCGTTTCTTTGGTTCTTTGGTGCCGAAACAAACAGTGCTTGGGTGAGACTTGGTTGCGTGTTTAGTGCCGACTTTTTCGTTCGTTTGTTCTTGATTGGTTCGCATGATTAAAGGGGGGGGGGGGGGGGGGGTGTCTTCACAGGTCAGAGTACATTTCTTTGGTTTCGATTTTATCACACTGGAAAAGAAGGAATAAAGGTCTTCCCAAAATGGAATGCCTTTTGCCGATTTACAAGAGACAAAATGGCGTCATTTTCATGCACTGCATGGATTCAACTGTCAATTTGAAGTACTGTTTTAACACCTACTGTTTTAACACCTACTAAACCATAACTGTTTTGCCGCCGTTTTTGCATTACTACTTTTCGGCCATTTCTTTCTACTATAAAATCGATGTCAAAACAATCTTTGTGCACACCCTGCATGAGGTTGCGACAACCATTTCAGAAATATCTTTTTCCCCATATAGTCTTCATACCCTTTCATGTTGTTCGCGTTTTGCCACTGCATCAGCATGGTCATCTCTTCGCTTTGTGCAGAAACCACAAATGCACATAACCAGTGTGGATATGATATTAAAAGGAACAGGAATGGGATGATAATTACTATACGTCTGGATTGTAACAGCTTTGTGGAATGCCCATTCCTTACGAGAATTGTCCTGAAGAAAAATCATCAAATAGCTCCTAGATAAGACCAACCAATTAATTTCTCAATAAGATAAGGCGCCATTAGAGGACCGAGTTAAAAAGACTCGGAGAAGTCCCTTGAAGTTTCTCTCTTGCTTTGACAAAAGCAAAAAGGCAAGACTTTTAAGTCTACTTACAGAAGGACATTATGTAGGAGGCAATCTGGTGCAGTGGTTAGGATACTGGATTTAAGAGGAACGAGAAACGTCGCATATCACTTAGCATTTGAGTACTGTCTTCACTTATATATAATTTACCTGTGCGTTAGTCCTAGTAATAAAAATAGACTCAAACAAGAACAAACTCTGTCCAGAGAACTGACTGAGCGACAAGGTCAGATGTGTTGAGAATATAAGAAATTTGAAAAATCGTATGAACGTGCTAGTGCATTTCGTGATTTATGGTCACTCGTGATGTTTTGAAAGTTATCAAATTGCACGAGCCTACGGCTCGTGCAATCAGTTGAAAAGTTTCAAAACATCACTCGTGCCCATAAATCACGAAATGCACTAGCAAGTTCATACGAGTTCCTACACTTATTTTACACTCAACAGAACATCGCGTTTCTGATTGGTCAATGACCAATACATAAATAGCATATAGAGTGCAACGAGATTACAGAGTGCAATACGGAAGTTGCTATGGAAAAACAGCGAGGGAATAATTTTGTGGAGTATATAATAAATAAAAAATCGTAGGAACTTGCTCGCGAATTTCCTTATTTATGATAACTCGGAGTGTTCTCCCTAAATTTCAGCTCAGCAGGGGCCCGTTTCTCGAAAGTCCCGAAAACTTTTCGGGTCTGAAAAGCTGTTTGTGAAACTGCCAACCGCTTATTTTGGAAAGCCGATCTTTTAACATGTTTTAAGGTAACAAAAAGAAAAATGACTGTGAAGTTTGACGACTTAAATCCTCTCCATTCTTGAGATACAAAGGGAATTTTGTCACCCGAAAATGGCCCGTAAAGTTTCGGGACTTTCGAGAAACGGGCCCCAGGTACGGGATTTTTGTTAGCGGTTATTGGTAAATCGAGTGCTGGAGGCACTTTCCAAGGAAGGTACGGGGACATGCCTAAAAGTTCTCAAATTGCACTCGCCTACGGCTACGGCAGAAGGAAAGCCAAAAACTATGATCAACGAAAATGGCCTATTCCACTCTAATCCCGCTCTACTGGATTTGAATTCAAGTGTCGGGTTAGGTTAGGGCGCTTGCCTTGAGACCCGGAGATCCTGGGTTCAAGACCCGCTCTAACCGCTCGTTAGTCGAGCGCAAGGACAAGACAGGCACACAAACAAAAAAACGCGAAAATGCCACGCAAAATCCAGATGACTAACTCAGCGGCGAAAGAGGGACTGCCCTTAAAACCAAAAATAAAGCCATTTTGTATTACACCAGAAGGGTCTCAAATGGTGTATTGTCTCGTTAAGGGTTGACAAAACAACGGTATATGGTATAAAAGAAGTGATAAAACAAGCATACAAAGAGCCGTACCTGTACTCGTTGGTAGGTATTGGACAGCAGAGCAATTAACATGTTAATAAGAAAAATGAGACCCATTACGAGATAAAAGCCGAACAAAACATAAGCGAGATGTTTTGACAGTGAATCAGGGGGTCCAAAGAAGTCCAGTCCATCTGATAAGTCAAGAATGGACTTTCCCAGATGATCAGTTATTTTCCACCAACTGTAAAACAAAAATGAAAAAAATAAAAAATAAAAAATAAAAGAAATGACTTTAAAAGGTTTTGGGAACATTAGTCTGGGGAGGTGCATGAGTAGTATACCAAGTGGGGGTTCTACGTCGGGTGGAGCTGTGCGGGAGCCCTGAAGCTCCCCAACCCTAAGAGATAAACATTGCTATATAGTAGTTAAAACGCAATAGCACTATTGTTTTCTATGAAACGTGATTTGAATATATAATGGCCTAAAAGTCTGACTGTAACCGTCACACAAGATTGGAAAAATACAAAAAAAAGGTATAGTGTTATCGGTCACAAAAGTGGCATCAAAGAATTTTTTTTTTTTTTTAGCATAAAACGGTAATTTTATTTGCAATAGATTCCTAATGTAAGAAAAATTGACATTTATGTTAAAGGTTGAAGTGTCGGACGTAGAAAAAGTAAAACTTATCAAGACAAAGTGTAACTTGTTAAGAAAAAGTGTAAGCCATCACACATACATTACACAACCATCTCAATACCGCAAGTGCTGCCCATGAGACGTGAATCAAATATTCAGTGACTTGAACGAGGGTTAGGGTTAGGGTTGTGGAGCTTCAGGGCTCCACAGACCACAGCTCCACCCGACGTAGAGCCCCCACTTGGTTTACTACTTGCATGCAAAAGGAAACGTTATGGGAGGTGGCTCAATTGCTGAGGACAGGTGATTACTGCAAGATCTCACAAGACAAATAAGTTTTTCGTTTACCACAGTACTCCTGTTTGGTTGCAGAGGCTGAAATACAAAAACAAAAAATATCCTCTAACTTATTCCTTTTGTTGTTGTTTACTACAAGTTACACATCAAGATAAAAATCCTAAACTTCCTGACGTTACATCAAATGTCATGACACCTCCCTAATAAAATGTAAAACAAAAACATTTGTAACAAGTTTAAGGAAACCCTACGTGTATATTTCAATGTAGAATGGAATGGAAGCGTAGAAATCGATGGTAATTCCACTTAAGAGTCGATTGGTAGAAGTCGGTAAATGCCTGCGACCTACCGACTTACTACAGCGACTTGTCGCATTTCATCTAACTATATTGCATCAAATGCAATTGATGATAAAACTGTGTGATGCTTAGTGCCACCAAATTCCATACTACAATCTCGGGGAAGGCATTTCCAACAAGGAACATAATTTATTGAATTCTGCGCTCAATGAATGTTCAAGGTTTGGCTTTTGGAGGTCTCTAATGAAATGAATGATGTAGAAATACTGACAAGGCAATAGTACTCTCAGAGAAGGGATGAAGTGCTAAGTTTTCAAGGTATTAAGGAATCTTCAGATAAAGTCTCAGTCCAACAGAGAGGGAAGGCAAAAGAAAAGTAGAAAGAGAGAATGGGCAATAATAACTATTGCAACCTCGTTCCCAGGGTCTCTCTTCTTCCCTCTCCAGGGGAAGGGGATAACAAAGACCCTGGGAAAGAGTTTGTAACTGTTGCGACAAAGGTAAGCGATTAGGGACCTTAAGGACGTTCGCGCTAATTGTTTGTGCGCAACGATACTGCGCTGGCAACGCGACTCTAATATATCACGCATTACTTCGAGCATTAGTGAAGTTGAGGTTTTAAAACCTTTGCAAAAACCGTGGACGATAAGTCTTGCACAGCTTTGGATCAGAGAAGATCGTGATCAGTCAAAATTGATGAAAAAATATTTATGAAAGTCAAGTAGACTATTGCACAACTGATATTCGCTTTGTTTTATCAGTCGTGCACGACTGCATTAGTTAAAATTGTAGATACAATTTGCGAGCGAAACAACCAAAGGGTCGCCAATTTTAACCAATCAGAAGAAGCCATGTCACGCGTCACTGCTTCTGCCATGTCTTTTTTCAGGCACATGACAACTGATTTTCTTTGTGACTGTGCTGGGGAGCCCACCCATGCTAAACTGCAGAATACCTGGCCAAGTATTTGCATATGAATGCCGTATATTGTTATATGCCTCGTTCTTGAAACGATGCCGCTACAAGAACACAATAGTGGCCGGGTATTCAGTAAATAGAATAAAAACAGTTTTCAAATGTGACACTTACAAGTTCGTCTCATTCTCCTCTTTGGCAATCGACCTTTCAACGACAAAGACCTTTGTTAATGTGCTTGAAAATGCCAAAGTGACAACTACAAAATGTAGCACTATCACACTCGCATCAAGGATACTTTGAAATAAGGCGATTTGAATTGTCCCAAATCCTTCAATTGTTTCCAAAATGGAGCCAAAAACTCGCACAGTTAATGCAAACGTGTTGGAACCATAAAGATATCCGGCTATTTCCAGTCTGCTGTTGTGGGCTACTGATTCTGATTCCACCCACGTGTATATTCTTAGCGGGAGAATTGCACAGAAATAAATGGAAAGAACTCCACAGTCAAAAAGGTTCCAACGATCTCTGCAGAAACAAAAATGTACATTATGTTACTTTCATGGCGTGGTTATTTTTTAAATAACTGCATCATGCCAACAAATTGTATGGAACAAGCAAATTTGGCCCTACACTGACCAAACATTACCTTAAAATGATAACTGCATCTCGCAACTGCTTGGGGTCTGACCACAGGACACCCAGGCTCGGAGGGTAAAAAAAGAATAAGGATTTGTATTGGAATCCCGATAACAAACACTCAAAAAACTATTTACACCCAAAAGTTCTCAATAAAAAAAAGCTGTACTATATTGTCCCGGGTTGTCACTCCTAACCCGGGAAGCTAAGAAGTCGCTTAAATCGCGTTAAGTTCAGGCAAATAACTGCACAGAAAGCGAGAAAGTCACCAGGACAATAAAGTACGGCTTTTTCAATTGCAACATCTGAGTAGGAGGCCACGGGCAACCCAGGCTCGGAGGGTAAAAATTATAACGCCTTCAAGCTGATAAGCCGACAAGCCGTGTCCAAATTGGGCAGCGGTTTCATTTACACCTTCACTTACAGGTTCTTGGCCGTGTTCATGTTTTGACGGTCGTGTCAGCAAATAATTACATCTTTGAAAAGGCAGACACTGTCGGACGGTGAAGTTCTCCGGCTTTTGAACTACTGGGGGTAGATATTGCGTTCTTAAAGAGCTACTATAACAAAAAAATCACTTCCTTTTTTCCTTCAGCTTTTGAAAGCGTGTTTGCTTAACAACTGAATGGCAAAATTTCGAGCTTTGATTTTTATCCAAAAGCTGTTTACTTTGAGTGTAAGTTTTGAATTTCATGGTCCGCCATTACTCACGTTAAAAACTGGCCGATTGGACATCAACGAGTTGGATCTATGGAAAAGTTAAGTCATTTACGCACTAGCTTAAAATTTAAGCGTGTAAATGTAGCTTGTTATAAATAAGCAAGACAGGAGTTCAAAAGTCTGAAAGCTCGAAACTCCCGTGGTGCATATTAATTCAGCCGTGTACACAAGCATTGCATTCATAAACCAGTGAGTGTTGTCAATCCAGCTTTCTCAAGATTTTAAAGTTAAGTAATGGCGGACCATTAAGTAGGAAAATTCCTGTTAAAATAAACAGGTGTCTTTTTTTTAAACACAAGGCCAAAATCTTGCACACTTGATGTTTAGTTAACATAGCTTTGAAATCCAAAGAAAAAATAAAATTATTTCTCGGTCATAGTAGCACTTTAACAAACTGCACTGTCCATTGCAGGCAGTGGACAGGCTACACGGTGCCATAATCAATGCTGGCCATCAGATACCTAAAATAACTCTTGAATACTCTTGCTTTCCTGCTTACGTCTTCCGAACGGATGAGGTGTAAAATCTGATCGATTTCCATCAAAAGGCGACCACATTGAAACACTAAAATGGCCCACTCCAAATTGCTGAATGCGATTTGCGATGGCTCAAGACAAATTGCTAAATAAAGACCTAAGAGGGCCAAGTAGCTGAATGTATCCCGAACGAAAATAAAGTAGGGAAGTGTAAAGATGACTTTGTATCGCTTGTATATACCTGTGAAGGAAAAATAAAGCCCTGTTAGTGTTCTCTCATTAATTCCAAAAGAAAAACGTCGGTAGAAAGGGAAAATCAGGGGTGGACGAGGTAATGTTCAGGGACAGAGGGACGTTTAGCCCCTTCCCCCACTTTGAAGAAAACGAAAACTTGGCCGAAAATAAGCATAAATGGAAGAAAAGCTATTACTTATATTCCTATGCGAAGTAGCACTGTTACGTATCAACGCTCTTTTTTTCATACGCGCATGCCGCACATGGAATGTTCTGCCCGCTGCATGAGTTACCCACAAGTGGCATCTCCCTAGCCTCATTTAAGCGTTCAGTACTTCAATATTACGATAAAGCCCTAGATCTGGAAAACAATATGTCCCAGGTGCAGCATAGCGAGGACTCTCCTTTGCCCGCCGTCATGCTGCTTTTAGCACTTTGAACTCTTGTTTTGCTTCCTTTTCATTTATTTCATTTTTTCGTTTATATATGGGTAGCTTCAGTTAACGAGGGATCCAAGGTAATTCGCTAGGCTGTAGTGGTCTCCCTGCCCAAGAATTCTATGTTTATAAGTATTGTATTCGAATGAGGCGAAGATAAATCAATCAATCAATCAATAAGCCTAAAATGCGAAGTTCTGGGATTTAAAACGTGACTGAAATTGATTTTACCTTAAAGAATATCTCAAGGACGTTTGCTTACATTTCGATTCTCGGGAAATGGGGAGGGGGGAATTTCTGATCCCAACGAAAGATACAAGCCTTCATTGTAACTTTCATGTATCCCTTCCGCACCGCCTTCACTTGAAAACGCATCTTTTTTTTTTCTTTTTTTTTTTTTCAGTTACAGTACCAATTGGCAGACATGCAATGACTCAAAAGTCTCTTTCAACGTTTATAAAACAACCACGGAAATGCAGAAAAAAAAACCTAATGTTGAAAAGTTTATCTGAACATCAAAAGAAATAAACCGCAAATGTGATCAAAAGTACAAAATGGCATTCTTCAATCGTGAAGTACACCATTTAATATAAAAAGCTCGCTAATGCACGCATCGTGATTGCTTCTCAACTATGACCTATTGGAGGACAGACGCATAGCTGACATCATCATCAAAAACTCTTAATTCTTTATTACAAAAAATAAAACAGATTCCATGTCGCCGAGCGCCTGTTCAAAATAAATGACGTCAAAATGTGTCACTGGTAAGTGACACTTACCTATTGCCTCGTGTGCTACATTTTTGTTCTTACCTACATTTTTATTTGTTAAATAGAAGCGATTTAGACATAAAATGCATGCTTACTTGTGGACTTGACTTCATCATCCCCAAGGTAGAATAATCTTCCTTGCATAAAAGTGAAGGAACAACATTTTTCAGATTCTTATCTACTCAGGTCATAAAATACTTAGAGGCAAAGTGGCCCAGTGGGTCGTCGTCGTCGCCGTCGCCGTCATCATTAGGGAGCTTAAGCACGTGCGTTTTTGAGACGCGGACGACAACCGGAAGTGAGCTATTTTCCCTTTAAACTTGTTTTCACACAACCACATTCACATTGCTAAGTATCTTTTCGCCATTAGAGATAGTTAATATAAAAGTCTGGGGGATACCACTGCTCTGGCGCGCCAAATGCTCTCTTCCGGTTGCCGTCCGTGTCTCAAAAACGCGCGTGCTTAAGCTCCCTACTAGTGTCGTCGTCGCCGTCATCATTGTCGGCGTCGTCGTCGTCGCCGTCATCATTGTCGCCGGCGTCATCGTCGTCGTCGTCGTCACCGTCATCATTGTCGTCGTCGTTGTCGTCGCCGTCATCATTGTCGTCATCATCGTCGTCATCATCGTCGCCGTCATCATCGTCACCATCGTCATCGCCATAATTATTAATTTTATAATTGGATCGTAGGATGGCATGTTTTAGCTAGCCATGATGTACCCCAGAGGGCAAACCAAGACATCTGGAATTGCATGCCCTAATCATTTGCGGACAAAATTACAAAGGCGGCACTTTCTGCTCAGTTATTCTAAAACCCTGAGTGTTGAACCGGCCCGAGTTTGAACACGCGACATCCCTCGTGATAGTCTGATGCTTAACCAGCTGAGCTTGCCGGTCGGTGGTATAAACGTCAGGCAAGGGTGTTAGATTGGGAAGGTTTTTAGCCGCAACAAGTAAACGATTCTTGGGATTGGTTAACAAAACAAGAGACTGTACGCTCCTAAACATAACCGTCCTATACCGATTCAATGATGTTACGAGTGATATATGCAAGGGTGTCAAATAGCCATCGCTTCCTGAAAGAATTTTTTTTAACTTGGCAGTAGTCAGCGCAATTAAACGGTATGTGAACAGAAAACCAAACTTTTAGTGAGCCAGTTAGAGCGCTAGAAATGCGTTGTCCAAGGTTTATCAATTAAAGGTAATGCGCCCGCGGGTTGGACGGGTTTGACGCTTGGCGACGAGCTAAAAGACAACTCCATGAAAAATTAGAGTCCTAAATGCAAGATCCGAACATACGACCTCCTTATGACCGGCAGATATACCTTATTTCAAAATGGCCACCACTTTAGTATTCTTCTGTATGTTTGCAAATTAGCCCTTGTAGCCTCGTTCAAAGTTAAACACTCTGTTGAATTGAATTTTAAGTTTAAGAGCGAGGCAACAACGGCTAATTTGCAAGCAAACAAACGAATACTGCCAATGCCGGCCATTTTGGAATAAGGTGTATGCTCTACCCATTGAACTACTAGTGAGAACTTCTGGATAGCAAGGTCGTTTATCCTGAAAGGAAGATGTGTCCCACTGGTCTGCGGGCTTTGCCTACAAATTTTCAAATGCAAATATTGATGTTTTTTTTGTCCTGTCTTGGACTCTGATTTTTCAGTTGTCGTTCGCCCGTCGCCAATTACATAGTTTTCTCATCAATTTAATTAGGGCCTAACACGCTCGCTAACAGGATTTGCCTTCTTGATTTTTAATTGGTTTGAAAGAGGCCACGGCAGAGGAGGGATTCACTAACAATTCAACTGATCAACTTACTTTCAAAAAACGACCTCAGACATCGAGAACGGGCAGCTAACCATCCTGCAGAGAGTCAATAAAATAACTATGACAAACAAGAAATATTAAGCTTTGACAAAAACGGTAACTGGTCCATGTTCCATAGATAAAAATTTCCTTGATCTGAGTGGGCACATTTTCCACCGTTCTCTTTAATTCAGTCTTCGCTCTTCGGGGCAGGGGGGCGGGCTCCCGAAGGAATGACTCGTAATTGAGCCTAAGATTTGACCAGAGAGATAAGTCCACATTTCAAAAATATCCAGAGAACTAAAAGAAAACTGATATCACGGAATGGAACGTGCTTCGTGATTATTCATCTTGTATACTTTTTATCATATGGGCGAGGTATCCAATATTAGGTAGAGTCTCTGATACGAGCCTAGGAAGGCCCATCAGGCCGGCACTTATCTCCGGTTTCCATAGGTATTTCTACTCCCCCCTGGATGGGATGCTAGTCCATCACAGGGTTACCCCCAGCATTTTCGCCGGTACCCATTTATACACCTGGGTGGAGAGAGGCACCGTGACAGTAAAGTGTCTTTCCCAAGAACACAACACAATGTCCCTGGCCAGGACCCGAACCCGGACCACTCGATCCGGTGTCGAGCACACTAACCATGAGGCCACCGCTCCTCCCACAATATCCAATATTAGGGAGTTCATGAAACGACAACGAACGCCACAAAGCAAGAAGTTTCATTTAAAGAACAAAACGTTTTTTTTTATATTTTGCCCGAGTTTTGCTGCTCTGCGCGAAACAGTTTTCCTCCGCTGCACACTTGTTGGGAGATAAATGGCTTTTAGCATCTGACAAGAAAAAATTGACTTCCTTTTAAATGGAGTTCCTGGTCTTGACTTTCAGATCAATGTAAACTTGTTTTCTTCTGTTCAGTCTTTTATCTCTCAATCAAATCGCTTTTCGTAGTTATGTTTTGTTTGCTTGCCTTTTCCGTCCGAGACGATTAATAATTTAATGTAATTACCAATTAGACCCGTAGCCCTCAAGGGCCCTTGTGGGCGAAGGTGGCCCTTGTGGGCTAAGGGTCTAATTGTTTTAGTATCACCCAACTGGTAGGGAAGAAAAGGCAATAATAAAGTTAGCAAATGCAAGTTGAAGAAATCTTTTTTAAGGAATAAAACGGAAGAAAGCGTCAACCTTTTCGCTACTCGAGGACTATTACTAATAGTCCTCTAGTAGCGTAGCCAATCAAAATTCAACATTTGCATTAGTCCACTAGTTGGGTGATACTAATTGGTTTGAATTCATGAGGAAAACAGAAGCGGCAGCACGCATTTCGTACATCATACATTTTTTTGCCGTACTCTGCCAAGCAACACCGTGAGATTTAAGGTTTTTTCGGTGTATACGTGGAAATAACCCTAGGGCAGTTTTGGTCTAGGGAAAGCGGTTACACACAAAATCGTCCTTGCCGGTGGGAAACGCTATTTACCCATGGGTAAAAGGGCTAGTGTAACCACAACTATTATAGTTTTGTGGCGTTGCAGTCTTCATTTTCTCAAAACGCCTTATAACGAGCGTATCGTTGATGCTAATGTTCCTTGTGTAGCAACCACAGCTCGGCTTCTTGGCCGTCAAAAGAAAAACTGTTTTTTTTTGTTTCAGTGCCTGACACTTGCATAACATTAAAAGGCAAAAACGATTGTTAAAGGTACCTAATGCTCAACGGTTATGGTTTCGACTCCTTGGCAACTGCATGACAAGAAACCACTCAGATATGTCTACAAATGAAGATAATTAGATGCACGATGATTTTGAAGTGTCAAAATCCGGCTTGCATCTAATTACCTTGAAGTTCATGTTACCTGCTGCAAAAGCCAAGAAGAATGACAGTGGAAACAACACCATGTCAAACAAACACCAAATGTTGAGAAACAGCCACCAAAGAGTGGAAGCTCTAAATGCCACTCGCCGATCACCATGCCATCTTTCGTTTACGATGTCTTCGATTATAGGATGGTCGAAAAACTGCAAAAGAAAACCATACAATGACCTGCCTTGGAAATCATATCACAGGACAGTACCAGCTCTCATACTGAAAAAGATATCCATAAGAGTGTAATTTCAAGTGCTGCATGTGTTTATTCCCATAAAATCGATCTAATTCAGTGTTATCATAAGAGCACCTGGACAAAAAAAAAAACCTCTGACCAGTGTCTACATCTACAGCAGGGTTGGAAATTAACACTCGTCCGGCGTCCGCTCGCCCAAACGAGTGTCAGAACTTTTTTTTGCGAGTACGATTTTCACACACAGAATAAATTATTCAAACTAACCGTAACTTTCCGATTTCTACTTTAAAATAAGTACAGTGTCAACAAGCAATAGCTGACAACTCTGGATCTTTAACAACTTGGGTCGTAAGCAGACAAAAATGACTCTCGCCGTTTTGGGTGATTGTTACATGATGGATGTACTGGTCACAAAATACACTGACTCATGCACGGAGCCGAAGGCGTCCGCGGAGCACCACTGGTAAGAACATATGGTAACCCATCTGTACGAGAAAATTGGATTTTGTTCACCGTACCACCTTACGTCCACCCATCCATGTATACCAATGTGTCACTCTGTGGCGCAACCAGAGTTATTTGGCGAGAATATTTTGGGACAACTCACATTCATGTTATGGTTAATTGACACTTGTCAAAACAAGGTATCCACTTACCAGTAACACGTGACCATTTCGCGGGTTCAAGTTTAGAGCTCATCGAGGTCAGATTATTTTAGATGACCGCTGACCAGGTACTGGTTTTCGATTGGATCGCAGGCTCAAGCCAAGATGACTTATTGCAAGAATAAATAACACGGGAGCTCCGCTTTTAGGCTTGGCTAAATCTATATATTACTTCTAATAACATAGCAACCTTCTAACTGGTTTTATGTTACTGCTAGTCTTACCGTCTTTTGCTCCAGTTTGATTGCAGTCTCCAAGATGATTTCGGTTTTAGGGTTAAAGGCAAAATCTTCACGCCACCGTTTCTGATGTTTCAAAGGATCCAAGAATCGAAGTGTAAACTCTTCTAGACGATTAGCGAGATGAATAAAGTCATTTGCATTTGGCTCTTTCTTGCCCGCTCGCTCATGAAGCTTCTCAATAACCTGAAAAAGGAAAAATAATATAGAAAGGATTAGTTCCTAAGAAAACAGTGGTGCTGCGTCGGAAGGGAATTAAACTAGAAGATATGATTTTATCAAGCGATTCCACAGAGGCAAATTACCCAGTGTAAGAAGGGATTTATGAGACGGTGCTTTGACCGTTAGCACTTTGTCAGAAAGAATTGTAGTTAACCTAGGAAACGAGAGCTCACAAATCTAGCCTAACAGGGGCGTAGCCAGGGGGTCCTGGGGTGCCCGTAAACTCCCCTTTGTGACAGTCAACAGCACAAACCATATCTGTGAGACTGGAACAGAGTAATTTATGTCACCTGGAACTTACTTCATCTATGCAGCTATTTTGTATGCTTGTCCTTCCCCCGCACTCACTGCTCATCCAAAAAATTGTCACTTTTACTAAAAACAGCGTGGATATCGACATGACAAACCCTGGGTGTGAGACAGTGTGACCTTCCCCCTCCCCCTTCCCTTTCCTCCCTACCCTTCCCTCCCTACCCTTCCCTCTGTCTAGTCAACCACTGCCATTTCCATCCCTCCCCATCCTTCCCAGCTAAACAGTAACCTATTTAATCAATAAAATGACATTCTAGCAGTGGTGATTGACCCCTCCATCGAGTGTCCTGTAACTCGAAGAGCTTTCACCCTTTTTTTTTTCCTCCGCTGGTTCATCTGTTTCCTTTTTCACAACAATTTAGCTTTGTAAAATGAGTTGACGACGGTAAATTACTCGCCTTAAGCAAGGACGTGTGGCTAGAATTTTTTTAAAGGAAGGAGTGGGGGGAGGGGGAGGGGGGAGGAGGTTACCTTGCTACTTTGCACAATACATCTCAGGAAACGGAATGCACTTGCACAAATTTTAGGCACGTTCAAATCGTCTATGTTCGTCATATCTATATTCTAAATATAGTTATGATATATTTAAATCAAGAGCTATACTTACTTTTATTGCCAATAATAAAGGGTTTTCTTCATCATTCATGAGCGCTTTGACCGTCACCTTTCGGTTGATATCGTCAAATTCATCCCATTCCCAGGAGACTTTCTGTAACAGTGACGACTTTCTGGGGAGGGCATGCGCTAATGAATGAAACAGGCAGCATGTAATTAACGTTTATATCCAGCAAAAAAACATTTATATGTGTTGGAAACGCGAGAAATTAAGATAAAGTTGTATGCTTTTTGTTGAGCGCAAATTTGTCTGTCATGTGAAAAAGGGTATGTTTGACATTATTTCTGCGTTATTTCATTGCTCACTCTTCCTACATCGTTTTTTTTTTTTTTTTTTTTTGCTATTGTCATTTTCCACAAACTACCATAAATTTTCAACTCTTTTCAGGAGAGCAGGAGCAAAACTGCAAAGTTTGTACTCAAATCAACTTGGTTGGGTTGGAATCTTGTCAGACCTGTATCTCCTTTGTAAACCTAGATTACTATAAATTAATATGTATAAGGAAAAAAAACAACAAGAAAATCAGTGAAGCTTCACCATTTGTAATCAAAACAAGGTCAATGCTAACCTGGCTCGGCAAAAACCAGCAGACAAGACTCAACGTGAAATGAAAGAACAACATTGTCTTCCATTTACTGAGCGAATCCGAAAACCATTGTGCAGCAAACAATCAGAAGCGACATGAAACCACAGACTAATTACCGTTAGTGGTTGCGGTTTAGTTTTTTCGTGCGTAATTGGCTTTTTACTTGAAACAAAATAACATTTCATTAATATTTCTAGTGTTCAGGGTTTCGGATTTTCACAGTTATTGGTATAAATTAATTTTGCCACCAACACACTTGTACATACCAATGTCTGTAGCACCACCTCCTACTCCTGCCACTTCAATGAGTTCAACGCCTTCCTGTGTGCCTCTACATAATAACAATAATAATAATAATAATAATAATAATAATAATAATAATAATAATAATAATAATAATCATCATTATCATCATCATCATCATCATCATCATCATAATCATAATAATAATAATAATAATAATAATAATAATAATAATAATAGTAATGACGATGACGATAATTAATTTTTCTTTTTATTGAAATAAATACCAAAAAGGCTTTCCATTTATATAAGCAACACTATAGGCAATAAAATTTAGTAATTGAATCACATGCAGGGCAAAATTACTGAATGCTGATTGGCTGAGAAGGAGGCCATTTTTCTTAATCACGAGGGCACTTTTGGTAATTAAGAGGGCATGATTTTGTTTGACAGTTGCTTATCCAGAGCAAGCGAAGATACAATAGAATCTTCCTCCAGATTCTGACTCTGATTAAACTGCTTTTTGTCCATACATGAATTCTGTTGGCAGCCGCAATTTATTGAATTACATACTTTAACCAAATGAAAGCTAGTTATGATTGCCATTTGACTGGCTTCCCTCAATTTTGCCCTTTATGTGATAAACATGTAATCGCAATGTGCCCTCGTGCAATTCGGAATTAATTTCACTTGTATTTTCGAAGTTTTCCAAATTGCCCTTGTCGCGATTTGTGTGAAAACGTTGAAAATATGTGTGAAATTAATACATAATTGACCTCTAAACATCAGAAAAGCATTTGTTGATCGATTAAACAACTTTTTTTAACTTTCAGTGTTAACGGATAGGATCTGGTAATTAAGAAGAAATGTCATGTGCTACGTCTTATCTGGAGAAAGGAGATTGTGATTGGTCCGAAATAAACCAATCAAATCAAATGTTGCAATGCCAATGACAACTTTTTTTGTGCGTTTTTTGACTTTTTGCCTAGGTTGCGTGAGGTCTTGTGTACTTGACCGTCAAATGATGGAGACTGAAGATGTCAACTGTTTTTAATTCACTTCAGAGGGAGTTTAAGGACTTTTTCCCATGCAAACGAAAACACTTGCATTTCCAGCTTCCAGCAATTTTGTAAACTTTAACCGGAAGATATTACGGAAAAGAGAAGCCATCTTTGTTTTTATTTTTGGCGTGGACTTCGCGTGGATTTAAAATCTCGCGCCATACTAGTGCCCAGCTTGCGCGCGGTCTCAAAACTCTAGGGAGCCTCCTATAAGGACTTTTAACTTTTGGTTTCCAACTTGTAAAGACATTTAGCTGAATCGTTATTTAAATATCATATGTTAAATGGAATCAATGAGTCCTTTTTTGTGTAAAAGACATACATGTAACATGACGTCACCAGAAAGGATATCACAAGCGTTATGACGCCATCTTTCATCCCATCCCAATCAATTCTCAATACTTGAAAACTTTGAGGGGTTGACAGCCCTGTATATCAGTGTCGTGAATCCAAATTAAAATGCTATTTCTGTAGCCAACCTCAAGTCGTAGATCTCTGAAGACAGTTAAAAGCTCCTCAGAGATCCTTAAAGACCCTCTCAGGTTTGTACAGGGCTGGTGCATTGGTGAAAGCATTCATCTTCCACCAATGTATCTCAAGGGAGTAAAATTCCGTATCTACATTTTGCATTTGTGCATGAGTGAGTGTAATGCACTTGTACAAAAACATTATTTGTTTGAAATTTACAAAATTTTGACAAAGACAATGATTGATTTGATGCAAAAACGGCCTTTATACCTATCTCGTTCTTGTTTTGGTGCACGTACGTCCACTCTATTCATCTCAAACAAATCTGCTACATACAAAAAGCAAGTTCATGTTATGCAAGCATGTCAAGTTGTTCGTTTCACACTTTTCTTGTATAGCTGGCACGGATAGAAACCAAGGAGCAGGAAGCATTGCCTCCCACCAATGTGGCCCAGGTTCAATTCCCAGCACCACCCTCATATGTTGTTTGTTGAATCTAGGTTGTTGCATGTTCTCTCCTCTGCTCCAAGAGGTTTTTTCTCTGGGGACTCCAGTTTTTCCCTCTCCTAAAAACCAACCTAGGATTTGATGTGATAATTCAATTTGATTTCTGTACATTGTCCCCAATTAGTGCCTTGACAGCGCTATAAAATACACTTGACACTTTAAAATTAAAGTTTATCATCATCATCAACCAAGAAATATCTACCGTAATCGGCCATAAACATTCATCATTTTGTTGCTAACATTAGAGCGAGTTTCAATTGAGTGTCGTAAAACCAAAACCAAAGTAATTACTTTGGCCAATCAAAAAGGACTGAGACAATCCAGTAAACCAATCAAAACTCGAAGTAATTACACGTAGCCGACACAAAGCGCGGGAAAATGTGCACGCGTGAGCCACGATTGGTTTTGGTTTCACTTCTGATTGGTTGAAAAAATGGCGCGAGAACTTTGAACCAATCACTGAGTGAAGTAATCACAAACCAAAGTAATTATCTAATTACTGTCGACACTCAATTGAAAAGCGCTCTATTACAAAAGTCCCACACTTCATTTGTTTATCCAATTAAAAGAGAGTACTAACACAGAGTAAGCAAAACCGGGGCCAGAGGGTACATTTGAAAGTGGGGGGAGGGGGGGGGGGGGCAGCTAAGTTTTGGTATGGATCACAGAAGTGTGAAGGGAGGGGGGAGACAGTTAAGAGGAAACAACACTGTAGGAGAAAAGGTAGGGGAGGCTGTAGTCCCCCCAGCCACTCCCTCTGCATGGCCCCTGTAAAATACTGCATCAGTAGTGCCAGAACTAGTTTTGGCGAACATAAATTCTGTTTTAGATAAAAATTTACTAGAGTTATTACATTATGGATGACACAGCCCAAAATTTCCTGTTACTAAATATGAAGTGCAAATAATTGAATATATTTTACCTATCTTCTTGGGGGTAGAGCTACCAGACATGAGTGTTTATATCCCATTTTGTAAAGTGGTGCTGGAAGGATCTATTTTAAGACACTTCTTAATGGCCCTAAAACCGGGCTGGTGTCAAATTTTACTTTTTTTGTTGGTAGTCACAAATGTGCATACCCCACGGATATTGAATTAAGCTCCGATCGGGTGAATTTACCTATATACCCTTCAGTATATCCGAACTTCCCTGCCCCATTTAGAAACCATATACTTTCCCTGCGCTTTGCGATCATGTGCAAGCGTTAGACCACTCGGCCACCGCGACACAGTTCTATTGTGAAGAGGAAAGCAATTATTTATTGTGGAATCTTTCCGCCGGCCATGATTGACACAGTATTAAATGATTCGATAAAGTAGACAGATGTTTTTTCTTTGAGAAAGACAAGCTTTAAAGGTAAGAAGAATTTTCTACGTTTCTTCTAGATCTTGCTTCGTACTTATACTTGTGAGTTCCGCTGTGAACATTACGGTATTTTGCCCAGAACGAATACTTCATTAGGAGTATTTTGCATAGCACGAATACTCTAATATTTCTTGGGAACCGGTTTGTTCAGCCGTTTTGACGTAGAAAGAAAATAAGAAAATAGCTTTCAACGGCCAAACAAAATAAAAAATGAAATCAAGTTTTAAAAAAACGAATTACTGATGTCCGTAACGGGGACTTCGCAGCCGTCCCCCATCCAAGTACTAACCTCATTCGGAGGAGCTTAACTTCAGCTGACACCTGGGCTAACATCAACGATTGAGATCTTTGTGTTAAATTCGCACATGTATCTTGTCGAACTTTATTAAAACTTGAAAGAAAAAAAGTAAACTAACAAAAACCCGGTGTCTTGCCGTCATTTTGTCACAGATGCATCCTTTGTTTCGTGAGTCGTCAGTATATTAAACACGCAAGGTAACTTGATCACAGGCGGCCGCTAAAATCGATGTCACTTTCGATTTTGTGATTTTACTTGCACGACCAAAAGTACGATAGAAAAATTGAACTCAGATTGAACGTACAAAAATCTCCCGAAATGTTTTTCGCTGATGGTAACTTGTATTATATTCGTGGCACAAAATTTATGATGTCTTCATCTCGCAAATTGTCTTATTCTCGATCGACACTTCCTAAAAGTTCCTTCTCCTGTCCTTAAAAACTACATATCATTGTTTAGTTACTTTTGCGTCAATATTTGTTTTGCATACATGTAAGGCAGGCTAACAAAATCTGTACCTTGCTTAGTTCGCATTTTTGGGCATTAAAATAGAATTTTTGGTCGTATGTTCCTGACAGCAAGTTGCATCTTTTGACGTCTCCCATCCAGTTACTAACCCCGCCGGAAAGGGATTGACTTCAATGCAAATTGGTTTTGGAAAGCTGTCAGAAGCTCAGAGTACACGCTTAAGCTTGTGTTGAAAAAGAAGTTGTAAATGATCAACTTGTCAGCCTTGAAGCTAAATGTTTCTGGATTTGCTTTTATTTTCTTCAATCGTTCTGCGTTGAGTACTTTACTGAACCACATGTCTTCTCAGGGGGTATCTAACAAAGATATCTACCATGACACTGTAATGATTTACGATACCAAAACAATATCGTGTACCACAGTTGTTAGTTATGTGTCGATCAGACCGAATCTTCATCCTCCTCCCTGGTAAACCACGGGCATTACCCTACCCTCTGTGCCAGAACAGTGTCGGTTGTTTTTCTTAAACAACCGAAACTGTTCTGTGCTTGCCCCTTACGGCACTGACAAAAGTACCGTACGTTAGTACATGGGTACTTGACCGTAGCCATTGGCCGAGAAACTAATCTTAGCTAAAAGGCCGAAAAGCGATCAGGACACGGGAAAACTTAAGTAAAAAAATTGTGGAGATATGGGATTTTTGGCTGGAAGGGGGGTGGGGGGGGGGGGACTGAGGAGCTACGGGATATTTTTTAAAGTAGGAGCGCATTGCGTACGTGTGGTAGTGCAGTAACTAGACAGTGTTCTCTCGAGAAGCGATCACTAGGTTTTTTTGTTTTCGTGTTTGATAGTTTTTTGTTCAGCTCGAGTGTAGAATCATGACGAACTTTTGTAGTTTGTGAGAACTATTTACTACTTGTAGCTTTTGTTGAGTTTTGAATCGATAATAGAAAGAGTTTTGGCGATTTCAACCCAGACAGGACTACTGGATTTAAGCTTTTTCCTTGACGAGATTTCAAGCTATTGTGAAACGTTTGGTACCAAGTTACTCTAATACTGAAATCAAGATTATGGAATTGTAAAACTAGAACTTTGGACTGGACTATAGAACGCGCAATTACGGAATTTTACATTTTTGAGCATTCTGAGAAATGGAGTTCACATGTTGTCTTCGTGTCTTCGCCACGGCAGATTTAAACAGTTTGCAAGAAACTAAACCAGGATTACGGAACCGGAATTCGAATACATGGCCCGGTTGTTCGAAAGCCGATTACCTTAATCCAGGATTTGCGTAAACTTTTGTTTCATGTTTTCAACTTTTTGGTGAAAGTTTCCTTTGCTTATTGACTTCTTCTAATGTAAAGTTTCACGGAATATCAGCCTTGAACAGCATTTGGGAGTAGAGAATAAAACTCGTTTGTTCATTTTTAACCTGAGATTAGCATTAATCGGCTTTAGAACAACTGGCCCAGGATGATAAGTTGTTGAACTGTGATCTGTAATTAAGGAAGGAAGTAAAACTGTAGGATTTAAATAAAGTCTCATTCCAAAAAATAAATAAATGAAAAATCCCGGATCCCGAGAACCCGCTAATTGGGCTTCCTTGTTTGCATTTGCAAATTTAGTAACATTAATAATGAGTTTTTACAACAGACAACTTCAAGTTATATTACAGATGTATCTTTCTGGTAATCTCTCGCCATTTTCCGAAGTTTACCTGTACTTGAAGTTCAGTGTAAGTGGACAATTTGTGTTAACTGTTTGCGCATTCCACGGATACGCCTTTGGAGGCGTCTTGTTGAATTTAATATGGATAAAATTAAATGCACAGTTAAAGATTTATTGGGAAAACAGCATTTTGTGATTTTTGTCCTAGGTACACAGCTTGCATCCGATAATAGTTTTATTGTGCAGTTCTGAACATAATGCCAATCCTCATGGGGCTAAATGAACCAAAACTTTAAATATTAATCATTTGCAAGTGCCATTTCCTCTTTGATCCTCAAAAAAAAAAAAACTAAAAAAAAGATCTCAAGGTTATAAAGGCATTTAAGTCACTGGTCTCAAATAACCTTTTTTACAGACAACAAACCTAATAAAAAAATGTTATCAAACCACACGAAATAACTTTGTTTTAACTTCTTTTGCTAATTATGATTTCCACAGATTGTGACTAAAGCAAAACAATAATAGGGGATAAAAGGAAAGGCTAAGTGATAGAAGAAGGTTAAAACTAAGAAATTTGACAAGATGTTTGAACTATCCAAATGCAGTACAAAAATGTAGCTGTGAAACTAATCAAGTGATTACTGGCCTGACTATTTACAATGTTAAAAAAAGCCTTAAAAGATAAAATTCATTGAACCCCTTGACTTCTTAAGTCCTAGGAGTGAGACAATTTTACTCGTCAAGGGGAGACGATTCGGGAGTCAATGGGCTACTTTTCTACTGTTTTTTCTAAAAAGTACTTGTCTATCAGTATATGTATGACTTCCCTCAGTTTAAACACGTTTTTAAAAAAAAATACTGGAAGGGACAACCTACATGTAACTGTAATAATTTAATTGAGTATAAAAGACTGCAATTAATGTGCTTTTTTGAAGCCTAGAGGGAAAGGATATTTTTTATGTCAGATAAAAGATCGAACCTACCACTATTTTGTTCACTCGAGCTCCCTTTTGCCACAGCTCCATATGCATAAATGTCTTCAGCCATGAAATTTCTCCAAGTCTATGCATACATAATACGAAAAAAAAAAAAAACTCACTGTATATGGTTAAAACCAGTTTCAACCCTCTCAAGAAACCTGCATTATTCAGAAGGATTGAACTCAAGGATACTCCATCACCAAACACCTTCATGTATGTTATCGTACAATGTCAGACAAATAATATCTGTAAATGAAATGCGCTCAATATTGGGATGTAATTGGGATAGCCAGAAAAAAAAAAGCACTCCCTACATGTATATTAATAATTCTTTTTATCTAGTAAAAAAGAAATGTGGTCACCCCCTTTTCCTTGGTTTAAAACAAAGGTCACGTTCCACAGGTCATTCTTTACTTAACAATTATTCACCGAAGGCGAGGTGAATATCGGTGAATAAAAACCGAAACGAAGTCGATGTTTTTGTTCACCGATATTCACCAAGCCTGAGGTGAATAATTGTTTTAAATTAGTATAATTACATAGGTAATTATTTGAAAATACGCATTTTTCTTTAAAACAATTAATTTCTTCGTGTGTCAATCACCTCGACAAAACAGCTTGCAGGCATTTTGAAAAAAACATTAACTCTTTGAAGTCCAAACCGGCCAGACTTAGTATTTTACCCTGTCTAACGCCAGACGATTTTACTCGTCAATGGGGAACCCCTGGGAGTCAATGGGTTAAGGTGATTAATATTGCGTAATAATCAACTCAACGACGATCAATCAGCGCAAAGACTTTTCAATAATCACCTATATAATTATACTAAAAGTCATTGTTTACTTGACATAATTTATACTGAAGCAACCCAAGACCTGGAGGGTGTAAACTGCAGGTTGCAGGTCACTGTTTCACCATAGCTATTAAAAAGTCAACCCAAAACTTCATTTATGCTAAAAAATAACGTTTAAGCCCAAGGTTAGCATTTTTGTAAAGGTTGGGTTGTTTCAGTTATTATAGTAAAACAATGACCTGCATCTCTAACCTGCAACCAGCAACCTGCACTTTATAACCTCCGCACAAAACCTTCAATTTGGCTAACCTTAGGACTAAACATCATTTTTAGGACTAATGAGGGCTAATTAAATGAGGCCTAAGTTTAGTGTTGGTAAAGGTTTTGTAAGGAGTGACCTGTACTAATTAAACCGGTCCCCATTTTTATTGGTAGGAAGTGATCAGCAGGTTAAGTTGACACTGTTCCCAAAAGTAAATAAAATATTCTCTGGAGTGGATTCAGACCTTCCCTCAAGATTAAATAAAAATAAGGTGGCTCCAATCTACTTTAGATCAGACTTTTTTTTTTTTTACTTGCAGAGAGTTTCATCTTAGTGTGCTAATCACATTTTTGGTATAGAAAATGCAGATCATGCACAAACTTCATTTTTTAGATCTAAGGTATGGTATTGTACAGTGTATGGTACGGCGCTTTAGCTTTGCGAGATTTTGTGATGTCAAAGGGAGAAAACCACTCCAAATACCACTGACAGCATCTTAGGCCCTGTCCACACACATATTTTTGTAATCCACAACTTTTTCTGTGCATATTAAAAACTTTCCACTCTGGAGAGTGACACTTAAAACAATTCAACAAAGAATTGGAAAATGCAGACCTTGGAAATATCTTTAGAGCTGCAAAAGCACTAGCTGACAGTGACACTTTACTGTCACTGGGGAGCCCGTTAGAGGGAAAGGGGCAGGTCTAGGGGGAGGGTGCAGGGGGTGCACATCCCTCCTTCCCCCTCTTCCTGAGATGATGCCAAAATAATACTTGAAAATAGGGAAAGCCTCATGGGCAAAAGGTTAAAAGGAAACACTATATACGTCTCGCTATAATACATATTTTTACCAATTTAGCAATGACGATGGCACCCCCAATGAAAACTTCTTTTAAAAATTAACTTTTCATGTTCATCACAACTTTGCAATTTATCCACCTTCAAGTGTTGCACAGTGTCGCTGAAGTAACCAGTACAACTGAATTGGTAGGAATCCTGTAGAAGTAACCACAAAGATTGGAATGTTAATATATCACAACTATCATCAAATTCAAAACCTAAAATTAAGTCGTTTTCTTTTGATTATAGGAGAGATTGAGAAAAAAAAGCAACAGAATGATATGGCTATCTTACTTGAAACATGTATTTTCTTTTTCATGCTCAATAAAGTTTATGGTACCGTAGTAGGCAAAACGCTGGGCCAGGGCCGGGGCTGGGGTCAGGGTCAGGTGCTTTTTTTTTTTGCCTAAATTTGTTTCAAATGCTTCAATTTTTGTCATTATTCTCCTGCACTGTTATTTTGGAATGACCAGCATCTGTCCTTCATTTATGGTGGACATTACCCAAAAAAATTAAGGAACCCACGGAATGTATGAAAGCTCTTAAGGAACATCTTTGTTTTTTATTCTAAATTGGCCTTTGTTTTTTTTGCGTGTTTTAAACTCGCATTGGTTTTTGCGAGCATCTAACTTTGTCTTTCCGAAAAACCAAAGTTTGTTTTTCTTTTTTTCCGAAACAGCTAAAATTGGAGTTTATGGAATATACACCAACTGCCAGAAACACTGAAGATTCGCTGAGCTCCACACTTAAAAATCGCATTGTAATATTTATTTCGAAAAAAACAACAACAACAACAACAACAACAACGAAATCACAGTTCCACGATGGTAGTCACGCAGTCACGCAGCGTTCTCTCACGTTGTTGTCAATGTTGTTGTTCTACTACAGTTTGTAGTAAAGTCAGAGTCGCACAGGAAATTGGTAGCCATGCAGTTCTATTCGGACGTCAAGGGATCAAATCCAGTTTTGTGATAAAAAAAACACAACAACATTGAGAACAATTTTGCGAAAACAAGCAAATGAGCATGTTGCGTGACGACCATCGTGAAACTGCATGTATTGTGGAGAAGGTTTTTACGAACTAAACATTAAAATGTGATTTTAAAATGTGGAGCTAAGCGAGTCTTCAGTGTCTCTGGAAGTAAGCGTACTATATTCCCTACAAAAACTCCAAGTTCAGTGGAAAATTCTCTTAATTTCGATACCAAACTAAGATGTTCCTTTTGTAGCTTCCGTATGTTCCTTATTTTCATGACTAATTTCCACCATAAATGAAGGAAAGATGCCGAACATTCGAAAAAAACAGTACAGGAGAGTAACAACAAAAATTGAAACAAAAAAAAAATTGGAAAAAAAAGACACCCCGGCCCCACGTTTTGGCTACTACCAAAGTTTATTAGCCTTTGGATTTTAAGGACGTTCGAGCCCATTGCTACTGTGCATTTTTTCGCGCATGTCACGCACACGTCATGCATCGCAGACCACGAAGGTAAACAGGATGCCAAAGGCGCAAACATTTTTCACAAGAATGGAACGTGAAAGCATGTGGCATCATAGGATAGCTGTGGACCCATGTCTTCTCGGAAATGTCAGGCAATTGCGTGACAGTGCGAATAGACAATTGCTTTGAGGACTTCACAGCGATTTCACCCTCTTGAGTGCTCGGTGAGCCTCATTTTTCTTTCCGTAGATCACCTCCCTTCCTGATTTTGTCCATTTTAACAAAAAACAAAAAAAATCAGTACGTTAGACGTTACAAATATTTCACCTTTTATGCTCTCGTGCGACCGAAGTTTTCTTTCTTAGACTAATATGTATCGTTTTTCAAGGTCTATTTCACCTCAGAAAAAGACATCTGCTGCAAAAGGTTGTTTAGTTATATTAGTTATGTTGAATTGAGTATGTTTACCTGATCTAAATTTCACTAACGCTGTTTTTTTTATTGCTGACAGTTGTAAGCTAAGATCGTCTTAAAATAACGCAAGCTTCTAAAAGTGCACCCCATGATCTCGAAAAATGAGCACAGTGACCCCCCCAATTTTTATTTTATTTTATTTTTTTTTCCTTTTCGGCAAAAGTAGATCATTACCTTTATGCGTGGCAAGTTTTAAAAAAAATCTGTACGTGGAAACGTTTTGGGCGCGAACGTCCTTAAGTGCAACCCTCGTAAAATATTTTAAGACAACAATTCAATTCAAGGGTTTCGAGGGGATAGTGTCAACATTAGTTCAAAAAACATAAATCACGTAATTTGGGAAGTCTGTGCAACTTTTAAACACTGTACCCTCAAAACTACCATAAAATCAAGTGCTAGCTGACCACTCGCTTATGCGATGTAAATCCCTGTTGCGGCTTTCGAATCAACGGTAGCTACTGGTATTATACGATACGACTTAGCAGTTGATTCTTTGATTAAGACGTAAATATTATTGCGTACAAACAAAGTGCAATTGCAACAAAACATATGTAATAAAACAATAACTTGATTCACCTTTTGCGACATCCAAAAAAATATCAAGTTCGATCTACAGTGTAGGTCTCCTTCGCAATCATGATCAGGATTAATTAAGCTCATCGTGTTCGACTGCTATACTAAGACTCTAACAAGGTACGGACAACAAAGAAGGTTTGTTTTCACCGCAAAATGCCCAGCGAAAACAAATAATTAGTTACCTGTACTTGATGTGGGTTATTGCGACTGCAAATCTCAGACCATTATCTGACAGTGCGTTGAAATGTATCTCCCGTCTTTAAAAACAAGGTCAAAAAACAAACTGCTCTTGTCATTAAATTACAACTGATTGGCCTAGAATCCAGACTCTTCCGGAAACATGTTGATGGATCTAGGAAAATCTGGAATCCATAAAGTGGAATCCGGAATCCATTGGATGGAATCCAGGATCCATTTGGGTGGAACCCGTGAGTTTCAAATCCGGAATCCCACGAATCAGGATCCGGGTCCAGGACTTTACATAGGGCGAGATGATGTTGGCGGTCAGTGTGAAAGAAGGACTACGAACTGAGGCCCGGCTGGTGGAACGGACTGTGGACTTGGTAAAGGGTGGTGGACTATTGAAAATATAGTCATGAAAATAGATCGGCCAACTGAAAAAAGCTAAGGTAAGACCATAGGCAACCCAAGTTCGCGTGTAATAATTAATTACTAGTGGGAAGATGACCTTTGAGTGCAAGCGTGTTGCGTTACAGGCAGCCGTTGAGAATTTAAACGCGTTAACTGAGACTTTGTATCGGAAATAAAATACCGTCGATTATGAAGCCTAAAAAACGCTCAATTTAACGTTCATTCAATAAAAGAAATGAAAATGACTCACCTCTGGTGTATTCTTGTGCCTTTTGGAGCTTATTTTACCGTTTCGGGAATTCCGTGATTTCAATGGTCTAACATGAAGTCAAGGCTGCACACTAAGATTTCGACCGTAGTCAGCTCAGAGGCGGGTTTGCGCCTCGAAAATCCATCCCAGCCGCGATTTTTTCACGCAAAGCTAAAGCCACATTATTTGCGTCAACCATGGATTTGGTGTTCGGTCAGGTTCTATTAGACAGGTCACAAATATCAACAGACTCCAGCGTACAGACAGGTTCATTACTTTCAAGTACACGTAGCACTGCGTTGTATTATATTTATTTACATTTTGTTTTAGCTTTGCTGACCCCTCTTGTAATTTAGCCTTATGCTACAACAAGAGTGATTAAACATATCTATCTATCTATATTCCGATTACACGATAGCTGTTGAAGTTAACGGCTGGTGATCATGTGAAAGGTCCCGGAGCTTGGGTCCGAGGTCAAATTAACTCCACCCGATGATGTACAGTCATTTCATGTACAACACTTACCCCATCACCATGAAACATGAAATGACTGTACCTCATCGGGTGGAGTTAATTTGACCTCGGACCCAAGCTCCGGGACCTTTCACATGATCACCAGCCGTTAACTTCATCAGCTATCGTGAAATCGGAAGCAGAAAATGCTCATTTCCAGCCAAATGCGTGGGGATTTTTGACGACGAAACATTCACCGAGGTTCGCAAATGATGTGGCTTTAGCTTTGCGTGAAAAAATCGCGGCTGGGATGGATTTTCGAGGCGCAAACCGCCTCTGAGCTGACTACGGTCGAAATCTTAGTGTGCAGCCTTGACTTCGTGTTATAACATTGAAAACACGGAATTCCCGAAACGGTAAAATAAGCTCCAAAAGGCACAAGAATACACCAGAGGTGAGTCATTTTTATTCCTTTTATTGAATGAACGTTAAATTGAGCGTTCTTTTAGGCTTCATAATCGACGGTATTTTATTTCCCATACAAAGTGTCTTTAACGCGTTTAAATTCTCAACGGCTGCCTGTAACGCTTGCACTCAAAGGTCATCTTCCCACTAGTAATTAATTATTACACGCTCTCTAGTTACGCAAACTTGGGCTGCCTATGGTAAGACAAGATATTTTATCCCATGTACAAGTGCAGCTTTCTCCCAGAGTTTTGCACAGAGTAGTAAAAATAAACATGAGCACAAATCAGGAGGGAGGGGGTAACTGTATTGTTTTCTACGATGGCCCACTAGGCTCAAACACAAACAAAAAAGAAAACGCAAACAAAAACAAAACAAAAAAAACGCAAATAAAAAAGCAAAACGCAAACAAAAAACCGAAACGCAAATAAAAAAGCAAAACGCAAATTAAAAAGTAAAACGCAAACAAAAAAGCGAAACGAAAGAAGAGTGGTTAGGAGTCCATGTATGACCCCATAACATGTCCCGTCCTGAACGCCTGATGCCTATGTATGACCCACCATACGTACGACCATGGCAAGTAATGCAATAAGTGTAGTACCAGTATTAGCTGTAGTACCTGTAGTACGTATAGTAGCTACGTAGTTGGTGTAGTACCTGTAGTACGTGTAGTAGCTGTAGTACCTGTCGTTCGTGTTTTAGCTGTAGTATCTGTACTCATGTAGTAGCTGCAGTACGTCCAGTAGCTGTAGTACCTGTATGTAGTGCGTGTTTTAGCTGTAGTACCTCCCGGGGGAGGTACTGCCATATATGGGCTATATAGGTATGTGCCGCTGTGAAGGGTATGGTTTTCAAGCAGTTTACTCTAGCATAGGGTATATAAATCCGAGCGTTTGGGTCTAGAATAGGGTATCACTTTTCACGAAACTGACCAGTCGCTTGAAGATTTTATCAAGACTAAGGAAACCAGAATTCCCGCTCAAAAATATAAAAAAATCGAGTCAGCAAAGTTTTAGTTTACGCAACTCAGCCTCAACAGTGTCGATAAATGGCTATCATGAAACACTTCTGGATATTATTAACTGTCAAGTATCGGTATCTAGACGGAAATCGGTGGGAGTTTACTCTAGTATAAGGTAGCAAAATTCAGCTGAACTAGCTCTGGTATAGGCTAAGGGTTCCAGGGTCCCAGCGGCAACATCCCCACCCAGAAATTCCTAAAGTACCCCCCGCCCCCCGGGTAGTACCTGTAGTACGTGTAGTAGCTGTAGCAGCTATAGTACGTGTAGTTGCTGTAGTGGCTGTAGTACCTGAAGTAGGTGTAGTACCTGAAGTAGGTATAGTACGTGTAGTAGGTGTAGTAGGGGTAGTAGGTGTGGTACCTGTAGTACCTGCAATACATGTAGTGGATGTAGTATGTGTGGCAACTGTAGTATATTTAGCGAATAAACCCCTTCGGGCCGCTGGTATGTCGGCTGATAATGTCCGCGGCTGAGAGAAAAAAAATGAATGTTTGGCCGTGAACCTTTGACGGCAATTATGAAATTTTGAAGGCAATCTCGCAGCCGCGGACATTATCAGCTGACATACCAGCAAGCCAGAATGGGGTTTATTTATTTTATAACCCTCCCATTAACTTTTATATCGCGCAAAAAGCAGCTTGTAAAAAGCCAGTGTTGATCTGATGGCGATGCCTCGTAATTTTTCGATAGCACAGTTCAAATTTTGACTAGGGAGAAAGCGTGTAGGTGTCCGGAAAAAAAAACAAATCATTTTAATTTTCAGTGCGAATCAAAAACTCAAAAACATGCAAGGCGCTTCTTTTGCTTACTGAAAGCATATTTTTTTGACTTTCTTGTGCTTTCCGGAACAAGATCAAGTTTGAATATAAAATGGACCAGTCCCGACGTGTCAAGATTGTCCGCTCCTTGACAATGGTTTCAGTGTGAATGTCGTGCCCAGAAATATTAACGATTCTTGATTTTATTGGGAGGTAGCCACAGGCGACAGAGGTATTTCCTCAGTGACTTTTTTTTCTGTGACGGGACAGCGTCACATTGCAGATCGTTCATGGGAAACCAGGTCTTTCTTTTATTGCATTTTAGCTGCGCCGAGAAAAAGGCGTGGCACTTGCAAGTTGCCTTTGTACATTGACCGTAAAGGCGACTTTTATTTGGACTAAAGTTAAATGTCACAAAACAGTTTGTTTTACACATCTAAAAACTCGCTGTTCCATCTGGCGGAAAATTTTCACCTTCTTTTCCATCCAATGGCAAACGCTCCTTCACTCGTTATCGCTCTCCCCGAAAAAAATATCGTGTTATCAGTTTACACTGTCAACAAATAATAGTGTTAATGTTGTCATCAGGATTCAATCGAGCCAAAAGCAATAGGCTAGTTTCAAGTTGCTTATGCACAAAGGAACAGATTCCAGGTTAAATTCAAAGGACTGGAATACTAATTTTTTGAATTTTCGTTTGTTCAAAACGATGGATTATTCTCATGAACCTCAAACATGTTATTTTGTCAAATAAGTTGAATCTAGGCTGTGGAATACTGTTTGCAGAAGCAATAGCTGTCCCCTTGGGATATCATAATAATTTCAACAGTAGAGAATTCAAAATAAACGAGAACCTCGGGATAGATTGAAAATTCGAACTCGAAACCGGCAATTCAATAACTTTAGTTTTCAGCTGCTCTTTCCGCGCTGCCACCTGATGAACTTTGAAGGGATTGATATGGCGAACCATCAACATTTCAGAGTTGAAATTACACACACCTGTAGCCTAGTATGCACTTTCATGAACCTCCTATTCTGGACTCGGGACTCGTTGATACAGAATACTTATTTGAGAGCAATAATTCATTATTAATTCATAAACCCCAGTTTCTCCCTGCCGCCTTTTCAAGCCCTTCCCGAGCTTTCAGACAGTTACAGTTTGTATTGCGTTTACAGTGACATCCATGTGACTCAAATTGCATTTTTGGATTGGCTTACTTCATGAATTATTAATGCTTTTTTTAAGGTCGTTTTATTGTTGTCTCGATTTAGGAACCTGTTTTAAACTACTAACTAACATTTTTACATACCATAACGTCAATTTTTTTACGCTCTTTTTTTAAGTTGTGAACTAATGGTGGTAGAGCTTTCCTCAAGTAAATTTTATAAGGCATGGGCCTCAACCTGGCCCCAAATTATTGCACAAAAAAGTAAAGGGGTCGTCTAACTTCTGAAGGTCTTATAATAACAACCTAAGACTTTCGCAGACTAATAACGCCACAAAAGTTTTTATCTTGATGTGGCTGATGTATACAAGTGAGGTCACGTGACTTGTTACGGCCACAAAACTTAAAATAAAATACGGCAACAGTTTATGCAAAAATTTATTTCACTTCGCTACTATTAGATTAGTCAAAATGGCAAAATACAACGAACTGTGCTTGGCTTTTGTTAAATATGTCTTTCGTTTTGGAAATATACTGCATTTTGTACTAGTTCCCACTGCCCAGTCCCCCGTGGAAAGTGATTTCATCTTTCGGACTATTATTAAAAATCATCTTGAAATGTCCAAGCACGGAAATGATGTACCCAATAGAGTTAATATCATAGAGGTAAATCCAGCCACCAGAAAATGGTAAAAAGTGTTGCCATTTAGCTGAGAAGATTTCTGTGCTAATTTTTTTTTTTTTGACATGTCACGTGATAATATGTCATCCTATATAATAGTTAAGGTTCACATCTTATTGCTGCAAACGATATCCCAACGTTATTTCGTGTTATATAAAATGTGATATATAGATTTAGCCAAGCCTAAAGCGGAGCTCCCGTTTCTAACCCCAGAAGCAATATAGTGTCCATTGAATAATTATGCTTCTTCATAAAGTACAAAATGAATCGTCGTTAGTGCGTACAGTTTACAGTGATCAAACAGATCAAACACCTCTGAGCTGGCAACAGTAAACAAACAAGCCTTGCAAACAATAACTAACAATTTTAATCAACAACTAAAACTGAAATTATATGCACAGTAATCTGTTTCACAACATTTTCCGTTTGACTGACAATCTTTCCTCCCTCTCTCTTCAGTTCAGAACAACAGCAAAGATCTTTACTAATTAATTAATTAAAAAATCAACCTGAAGTGTAGAAAATTCGCTTACTCGACTGCAATTTCACAGTCAAACAAAGCAGCTCACAACTGGACCCCCATTTTACGCAGAAAGCCTATAATTGTCATTGTTGAAATATATCAGAATCTCTGTCAACATGGAATTGCAAACGTTTTCAGGCCTTCCTCCTTTTTTACCTAGTTTTACAAAATATGTGAGGCAGCGACCCATATAAGCTTATTATTAAAAAAAGGAAAACATCAAGCTTACCTGAAAGCTAACCGTTGTAAATAAGTGTTTGTCTCTCGCTCTCTCTCTCTCTCTCTCTCTCTCTCTCTCTCTCTCTCTCTCTCTCTCTCTCAGCTTTACGTTGATTTTCATTGAAATGTTCTTTTCTTCTCCTTTCTCGGCTTCTCTCGAGGATTTCTCCGGTTAAATTTCTCAACTTTCGTCCCATCTTCTCTCGTGCTCTTTCCTGCTCTTTATCCCGTTACTCGTCACTAATATGATTTCCAGTCAGGAAAACTCGGGTTGCCAAATGCAACGCTGCCACGAGAATTCCCGCCAAGGAAATTTCCCGAACATTCCCGTCTCCAAAGGCTGTCCTGCCTCCCCACCTCCACCCCGACAGTTTGTACGGGCGGACAGACGGACGTGTGGACGTACATGACGGCATAACCAAAATCTCTCGCCCTTGAGGGCGAAGGGTCTAATTGTTTTAGTATCACCCAGCCAGTCGGACAGAAAAGGCAAGAATAAAGTTAGCAAATGCAGCTGAAGAAATATTTATTTGGGTATGAAACGAAAGAAAGTGTCACGCTTTTAGCTACTTGAGGACTAGTACTAATAGTCTTCTAGTAGCGCAGCCAATTAAAATGCAGGGTTTGCATTAGTGCACAAGTTGGGTGATACTAAAAATAGTTATACCACGCCCTCGCTTATTTTTATAAAATAGATCTGGGCCCAGGCCTTGATTCACCTGAGTCTCTACACAACCCATTGTATATATGTAGATAAAAGGGAAAACCAAAGCAAAAAAAGAAAAACAGCTGTCGATGGCTGCCAATTCCCCACGTGAAATAGCTGTGCGCATGCGTGATGTGTAGGTTGGTGCTATGATGTGTCACCTTGCTCTTTTGTTTTGTTTATCACTTAAATACTTTGTAGCTTTTAGCTTAAGTTACATAAGCCCGGTGCGATGTGATAGATTAGAGAAGGTGCAAAGAGCAGCAACCTGTTTTTTTACAAATGCACGAGCGTTTTTGAGTCGCGGACGGCAACCAGAAGAGAACATCTCACGTGCCAGGACATTGGTGTCTCCCAGATTTTTATACTTGTCATCTCTAATGGATAAAAGATACTTAGAAATGTAAATGTGGTTGTGTGATGACAAGGTAAAAGGGAAAACAACTCACTTCCGGTTGCCCGTCCGCTCCCTCGTACGATACTGCAGTCCGCTTGTTTTGATAAGCTGGTCTTTAAACCGGATTTCAAGGTAACAAAACAACAAGAAGATAACAAAGGTGACAAAAAGCAAAATGATTGTACAGTTTGACAACCTCTCCGTTCTCAAGTTACAAAGAGAGTTGTGATATCCGAAAAGGGCCCGGAAGCTGCGGGACTTTCGAGAAACGGGCCCCAGGATCGTAGTTACGGTGGACTATAATCGCGCACGAAGGGCTAATAAACATGTTGTTTATTCTATTTTAGCAGCCACGAAAGATTTGTGTTTTATTTCTACTTAGACCTACAACTTTACTTTCGCAAACGAAGGGCTAATCCTGAAACGCCTGCAGGGTTTTACCACGACTGTGGCAGTCGTCATTACTCATTCATTTGACTTTTTCCTTGCTGTCAAAGGAATTTTCAGACCAGGCTTGGGGTTTTGAGTTTACGGTATCCGCGGCGGCTTCATTTAAGGTATATCGGTTTATTTTTTGTCACAATTAGGGTATAAAGTACTGCGTTTCCGGGTAATTTTAGGTATTTTATAGTATTGCATTTAAGGCAGCTTTGAGGTATACCGTTATCTCATGCGTGTAAAAAGCAGGCTTCCTTTTTCTCTCATTCCTTGTTTTTACCTTGTCCGCAGTCCGTAGTTCATTTTTTATACCCAGTCTGCAGTCCGTTCCAGAGTCTATGTTTCATCATGCAATGACAGATTAAGTCGGCGATAAGTTGGGAAGTCACATATCCTCGTATTGGTTTGAGTCTCAAAATCGCAATTAGGTTTGCATGTCAATCCATCCATTGCATGCATATATTAAACTGAATGAAATATATGTAACATTTGAAGCGCAGGTTATAGACGAAACAGTGAAGTGATCCTCGCACTTGTCTGGACAACTTAAGCAAAAAATGTCTGTGATAGACTCCTGAAAAATTCACTGATGTCGAACCCGTGACCTCTGACATGCCGGTGGAATGCTATACCAACTAAGCTACGAAGGTACTCACATTTGTTGGGCTCATGTGATCCCCTGAAAGGACTGAATGAATGAAATAATGTAAATGTAATATTTGAAGTGTTGGCTACAGACGAAACAGAGAAGTGATCCTCGCACTTACCTAAATAATTCCAGTTCTCGACAGTCAAGTCAACACTTAACTGCTGTTTCATATTTTTGCTGATTCTTCATAATTTAAAACATTGTGAACATTAGACGTACCATTTCAGCCGTTTGTTCTTAGCTCAACAAACCCATTGATGTCAAGAGGATAAGATTAGTTTATATGCATATGTAGACACACCATAGGCTAGTTAGGGCAATCCTCAATCTAGACATTGCCCCACAGTACAGCAGGAAACCGAAAGCTGTCAGGGTATCGTTCAACACAGCCAAACTGAATCACCCCCGTTGCCTTCACCACTTCCATGATGCCTTGGAAGAGAAATTATATCGAGAAAACCCTCTCGAAAGAACCATCATGGAGAAGAGGGCACAGTTCGAGGATAACGTCACCAACACTGCTAAAGCTGTGCTAGGACCAGAAATCCCTGTCGTGCCACGACTGGTTCGATGAGAATCATGAATCCATCACGTCAGCACTGGATGCCAAGAACAAAGCTTATGCTGAGTGGCAGAGAGATCCACCATCTACGTCAAAGAGCTAGCTAGGGATCTACAGTCCAAAGTGCACACAGAACTTAGGACAGTGTAAGACCTTTGTTGGCAGAAAAAAGGCTGAAGTGGTTTAGCACTTTGCTGAAACCCATTCTATAGCCCTTTTAGATCAGCGCGCACCCCTCTGCTGTCTTGTGATGGATCAAGCCTGATCAACGACCAGGATGGACTCAGGGATCGCTGGGCCTAACACTTCTCCACAGAGCTCAACAGGCCTTCCACAGTTGAACAAGCGGCCCTCCAGCAGGTCCCGCAACAGCCATGCATTCATGGAGAGGACAGCGCACCACTGCTCAGTTGGTTGAGCAGCGGGCTGCCGTGCGGGAGGTCGTGAGTTCGACTCCGGCCGGACCAACACTCAGGGACTTAAAATAACTGAGGAGAAAGTGCTGCCTTTGTTATTACATCCGCAAATGGTTACCCTTTCAAGTCTTCTAGAGTGAGGACTATAAACCGTAGGTCCCGTCTTACATATATCTTCCATGTTTATAGGTTAAAGAACCCACACACTGTCCGAGAAGAGTAGGGAATGAAGTACCCGGTGTTGTGGCTGTCCTCTGTGAGTAATTTCTTTCCAGGAGAAGTAGCCGGCTTGGCGTAATGTCTCTGAAAAGGCTTGTGGTGTATGATGCCACCCAAGTAAAAAGAGCCACAAGTCAATAGGACTTTGCCGAGTGCTGGGACATGTAGACGTAATTTTTTTAAAAATTTAATTTAATTTTATCTTGTTTTCGTTGCACAACGTAATGAAAGAAATCAACATATATCAGTAAAATAAGTATAGAAAATTAAGGAAAATTACAAAACCACGATACCATTAACAAGTAAAGAAAGAAAAAATTGGCGTAAAGAGGAAGACTAGAAAAGAACTGACGAACCATACGAGCTAGTCCAACTTAAAATACATTACAAAAAAAAAAAAAAAAAAAAGAATTTAACAAAAAGGAAAAATTCTAGTGTAAATTATGTATAATAGAACATTATACCAATGAGGCCTTTGGATTGTCAGAGTTAAATGTTTTATGGCTGTAATAATCATTACAGAGTTTTTTTTAATGTTGGAACGCTACAGTCACATTTTCTCTTCTCTTCAGGCAGGTTATTCCACACATAAGGTATTCGATTAAAGTAGGTGCCCTTGAATATTTCCGCCTTAACTGAGTTTATCTTGAGTTTGTTGCTCGTGTACGACCTGAGCCTTTAGTCAGAACAGAATTAAAAATATTAACTGGCAGGTAGATTAAAGTCCCCACTCTTTAGCTTGTAAAATGTCGTTAAATCTTTAACTTCCCTTCGATAAACCAATGGAAGGAGCTTGAGATTTTGTAGTCGTTGGTTATAGGTCAAGTCAGGTAACAGTAAGCTAGTAGCTCGCCCTTGAATCCCCTCCTCCGGTAATTTAATTAATGTGGCACTCTTTGGGCTCCATATCTCAGAAGCGTATTCCAGTTGAGAGCGCACAAAGGCTAAGTATAATGATCTGAAGTTAGGTATAAATTCATCGCTTCTACTGTTTAGTGTGCGTCTTATAAATCCCAACATCTTACTGGCTTTACTCACCTGACAGTAAATGTGCTCTTTGATGCGAGCATCACTAGTAATCATAATTCCAAGGTGCTCGTTGTGCTCGTTTCATTTTTTGACCATCCATCTTGTTGTAGAAGATAATAGGCTAACGCTTTCTTGCCACTATCAGAGTGAGCATATTTTTCAATGTTGAAAGACATTTTCCATGCCTGGCTCCACTCAACCAGGGTGTCAATATCACTTTGCAGCTGATCGCAATCACTTACAGATCTTATACTGTGAAGGCACTTGGCATCGTCAGCGAATAGTGCCAATGTGGTATCATTAGACACCGAAAGAGTAGCATGTCATTGATAAACACCACAAATAAGGCAGGGCCAAGCAGAGAACCTTTTGGTACTCCTGGTGTTACTGGCAACGACTCTGAGCTTTTCCCATCGATGACAACACGCTGCTCTCTGTCATATAGATAGCTATAGCTAGTAAAACATTTAAGGAGAGGACCTTTGATGCCGTATTGCTCCAGTTTACATAGCAAGTGAGGATGAGACACGGAGTCAAATGCTTTCCTGAAGGCAAGAAAAGCAATATCGATTTGTTTCCCTTGGTCAATTGCTTTAGTTATAAGATGAACCGTATCCAATAACAGCTGACCGTCCTTTAACAAAACCATGCTGGAGATGATATATTTTGTCAGCAAAAGACTCCAAAAATTGATTAAACACAAAGCGTTCAGCTATCCTCGACACGAGGCTCAGTAAAGAGATCGGCCTGTAATTAATTGGCAGACAGGTGCAAGACAAGTGCATAGAACAGAACATGGCCCTCCAGTTAGTCTTCATATATCTAACATCTGTCCTGGAGAGATTTGCCTGCCCAAGTTCGTGAGGTAGATGCAGTTGCCTCACGACGGAATGACAAGACAAGTTCTTTGCAGCGGCGGCCAGTCAGCTGCCTTCGCCATTACAAACGGAGTGAAATAGGATTGCGTCCTTGCCTCAGTCCTGTTTAATATTCTCTTCACGTGCATGCTAGGTCATGTTGAACAGGACATGAAGGAGGGTGTCTTCATCAGATACCGACTAGACGGCTCCCTCTTTGACCTCCAGCGTCTGAACGCAAAGACAAAGTGCGTGCACCAACTGATTTAAGAAGCCCAATTTGCGGACGACTGTGCCTTCTTGGCACACAATTCTACAGATGATGCTCAACAAATTCTCAAAGGCGTAAATGATAAAGATCTCTCATTTGCTCCAAATCGTCTGACAACAACATTAATCGTGCATGTCGGTATGACATATTACAAATTTTGTTTCTAGACTATTTCTTCTATAGGTATTTCATCTGTTATCTTCAACTTGCCCAGCTAAGTGCTACCTGTATGTAAGGTCCATTTGGAGGCCGTCAAAAGACAACAAAACTTAGTTGCATTTAATTCTAATAAAAATAATAACAATGGAAAAAAACTACCAGGAAGCTTGTGTTGAAGTGACGCACCACCTCAAAGTGTGAAAGAGACTCCATAATACCAACTTACAGTTTTATGCACCCAGATTGTGAGCACAGAGGAAAATTGATGTAGGAACAGGTTCAATAATGTTTGCAAAGTTATTTGACAATAAAGTTCCCTTAGCAACGGCTCAAAATAATCCCTCAACCCATCTTTTGTTTTCCTAAAATAACTTTTAATTTAATGTTTGCAGACAACAATTGTGTAAAATTGCATATTATATCACTTTTTGCAGTGTTGTTCTATATTATGGTAATTGTAACCAGAAGCCTGGCTTTCAATGTAGCCCAATGCAGTTAGGTCAAGTAGGCATTCATACATTTTAGTCTCACTTAGTTTACTCACAGCTATTCAAACGGTTAGTTCTCCTATTTTCCTTACGTTTCCGCGATCGGTTGTGCTTCCCATCTGCTCAATAGCGCACATGTCGGTTCACTCATGCATCTCCCTCCGACAACGGAAATGCTAATAAGTAGATGTTTATTCGTATTCAAGTTATTAAAATTGCCGTCTGCTCGGCTGGAATCACAATTAAACCCCTCTGTCAGTGCAGAAAAGTGGTGGAATTGGACGATTCACTTGGATTTTTCAAAGTACTGAAGGTAAGTTGTGAAAATTAACATCATTCCAAGAAACGTTATTGCAAAACGAAGCAGTGTTTTCATTTCTCTCGTGTTTTCAATTTCTTATGGTGCTTGTTGGCTTCCGAACCTTTACCCCTTTATTCTAAACAAAGGCAAAACACTACTTTCAGTTCTACAGCTAGTTTGTCATCCTTTTAATCTTTGACTAATTTTTAATCGCATTGTGGCACGGAAACGAGAGTTTGCGACTAACTTTGATTACTTATTCTATCTCACAAACCGTAACCCCCGGTAAAGACATAACTGCTTGAAGAGAATTGACGTGGTTTTAATCGCCTCGTGTTCTGTCAAAATTTTTTAGTTTTTTCCGCTGTCTTAGGTAAGTGTTTTTTCCTTTCCCCCTTTACGTTTCTTTGTTGGAGGTGAAGTTACTTGTGTTTATTTCACTCTAGAACATGACGACCTTGTTACGGCGTTCTTTGATACCGAATTGGTGAACACGTGTGTCCGCCATTTTAGAAACTCGTCGTATCCAGTTGTGGTATTTTAGCATTTGTACCCTCCTCTTACATTGCCCTTTTGTCGTTGGACGGAAATTCTTTTACTAGAGTTTGTAAAAAGACGTATGAAAGGTGAAGTGAACTATGTAATAGTCACGTTTATGGCAAATTCAGCTGGAATGACCTCGTGTAGGCATTCGCGTTATCACCATGTGGCGCCTGTTCACCAGCTTTAACCGTACTAATTCCGTTGTACGATAAATTTGGAAGGTGAAGTGATCTATGTAATAGTCACGTTTATGGATATTCACCTAGAATGACCTCGTGTAGGCATTCGCGTTATCACCATGTGGCGCCTGTTCACCAGCTTTAACCGTACTAATTCCGTTGTACGATAAATTTGGAAGGTGAAGTGATCTATGTAATAGTCACGTTTATGGAAATTCACCGAGAATGACCTCGTGTAGGCATTCGCATTAGTACCACGTGGCGCCTGTTTGGCAGCTTGAACCGTACAAATTCCATTGTACGATACACTTCAAAGGATAAGTGATCTATGTTATAGTCTCATTTATCACAAGTTCACCTAGAGTGACCTTGTTAAGGCATTCACCATTTGTAGTGTTATCTAGTCCAGAGAGCGGTCTGCAATCCTCAATAGGAGAGAGTGTATTGCAATATTCATTTGCCCGTGACCTGGTAAAGGCGTCCATGAAAGCAGACCTGGGATCAGGTCGCCATGAGGCAAACCTTGATAATTGAGCTTTTAGAGCTGTGGTAAACAAATCAATACTTAATGAGAAAATGTGGGGTAAAGCCTATTCAAACAGCTCAGGGTTAAGTTGCCACTTAAGATCTGAATGATGCTGTCTAGACAGAGTCTGCATCTACGTTAGCAGAGCCTGCAGTAGGCTGCTTTTAGCTGCTGTTAGATCATGTTCGAGGCAAGTGACTCCACTGTGGGCACTTTACAGCCTCAACACTAGCCAGAGAGAGGTCTGTTATCCTCAATGATTGTTGACCAGGCTTCGGTGAATCAAACCATTTTTTGGCCGGCATTAAACATCTCAATGGTAGTTTCGCTGACTTACACTGCCTATCAATTTGATACTAGTTATGCCTGTCAGGTTGTTGAAGTTCGAGGAAATACCAGGGCATTTCATGTTATTGTGAAGTATATTGAGGCTCTCGTAGTTCGAGTGAGTGCTCAGGTGCCCTTATCGATTAAATTATGTCTGTAGATAATCCACCAGGAACAAACTGAGACAATGAAATGCCACTGCACACAAACATAGTATCTGGAATAAAATCCCTGGTAAAGCTTATTGTGTCAAGTTTTTGATCCACACAATCTACATTGTTAGCCTCTATTTATAGCCAACCGGAAGTTTCAGATTCGTTGCTTTAAACTCTATCCCATAAACACGTTTTAACTTCATCCTTAGATGGTTTGGTTTTGGCTGTGACTGCTAACTATGAGTTGAATCAGAGGTGTAGGGATGCCTTGAAACTTTATTTTACAATGAATATACCTGGGGTTCATTCAGTTCTTCTAGTCCTGCTGATGAGTTTCCATTTGGTGGAGAAACTGTTAAGAGAGTTTGGATAATAGCAGAATTAAAAGAACTACAACTACGTTTGTTCTCAGTCAGGATGAGTTTATTACTCTGCACAGCGTCCTCAATTAGTGACCCGGTATTAAAAAGTTTGTCACTTAAATAAAGTTCATTATTAATAAGAAGGAAATTTGCAATATCCATCCTCAAGTCAGACCAAGGTTTAACCCTTATTCTGTTTGAGGCTGTTTTTTTCCGGAAAGGTAGCGAATCTGCAGTCGTGGTACCCAATGGGGTTGTGCTACCTCCCCATCTGTCCAGCCTTTCCAAAATGTGGTTCAGCCACACAAGCAAAGGTCCCTTCCCGAGGCAACAAATAGTTTTGGTATGTATGCCCACCCTTAATGGTGGGCCAGACTAGAAATTGCTTTTCTGAGTGGCTGAAGGTCACGTCAGATCCAGAAATCTTGGACAGAACGTTGTCACATAGAATTTACAGATGATCCTTCTGAGCGTACAGTAGTTTTTCTCCGGCTACGCATTTTTAATGTTCATTAGCAGTTCGCTGTGTCTAGGGCCGTTTTTCAAGCTAGAGGAACTTGGTGTGATCCGAGGTAACTGCATGAACTCGGAGAATGCTTGGCCCCTATTTTACCAAATTGAGTGGATGGTTCGCACTGATTGATTTCTTTTTTCGAGAACTGCAACGCAGCTCTTCGCTTTCGGCATTTTAAGTTGGATGCAGTCAAAGCAATCCTCATTTTGTTTACCCCGTTGGGAACTTATTTGGCCTTTTTAGATTTTAAAACTTGCCTATTATGCTTGTCCCGTTGCCTGAGAACACAGGAAGTTCCTTTAGTTTCTTTTAATGAGCAGCTCTGTGAATTTAAGTCCTTACTCACGAGTTTGACCGCTGTGTTCCCCGTGGGTTTTCAACAAGTTTATGAAACATTCCCTGGTGGTCCTTAGGCACAAGGGACGTTCTGTGAGTTTGTTTCTCTGGTAGTTGTTGTTGTTGTTTTTTTTTTTGTTGCAGTGAAAGGATGTTCTTGGTTGCTTTCACGCTATATGGAAGTCAGTCCAATTATCCGATTAAAACTGTTTCGATCCCCACAGGGCGTATCACTTTCTTGGTTCTCACTCTAGATTCTGACTTTATGAGGGTGCAACTATCCGATAAAAGCAAGGGAAGCTGGAACTCTTGTGTCTAGAAGTTCTCAATGAGAAGGAGTTTACTTTTCACTTTGTTGTTCAGGTTATCGGAAAGGTATTGTCGTCACTACCAGGGGTTCAATTTGGGAAATTACATTACCGTTATTTAAGACAGGATAACTTTCTAGCCTTGGCCCATCATATGTTTTTATTCAAATAAGCCCTTGATGCCTCGTTCTTAGGCTTAAAATTCAAAAGAATATTTTATCTTGAAGGAGGCAACAAGGGCCAATTGTATCCGCATAAATCAGCGGCCATTTTGGAATAAGGTGTATAGCACGGATAGAGCGCAAAATCACCTCAGGCTAATTGCATTGCCCGTTATCTGGGTTCTCTATCAGAAGTGACGCTTTTCTGAGTACGTTACCGAGATGTCTTTCTACTCAGAGACAGTACAGCGTTTATCCTTTGAAATGGGTTATATTCTGTAGTCAAAGGGAGTTCCCTCCACTCTCCCCGGGTCTAACCCTTAGTGTTGTATAGGGAAGATATCGTTGGCGTCACCTATTGTCATTAATGTGCCAGCCAGAGCCTCATTGGCGGTCGAAACAATGGCTCTTTTATTCTTGCGGTTGGCACATTTGAATAACAACAGCAATGTTTGTAAACAAATAACTTCCCTATACCGAGTTCCCCTCTATGCCATTCGGCACTGATCACTGCTAGATCAGCTTTGGCTGGTATGATTAGCGCTGAGAATACCTTAGTTGGCCAACATCCAGTTCAATGTTAATCGTTTCTTGACGGGTGCCTTTTGGAGTCAGCCACCCTCATTTAGGATCTGCAGCAAGGGCTGCAATTTGGGAGACTCGCAATGGGCTTAAAAGGAACTCGCGTTAATTCTAACCATGTTATTAACGTTAGCAACAATACTTTGCTACGACCTAATATAAGAGATAGTTACCTGGAAAAGTCTCAAGATAAGTGTGTGTTTGTTTCTTGGTAGTCATAACTTAACTTTGTTCATTGGTTGTTTAGAAGTATTTGGTAGTCTAGATGTAAGTTGTACAATAAAAATTGATATAGTAGGACATTGTAATATTGGAGTTTGGTTGGTGTTTTGGGCTCCTCGTAATATCCTCACACGCTTTGAAGGCTTCATGTCAGTACCGGAGGTTACGGTTTATGAGATAGAATTGGAAAGTTAAACGAGACTTACCTGTAAGTTGAAGTTTGACTCTCTTAAAGAGTAGTAACCGAAGGTGTTTGACATGCCCACCCCTCCCTCCCTGTGCTTGTCTCGAGCTCTCAGGCCTTGGTTACTGTTCTTCTTTATGGAATTGCTTTCTGTGGTTAAATGTTCCTCCACTATGAGGAGGAGGATTTGAAACAATGATTGTGACGTCACTCCCGGCAGACTAGGTTCTTTCTTCATTTCAGACACCTTCGGTTACTACTCTTTATGAGATAGAATTCAAGTCAAACTTACACTTACAGGTCAGTCTCGTTTAACTTTCCAACTCTTGTTTAGTATAAAGGAGTTAAAGGAAATAGAAAAGTGTATGTTACATCACTCTCTTAATAAATAACAAGGCAGCTACATATTTGTATTGCTCCAGATGTTAAAAAACATCAATGAGAACAAGAGAAAACTGTCCTCTCATTTTCTCTTGATAGGAAAGATGTCACGTCCAATTAGCTTTACTAGTTTCATTCGTCGCGCAGAGTAACGAACAATCTCCAGAACGTCTTTCGTAACTGTCATGTAGTGTGTGAAACAAAGACGTCAAACGTAAGATAATTTCTGACCATTTTCTGGAATTGAAACAGGACTGATTTTTACTGGTTTCATTTACGGCGCAGATTAACGAACTATTTCGACGACGACGACTGGGACGCCATCTTAGATCTTAGAGCTTACCCAGCTCGTTACCAAACCGTACCCGCGGGGCCTGAGACCAAGAAACATCACACCGACAACAGGCAGGCCGAAGCCAACAGTTAACAAAAGTCTTAGAAACAGAATAAGAAAAAGAAGTACATTGAAAAACGGAATTAGATTACTTTTTCATTACGTGAAAGTCAAAAAAGCCAAATTATGCTAGCAGTGCTAAATTTAGATAAAAGCTAAAAACTATGCTCGGTTATCCTAGCATAATCAACAAAAGCCAACCTGAGACAAGTTCTTGCGATTAAATAAAATAAACCAAAAAAATAGTCTGGTTTCCCGTAACTTTTGCCAAGTACCTATGTATTAATTCTCCTCGTGTAAACACTAAATTCCTCAAGGAACCTGTCTCAGGGACTAGTTCCTTCGGGCGTGCCTTCCTTTAATGTCAGCACTTGGCTAGGGTTCGGAAACTGTAACTGATTTCGTGCACGCTTCTCTGAATAAGATCAGTTCAGTAGCGCACAAAGTGAAAGAGCATCCGGTCCAGGAGAATGGTATCTGAAGTCTCTTTTGTGCTTTTCTTTTGTCAAAATATTAAAAGATTTAAGACAATAGCGGTTTTTTTGGACCCAGTAGTTTCTTGAGTTGTTACCGGAATTCCTAATGTAATAGGTTCTCAATTCCCGCATGTGTGGCTTCCAGCTTTGGTGAGTTTTTACTGACGTTTTTCTTACACTCTTAACAACACCAGTTTTTTTATGAAATTGAGAGAGGCCACGAAAATTGCCCCTTGCTATTTGTAGAATAAATTTCACCAACAGCAGAAAGCCCTTCCGATAAATGATGGAAATACATTTCGGGAACTGGATAAAGAAAGCAACTTAGACGAATGTCATAATGTGGCCTATTCAAACTTACTTGCATTGAACAAAGTACCTAAAGGCTAAAGTAAGGCTATTGTTCAAACTCTTGCTCTTGGGCCATCGTAGCTTGCAAATTGATTAAAAATATAACACAAACACCGGTGACATACGTGGTGAACCAACGCATTTTTATTATAAACTTGTCGTTACGTATGTTAAGCAAAATGCATTTTCAAAAGTGTATCGTTACAATTTTTTGACAATTATTAATTTCGTTGTTACTAGGGTGACACTGTGGAACCTAGACTGAAAATTATCTACAGCAATAATTATTTACAGCAGTATGAATTGAAATGATTCTGAATTGGCCAAGCCGCACATCCATAACTCAATTGGGGACAGCTATTCTTTGAGTTATTTTCATAGAGTTATGTCGTAGAGTTAGAGTTAAGTTTCCAAAATCCTGAATTCAAGCTTTTGGAATTGGACTTCCAAAATCTTGAATTCAGGATTTTGGCAGTCTAAAACCTGAATTCAGGATTTTGGCAGTCCAAAAGTATTCAGGATTCAGCATTTTGGCAGTCGTTAACTCTAACTCTAAGTCATAACTCTACTGAAATAACTCTATTGATAGTTAACCTCCACTTAATTACAAACATATTGACAGCCGAGGTGACAGGTCTGTTGAAAGCGTGCTTAAGTTTCAGCAATATGAACCCCAAAATCAGCAAAAAATTGTGATGCTGATCAATAATAAAGCAGCTGCTATTTCCAAAACGATGGAATTAACGATGGAATGTTTGACTTTGCATTTTAAGGGAGCGCTGCCGGAATCTTGCTTAGTTTTAAATTAAATGTATATGTTGTATAATTATATTTTAATGTTTATTACCTAGCTTTTTATCATTCATAATTCAGATCTATATAAATTTTTAATTTCCTTATTTTATTCTTATATCAGGCGGAGAGCCATACCATGAATGTACTGATATTAAACCATTATTATTAATATCTGGAGGAATGCTTAATTCACTTTCGTGTAGACCACCATCAGCCACAACTGCTTTTAGGCTTCTCGCACTTTGTAAAAAAACAAGTAAACGCGCGAGGAACGATGATTGCCAGGATTTTGTTTGGCAACATCGCCGCAAAACAAAATGTTTTTGCGGGCAGATGAACTCGATTGTAACAGGTAACCATGTTTGACGAAGGTAGAATCGAATGGACATTCGGAGGGCTCCACCGGCGCGGTAAAGACATAACGGACATTTAGTAGGAATAAAAAATAGCGACGAAGAAGCAAAGATCGCGACAAGAGAGTAGATTGATCAGGTCCTCACCAATAAGCCTCCTCCCGAACCGCTCATTATCATATCTTCATATCTTCATATCGGTTGTATGCTTGAAGAGGAAATAGAATGCCAGCTAGTAATAGCGCAGACTGAAAACGCTATCTATCAAAAGTCTTCATGAACAAAGAGTCCCATTTTGATCGTATTTCATTTCGTTGCTTAATTGCATTGCTTAATTTCTGGCTTAATCTTGCAATTTTTTTTGCATATATGCGTTTTCTAAATTATCATTGGTTTACGCAGCTAGACACGCATTTCTTTCAGTTAAGCGCTCATTAAACCATACGTGACACTCCACACGAGACAGGAGACTGTGAAATAAAATCGATTCAGAAGCTTTTCTTGTCTTCTTTTGATCATTAAGTGTTTACTGGGGCGGCAGCTGACCATAGAAATGCGCGGTGATGATAGATGTTATTTAACAGCCGTGAGGTCCGTACTGAAATATTGCTTGAATTCTTTCTTCTTATTTTTATGGACACAGCCGAAGGGGAGATCCATAATCTTAAGACAGAACGTGACCAAAACTTCGCAATACGGACTGAAAGAGCTTGTTCCATATATGTATTTATAGTAATGGCAGTGCGTGGCATCGTTTTTCTGGGATTCATTCGTGAAAGTTGAATTGAAATCGTACGACAGACAAAATAAAAACGGGTTAAGTAGGGTTATAAAGAGCAATTTGCCTCAACTAATCCGTGAGCGATCCACCTTAATACAAAATTTACATCAACCTAGTTTCGAGGGCTTCTACCACCTTTCCCCCCCCCCCTCCCCCCCTCACTCAATGAGGCCAAAATGGCGAGTTTTTGCTCTTCGCCTGCCTTCATCGTTCTTTTCAGGAGGCCAAAGTTCAAGAGGAAATCCCCGGCAAAGGGGTTTCCTATTCTAAAGATCTCTTTTCTAATTCTGAGATTAGAAAAGCTTTTCTAACTAGGTAATTACTAAAATTCTCCTCTGGTTGCCAGTTCTCGATTGTCAGCAAATCAATTACATGGAAGAATTAGTTCATCTCAACTATGTCATGGTATCGGATCGGCCGTCGGATCGTGATCTCAAAACAATTTCTTACAACCGGCGAAAGTCGCCCCGCTGGCTACTCTTGAGAATTTGCATGAATGAAACAATCTTAAAGTTTTATCGCTTTTAATACCCTTTCATTACCTTTCCAAGCTAACGAAAATGGAAATGTGACTGAAAACTCACAAATGAAGCAGAGACCCGAGCGATATTGATTTGGCTCAATTAAGCTCAACAGCGGTTTATACTTCATGTAACGGTTCATTTAAAAATGTCTTTCTTATTGGGGAATCCAAACTCTATGCTTGTTAATGGTTATGGTGTGTAGGTGCATTTCTGCAGTAGTGGGTAGATGATGCTTTGGGCTTTAATAAAGTGCTTCGCAGTTATAAGTACTGAATGCTCAGAGCTACAAGTCATTCTCCTCCAACTTCAAATTTTTCGGAGACCCCTGCCCGATGTAGCTGAATTGGATCAACCCCGAATTACAAAAAATAAAAAATAAAAAAATAAAATAAAATAAAATGCTTTGTCCACGGTCAATTGCGGGCATTTTATCGCCACTATCACTTAGAATGCCCGTCATATTCCAGTTCCAGCACAACTTTATCGCTACAGTGCAAACGCCTTAACAAGTAGAAATGTCGACCAGTTACATCTTTGGCCGTTCCATGTACGATAATAGACGACGCTTACTAGCAAATCATTAGACTGCCACCTTCATTACACGTGATGATGTCCTCAGGCAGACTTCCTTTAGTCAGCGAGATCGATCAGTTCCCTTCTCCGAGCTGAGTCACCACGCACAAGAAAACTTCAAACCCAGATCACGTTCGAGTGTAGAAGGCGCACCTTTACCCCGGGACACCTTGGTGTGGTATTGCGCGCAATGGTCAAATGGCTTAGTTGACCTTTCATAGCAACCATATTTTGAAGCCCATTTTTCATGGGAATTGTTCCACATTTCAACCGCATTAGCTCAATAGGTTCATTTGGAACCCTCATGTTATACGTTTTCTTTGAAAATAATTTTTTTCAAATATCAATATTGGTGATATTTTGACATCACAGAAGTGATGAACTGCTCGTGGAAATTGTTATATAACATGGCATAACTGAAATGAGGGTGCCAAATGAGCTAAAGTATTAAGTAATCCCAATGACTTAATATATAGTTTTAGCTCATTTGGCACCCTCATGTCTCATGTCAGATACTTTGACATCACAGAAAATAGACAAATTGACGCTTGGTTTTTCTAACCAAAGCCGAATGGTTCAGCAGAAAATTTTGGAACTCTCCTCCACCTCACGCCACGCCACTTATGTCCTCTATATATGTCCTTTTTCAGTGCACTATGAGGCCAGCTTTTCGAGCCACGACAATTAAAGGAGTCATGATGATGTCCTATACGTAATGACGATTGGACTGCATACAGACCTATCTGGAGAATGAATAACCTCGTACTAGTGTTGGCATTTCCCATTGGTACTTTGCTGATTATGTTCATTTTTTACTCGATGACGCGTCTGGAATTGGTATGTTGACCCTCGTGTACTGAGAGTGACAAAAATGCATTCTCCTACCTGTTTGCAGGTGTTGTTTGGGTCGTGACCCAACGCTTTCTCGCCTACGGGAAACTAAAGATTGCATAATATCCAATCATCATCTAGAAAGGGGACTTCATAAGTGAATTAGTTTATTTCGTATCCCATAAGCAATAAAGCAATTTTATCATATTAGTCCTTTCATATTTTAGTTAATTTAATAGCCCTTTCGAGATAATATTTTGGATATCAATTTTTATATATTTAAAGCACTTCTTGAGAGATTTTTAAACATTTATTGTAGCATTTTAAACATCATCGTAATTATTTTTTTTGTAACACTTGTTGTAAAGCGCCCTTGGATCAGGAACCCATGACCCAGAGCCTACCACTCCATCGTGTTCGTGTCACTGCGTTTTCACATACCGATTTACTTTTAGATTGAATTTCCCACGAATGAGACCGATGACCAATTACAAGAAACTACCTACACTGTAACGTCATAGGGTCACCGAACCAGAATTGGCCTTGCTTTTTTCGGAAAAGGTAGTCTAATATTAGATCGGTCTGTAAAAATGCCGTGACATAGGCATAGTATGGGAGTTGTAGGCTCGGGATCACGGGTTCCTGGCTATGTAAATAAGATATAATAATAATAATAATAATAATAATAATAATAATAATAATAATAATAATAATAATAATAATAATAATAATAGTAATAATAATAATGGTGTTGATGATGATGATGATTATTATTATTATTTGAAGTCCATTGAAGTTCAATCTTCAATCCTCCCCCAGCCCCTTTTGTCACATTCCCAAAACCTTTCTCGGGTTCCTACTTATGCAAAAAGGCAGAGGGATGAATTAGTTTCTGTCAAAGGAAACAACATCAGGAGCGCACGCTTGAATAAGAAGGATGCCCTCTTGATTTCCGCCGGAGGTCGTAAAACCTGCTTTTTGACAGGATAGATCTTTGCTTATATGATTACAATTGAATATTTTTTGATCAGTTGCCATTATGATATTGTATATATTATTTTAATGAATATATTTGATTAATATATCGAGCTCTTCATTTGGAACATCGTTGTTTATTAGTTTGACTTTAAAATGGCCATTTTGTAATGCTAAATTCATATTTAACGTTTGTATATGTGTTTTCTGGTCTGATACGAAGAAATCGTTGAATGCTAATCGAAACCCATAATAAATTTGAATGTTTAGTTTTTCATAATTTGATTTGAAAGAATTACATATAATTTGAATTTGTTTGATTATTGAGCCACTAGGAAGTAAAACTCTTTTACTTCCATTTATGACAAAAGTTTTGTCTCATAAATTTGTGATATGATAACCGTGTAAATAATGTGCTGTTTTTAAAATATCGAAGCCATTTGCGTCAATTGGTATATACACTGTATGCATTTTCATTGTTTCATTAACTATCTCATAGGACTTGTTATAATCATATATTGTCATATCAAGATCATTTTTAACAGCATTTTTTATACCATACCAAACAAAATATAAAGGCAATCTTATAGGACTGTTGTTATCATATGTCGCTGTCAGAGTTGCATACAATCTTCTTTGAGTTTGGTTTGAAGTACCGTCAGGTTGCATTTGTAGAATACATGGAATATAATGATATTCGTTTCACACTTTTTTTGTTGATTGTTTTAATATTATCATGCTTAAAGATTCAAATTTAACTGTCATTGAAATAACTTCATTAGACTACACTGGAAAGCCTTGTTTTTTCAAGTAAAATTCAACAGCAAGAGTATAATCTGAAGAAAAATTGTCTCATTAATTTAAAAAGGTTGATATCAAATTTTCCTTTATGTTCAGAATTTTGATTTGACTTTTGTAATGAAAAAGCAAATGCTGTCTTTTTTAAATGAGGCATGTCTTCAAAATTATGTACGAGATTAACACTCTTAATTCCAAAATCAGCACTAAATTCGCTACTAAATTTCATGGCATATTCAAAAACATTTCCACGATTAGTATGTGATGTTATATGACTTTCGTTTAATTGTTTTAAATTTATTGAATCAGTCTCTTGTGTTCCTAAAACCTAGCAATAATAAATATGTTTAGATATTTGAGAAAAAATAGTTCTTTTGAAATTGTTAAAATTTAAATTTTCTGTTAAAGGTGTTGTACCATTTTTTTAAATATAAAATTTTGCTAAAATTTGTTACAGTTGATACGCTATTATTTAATTGCTGAAAATTTACAGCATCTGAATTATCAGTAGCATTTTTTACATTAATTATTTTATTATTGTTCATATTGAGAGAACCTGACATTGTGTCACCTGATTTTTTCAAATAATTAGACAAATTAACATTACTTGTTCTACTATCAACACAAGCCTTTGTTGTTAAATCGTTAATTGAAATTGGCGTTCTGGCATTAGTCACTCGTTTTGCATTTATATTTATTATTGCTAGGTTTTTTCTCAGATATCTTCTCTTCGGTTATATTTCCAGTTATCAATTGATTATTATTAGTGTAAGATCCTAAATTGTAAAACCTTTTACCATTACAATCAATATCATTATTGAAACCTAGTTTTAAAACCCTTTGCATCATGATGATTTAATCGAGGACATTTAACATTGGCGATTCTTTTGTTTTGCATATTTATCTGAGATTGACAATCGAGCTCGCTATTATTATAATCATATTTGAAATAAAAAATTATTTTCATAGGCGTAATTAACAGCATCACTTGAATTTTGTCTTGGTGGTGCAACATCCTGTGTACGATTATTGTCCATTAATAAGTGCCCTTTTATTACACTAGATCCATCTATTTTTACATAATTTGTAAGCTCTGTTTTATCAGCTTTCAGAGCTGCAGTATTACTTAGCTGATGAAAATTAACAGCATCGTTATTGTCTGTTGCCTCTTTCAAATCGATTAATTTATTGTTTCCAATAGACAAATTACCTGTCAAAGGAACACTACCTTTTTTTGTCAAAGAAACACTATCTTTTTTCAAATAATCAGTTAAATCAACTGGCAAACTAGATGAATCACCACCATTTGCTTTAATGTGATCATATATCTGCTTTTTAGTAAGACAATCTGAATCTGACATACCATCTCCAACATTAGTCAGCTTTTGTTTTGCTTGTTGTAATCTCCTTGTTTGTCTAATCTAAAACCAATTCCTGGAGGTCCTCTTATAACTTAAGGACCAAAGGTTTGAGAAGTACTATGTTCATTAAATATTCCCATTTATATATATTTGTTATGTTATTCCTTAAAAGTTTCGTTTGATATTTGTCATTGGTTTATCAACATACGAAAAAGAATATGGCTATTCAGTTGCTTTTTTATACTGATCTTTTGGTACTCCTAATTCTCGTGAAATTAAACTTTGTTCATTGTTGCTAGGAAAATCATATGTAAAAAAATGACTGCAATTTAGTCGAATGTTCTTTGGACAGCCATAGTAGCTTTGACTTAGATAACTGAGCAGTTTTTATGCCTTCCTTGAATAAAATAGTCGATTAATGGTTTTTTTTTTTTTTCTGGCACGAAATCGTCGAAAATTACTATCTTTTGTGCACTATTATCAATATCATTGGCAGGTATTCTTGTATCATTGCTTGTTTTAATGATATAATAACTAACTTGATCACTAACATCTTGAAACAAATTGATTAAATCTTGGTACTTTTGTTGTTCAAGATTTTTAGCATACAAAGGTACTTGATCAAAGTATAAAAGAGGTTTTGTGGGCATATGATATAGAAGATTAGTTTTTCCTCATCCAGATGGAGAAGCCAAAAGCATTCTAAATGTATCTTTTGGCATATATCCATACAATTGTTTAAAATCGGTTTTTTTCATTTTTACAAATGTAGTTTGGTATTTCTATTTAATATATACTTTGCTTACATAAAAAAAGATAAGTTTAGGTAAGTATTTTTATGTAAGTGAATTATACACATGGACATAAAACGATTTTAAAATAATTCTGATGCTAAAATAAAGGCTGGAAAGATGATTAACCAAATACAGGATGAAATAAAACAATATAAACACAGTAAACAATTTATGAAAATTGGATTGTCAGAAACTTTTAAACCAATAATCAAAGCTCAAGAAGAAAAAAAGAAAACGATTGATGAAAAACAGGACAAATTAATTGAACAACTTCACAAGAATCAAAAAGCTCTTGCATCGAATTTGGAAGATATAGCAATGTTACAATATACATATGGAAAACCAGGAAAAACAACATAATTACCAGTTGATTATAAGCCATCTATGTTTGAATCTGGTTTGGATAGAGGGTTTGTTATTGATGAGATCAAAAAACTGATTGAATACAAATCAGCTCAACCAAGTGAGGTCTTCAAAGCATCTATTGCGGGTAATATTGATATTAATGATTATTATACTAATGTTGGAAAACTATTAAAAACACGTGGACAAAAAAAGGATCTCTATCAAAAGGTAAAACTAAATAAAAATACATTGACCAAATCAAACAATTAACAGAAGACATTGCACTAATATAGAAGTAGAATTCAAATTATAGAAGAAGGGAAAAAAAAACGATAGGTAAAGGAATGAAATATACACAAAGGTAAAGGAATGCTTATAAAATTAAATCAAATGGTCAATATGGTGGTCTTATGATTGATTTACCTAAGTTGATTGGCCAATTACGGCTTGTAGCATTACAAAATGGTAAAAAAGTATTAGATCAACAAGCTGATCTTGACACAGTAGATTTGTTAACAAAAAGGTTTGACAGCAAAAAAGATTATAGTCCTCTTTCAAGAATGTTCTTTGATCAATTAAATAAACTTAGTGAAATTCCAATAAATAGACCAAGTAAAAAACATAGCAAAATTGGTTCAGGTGTTGTTTATTATAATAGTATTAATAATTTGTTAGACAGATTAAAATTACTTGGTGGATCAATTTTAGCTGGCAATAATGGTGTTCAAAGTGAATTCAGTCAAATAGCTCATACATTGAATAGGGTAGGCGGAATAAATAAAGAACAATTGTCAGATCTTTTGAAAGAATATGTAATTTAATATTATAATATGAACGAACGAGCTTTGCATATTTACATATACGTTGTAATGGCGCATAGAACCCCCAGGATATGCACGATATAAATCATATATTATTATTATCATCATCATTATTATTATTATTATTATTATTATTATTATTATTATTATTATTATTATTATTATTATTATTATTATTTCATCAGTTAATAAAGAAAAAAGTGGTAAAAGTAGACCTGAAGATTTTATCATCAAGTTCACCCCCCGCTATTCACTTAAGTGAGGAAAAAACATACGGTATAGTACTTGACAGGCTTTCAATGACATTTAGTTGGCATGTTAATAGTCATTACGATAATAATCAAATAAGATATTCAAATGATAATGGCTCAACATGGGAATCCATTTTATTTCTTGACGGAATGTATAGTTACGACGACCTAAATGATTATATTCAAGCAGCTCTTTCTCAAAATGGCGATGATAAAGAAGGAATTTCTTTTGTGTTTGTCCTTTCCAGTTATAGAGTTATTGTAGAATTAAAAAAACTGGCAAATTGATTTATCAAATAATAAATTCGCTGATCTTATTGGTTTTGATAAAAAAATAATAAAAAGTACTGA
>OX421455.1:23699764-23727264 GCA_949126865.1 Montipora capitata | reverse complement strand
TAGAATTGATAAAGTTATAAAAAGAAACTAGCTTTGGTAAAATGGAAAGGATATACTGATGATTTTAATTCTTGGTTACCAGTGAAAGATTTGACGAATATTTAAAAAATAAAATATGTAACATTATTGTATATGGTCACGAAAAAAAATTCGTTTTGCTGACCCATTAAAACAAGCATGTCATGATATTTTTGGTTTAACTTATGGACAATGGTGATTTAAAAGAAACTATTGATAATTACTGGAAATGTACTCCCAAGATATTTATTACAAACGGTAGGAACAAATTTGTTTAGAAATCAATTTGACACTCATATTTGGATTTGCAGAATGAATCAAATTTTTGAAAAAAAAAACAATTAAAAATTTTGTTATTTCTGATGTTCGCTTTCAAAATGAAGCAGATCTTATTAAAAAACATGATGGTCTTTTAATTAAAGTTATTTCACTTACAATTAACTTGTATATACATATAGTACAATATATATATATATATATATATATTATTATATTATATATTATATATATATGTATATATATATATATATCTAGCTGATCTTAATTATCAAAACCGGGTCCTTCCCACGTATCTTAAGTTGTCTTTAAATTAGACTAGAATAGCTGGGACGGTTATATTTTGTCAGTAACTGGACTCTAACCTTTCCATTGACAACATTTCTAATTTAAGAAGTCAGTGTCATTGCCATTTGGCAACTTGTGACTTGGACCTGGAAATTAAAAAAAAAAGTATATGTGTGAGAAAAAGGCTCATATCATCAGCCATTAAGGCAGTTAAGGCCATTAATATGTCTGCTATATTTCGAACTAATCTTTCAAACATCACTAAGGTGACTTCAGAAGAAGTAATATTTCATATCCCATGGAAGCCTTATTGCCTTACTCAACACGTGGAGATTTCCTTCAATGAGCGTCCAATAAAGAGGTCTAGTGACCTGTTTTGGCTATGGACTAACACCTCATACTTGTTAGACTTGCATGCGACAAGCCATGACGCAGCCCCCCCTAGGAATTTAAAGCTCACCGTCAGTGCAACTGCAGCCAAGTTTGTCCTTGTTTTCAAAACTTCAGCTATATATATATATATATAAGTTAAAATGCTTCGAGCCAACAGAGATGCTGCGCCAGAAGGATCCGAAAGGATTCACAGTCCAAACCTCGAGAAGATAATTTAAAATTGTTATAGAGAACGAGGACGGACAACTTCGAGCGAAGGAAAATATATACAGTAAAAATTCTAAAAATGATAAAAAATTTAATAAAAAACGTTTCGGTCTGTGACCTTCATCAGTTGCAGTGCAAGTGAATAGTAAATTAAAATTTCCTTAAATAAGTTTACAGTATAAAAGATAACAAAACATTACAAAGATGATTATATAACAGGGCGTGATAACACATATTCGCAAAAAATTAACAAGTGATGAACAAGCGGTAATTACTACGCGTGAAACTGATGACAATACGAAACAAACCCACGGGGAAAACCAAATCGAAAGAAAATAAAAGAATACAAACATACAAATAAAATGAAAAGAGAAAAGAAAAGGCTGTCGAGTCCACTGAGAATGTAAAGGAGCTAGCGTTAAAAATGAAAGGGCGAGAGAAATAACAAAATTCCTAATCAGAGCCCCTGAAACCATGCCGTGACCGGGCATAGAAGGCGCTCCGCACTGGGCCCTTAAACAGCAATATTGTAATAAATTCCCAGATGGGGGCCCCCGCCCAATTTACATGTGATTATATATATATATATATATATATATATATATATATATATATATATATATAAGGAGAATGAAAAAATGAGTCGCTGGCGAACTTCTCACAGGTCTAGTATATTTTAATCTCGTGTAAACGTTTCGCCCTTCGCCTTCTTCAGTACACGCTAAGAACTAAAAACTAAAAATACCTGGTACAACTGAACTTGCGCTATTTATACAAAACCATGAACCAGAAGGTGTAAAATGTTTAAAATTACAAAAAAATAAAAAAATCACAATAATATGTCACGTAATATGTGCGATTGGAATTCATTAAGTGGACAATACGTGGACAAGGCGTTAATCACCAGACATCGAAACTAATAATTTAAAATTAACAACAGGACTTTGTAAATCATGCAATCAGGTGGGCATATGATAAGCGCAAAACAAGATCCCAAGAGAACGCCCCTGGAACCACGCCAGTAGTAAAAACAACAAAACCCCGCCGAGGGCCTCTAAAAAGTAATAGAATCCCTGAACAGGGCCTGTGAGAATACCGATCTGCACAGCGTTACTGAAAAAAAGCCCAAAAATTTACTGTAGTATCATCTGAAACCTCTCTCAACGTTTTAGATCTCACACTTTCATTGGTTGACGGGTATATTCAAACGGATGTATATGCAAAACCTACTGACCATCATATGTACTTTTTACGTAACAGTGCTCACCCAAGGCATTGTACTAAGGCAATCCCATTTGGAGTTCAAAGGGCTACCTGGGCCAACGAAGACGTCAAGCTTTCAGAAGGATCCCGAAGAGATTCTCAGTCCAAGCTGCGGCATATGTAGATAAAAATAGAAGTTAAAATGTGGCCAACAGACGGACAACTTCTGGAGCTAAAAACTGAAAATTTATTAAAAACGTTTCGGTCTTCAGACCTTCATCAGTTTACTGTACAGCACTGGAACAAAAGTAATTATACTCTTATATAGGCCTGACTTAATTATAACAAATTCTTTAAAATGTATAGAAAAAACTAACAAGAACATTACGTAACTAAAAAATAACGATAAAGAACAAATGATAATAATGTAGTGCTAATTAACAGGTATGAAAAACATCTAATGATCACGAACTAACAAGATTTCACGCAATTGTAACACTTATCGTAAAAAATCGCCCAGCAACGTAATATTAGTCATCAAGACAATTAAAATGAATTCTATTCTTTGAATGGAATTCCTGTCTTTTGTTTAGACCATAAGGTGATAGCGTGAATAGTTGGGCACTCCAATAAGCTTCCTTTGTAATGAGTAGTTTATCAACTTGCGTGCAATCATGGCTTATTTGATCAATGCATTGAAAAGAAAAATCTTGAAACGTTCCCATCATACACTACTAATTAATACTTGTCAGAAATCACTGTGAATCGACTTCCGAAGGGAATAGGTTGGTGATCCAAAGGTAAATGAGGCAGTTAGTTGTCGTTATTTCCCCGATCAAACTTACACAATCATTATATATATAAATATATATATTGTCTTTTCAGTGCACTGTGAGGCCACTTTTTGGCGTCGAGAAAATTAAAGGAGCCATGATAACGTGCTGCCTAATGAAGATTGGGGAGATTATATTAGCGTTGTTGCGGACAGTTTTGGGTTCATACTTCCGCGACAGGACCTTGGTCACGCACAAACAAGAGTTGTTAATTATTGGAGCAGTCATTGGTACTTTCCTGTTGCTATACATTGCTTACTGGATGATACGTCGGGCATTGGTATGTCGTCCTTCGTATACTACTACTGTTGCTGCTGCTCCTGCTTAGTGCTGCTAATGCTGCTTAGTGATGCAACTGCTGTTGCAGCTGCTCATTGCCGCTACTACTGCTACTGCTGCTACTACTGCTGCTTTTACTATGATATGCTACAATATACTATAATACTACTATAGTCAACTCTCTTTTAAGCAACCACCCATAGTGCACGACAAAGTGGCCGATTACTGCAGGTATTCGCATACGGCGTGTTTACATCAACGTATATTACCTTATAAGCTAAAACTGGACTCTCCATAGTTACTATTTCAAGCGATCTCTCCTGGAACCACCACATTGAAGAGGTCATTAAAAAAGCCAAAGTACCTTGTAACGAACTGAGCCTCTTTTATACCACTTGTGTACGATCTATGCTTGACTTCGCCGTTCCTGTATTTTGTGACTCTTTACCCAAGTACCTTACAATTGAATTGGAACGTATTCAGAAAAGGGCGCTTTAAATAAGCTGTTCAAGCCTTAACTATATTGAAGCACTTGCTTACACGGAAGTAAACTCTCTCCAAGAACACTATCGCAGATTATGTGTTTCACTTTTTACTGACATTGTAAAGGACAAAACCACAAGCTACACACTGTACTTCCACCTAAGAATAACAATAGCCGATTTTTTATAAGGAGGCCAATGACTTTTTCGATACCGAACTATAAAACTAACAGAACCAAAAACACCTTTTCATAGCCTCTTCTATTAATTATGATAAGTTTTAAGTCTTACGATAAGTCTTTTTAGGCTTTGTTAGACTTATTTCCTTAATTAGCTCTCTTAGCATTGTAAATTGTTCACTTAATTTGTATATGAATTTATATATTGTAAATTATTTAAATACGCATTTCGACCTTTGGTTGCCAAGTATTTTATAATGAACTATCTATCTGACTATTTATCTATCTATCTATCCATGAACGTAAACTGGGTTGCCTGTGGTACGTGTTACACCAAAAACAGAAGGCACTGACTTGGGTGGTATTGAACTGCAGCGTTCCAGCAATTCTTTTTTAAAGTGGGGGGAAGGGGGTACCATTTGAGAGGTCACTCAGATATCATGCCAGCGATGGCTCTTTGACTCACAGGCTCACAAGTTGAATTATTTTGTAATGTCATGTCCCATTTTGAGGTATTTTACTTTTTAAAGCTTTGGTAATAAATTCAGTTCAAAGATAACAAAATGCTCTCTTGAGTGACACTGGCTCTTCACACATTACCTTCTAATAGTTAAGTCTCTTGATTGAAACTCACTCGTTTTTTCTTTTAAAGGGGCTATGTCACTCAAAATGATTTAATCCATGATTTGGGGTGCAGGGATGGCGCAGTGATGAAAGCACTCGCCTCCCACCAGTGTAGCTCGGGTTCTGTTCCCAGACTCGGCGTCATATGTGGGTTGAGTTTGTTGGTTCTCTACTCTGCACCGAGAGGTTTTTCTCTGGGTACTCTGGTTTTCCCTTCTCCTGAACATTTGACTTCAGTTTACAGTGTCCCCAGCGCTAGAACGACTAGACACATAATAAGTTGCTTCTTTCCTTTCCTTTTTTTTCCCCAAAATGCCCAAAAAATTGGAATAACCACTCAAAACTGTTAAAGAACATAAATAACATACTGAAAAAGGAAAGAGAAGAATGGATGGACGTAAATGTACAAGATTGAAACGGATTACATTTGGGTAATCTTGAAAAAAGTCGGCCCTACCTTTTTCAAAATTATGACAAATTGCCTGGATAAAGGTCCTTTTTTTCTCAAAATCATATCTTTTGTGATGTAACGATAATTTCATCGGTAAAATAATTCCACATTACCATTTTCGAGTTTTAAACTCGTGATTCACTAAAGAGTTTCCCGAAGCACCCTAAAACAACGTGACATAGCCCCTTTAAATAACATAGTCTCTAAGACACTAACTACAAATTGCTTAGACGGACGTTTTCCTCCGTGTCATGCATGTCTAGAGTTGCACTAAGCAAACGTTTATGCCACACACTAAGGAAGAACTGAACATGTTGTTTCTGCTTTAATTTATCTTCTTTTCAGCCTAATCTGATGACAAGTAAAATGTTTTTTTGGTTTACGTTTGCACCATTGAATGGTATAGCAAAAGCCGGGAGTTACGGTGTTGCACTTTTATTTCGCGGGGTTTAATTTTTGCGGATTTTGCGGATAATACTTGACACGCAAAAATAATTTCCAGCAGAAAAAAAACACCGGCAAAATTAAAACCGTAAAAATTTACTGTCGTTAATATAACCAAAACTGGCTTTTAATCCACATACACAGTGTGTACATTGGGTCAAAAAGATCGTTTATTTTGATGGTTGCATTAAGAAAAAGCAATTGGAGCTTGCTAAAAAAAAAACGAAACGATGAAAGGTTAAGTCAATGCTTTTCCAGTCTTTGAGGCATAAGACACGAACTCAAAGCAGTCAATTAAAAGGTCACGTTAACCATTTTCTAAGGCCTCCAGGGCGCCACATTTTTTCCCCACCCGTTGTCGATGATTGGGGTGTTTTTCACCAAATAGAAGTTGAAAATAGTCTTGCTGCTTGAAAAGAAAAAATTTGTTCCCGGCCGAAATTCCAGTCAATTCGCACTGCAAAAAATCGGGAAATTCGGGTTGGTCCATTGACAATGTACCGATGTCAGATTTTTTTGACAAGTTAATTACTTCTTGTCAGATTATGACGCCACTCTGTCTTCGATTTTTCCTTGGGAAATTGCTTTTGCGGTTTCGATCATATGGCTGACACATTGAACACAAACAAGAACAGAAACTTGAGGTCCAAAATCACCTATCGAGCAAGTATGTTATGGCTGTGCTACCAACTGGTTTCGGTAAGACCATTTATTATGAGATCTTTGTGATGTTAAAGGATACGAGTGACCCAAATCAAACGCCACCGAACGTGGTAATAGTTCCTTGTGGAATCATCACCGAAGACCAGATTTGGTCAAACGATTATCCATGGGTAGTTACTTCGCAAAGAAGGGGAATTTATTGAAGGAAATGGCTTCAAACATGTATTGAGTCTTCTTTTCTGCAGAACAAGCTCTGTATTCTGACATCACTGACTTAATGATAGATGATGAGTCGCCCATTTTAAACAAGAATTTGTCCCGAAACATTACGCCGCCGAAACCTGCCAACACACTCCAACATTAATTCAGCTAAATAGAGCAGTTTTTCTGCGGCTTCGTTTTCGAGTAGTTGATTGAATTCGACATGCACATAGATACTCCTACGCCGTCTAGTGTTTATTTACATTAGCACTAGAAGAGGCCGAACCATCTTTCGTCACTTTCACTAATTAGATTAGCACATTTTGAACGTGTCGGTTACAGAAGATCGTGCAGTCCCTAAATCTTTCCTCAATCACCATTCTCCCCTCGGCTCGCTTGCGTGACCAAAGCAATCGGTTCGACTAACTCAGAAGGGACTGCGAGTAGTCGTCTAATGTTGATCAATCCATTCACTCAAGAAACATTTATTTCAATAATGAAGCAAAATATGGACAACAAGCTTTCTTTCAAATAATTCTTGACTAGCAAGATTAAGTCAAATTTGAAATTGTTTTCTATCTGAATACTGTGCAGATTTGAATACAAATAAATAAAATTATAAATAGCCAGAAAATTTTAAACAAAGACCACTCGAGGTGTTCAAATCAGTTTCTGGTATCCAACTCGAAAACGTTACCACAGAACATGCCATTTGGTTTCAGTATTATACATAATATCACAGTTAATAAAATATTAACGAGAACTCGACGAAAAGGTAAACCAGTGACTAAATTTCTTGTGCGTGGTGATGTTTATTTCAAGCTTCTCAAGTTATGCAAATATTTGACAGAGAATATTAAATTACAAAAAATATTCGAACAAAGCTTTATTTTTGGGCGTTCATTTGGACGAAAAATGTCACAAAAACCTTTTCCAGCGTAAAATGTATTGAAACAAACAAAATATTTGCTATTAGAGGCAAAAAAAACCCTTCTTATTTTAATTGCGTGCGAGCAAAGAAGAAACTTCAGTCTCACAGTTCATATCAAACCCTTTTCGGAAGAACCTTGACCGTGAATAATGAAGCGCAAAATAGACAACAAGCTTTCTTTCAAACAATTCTTGACTGTCATATTTTCAGTTTTGCTTTTTACCAGAAGACTGTGCAGAGTTAAGTACAAAATAAATGTAAATTGCCAGACAACTGAGATGCGACTTCAGTAAACACTGTGATGCCTTCAAGGCGTTCGATTCCTTTTTAACCCATACATAATTTGCCATTTGGTTTCAGTGTTGTACATAACACTCACAGTTAGCCAAATAACATTAGAAATAAAGCTCACTTTGTGATATCCGAAGGCGAAAGATGCAATTGTTGTCGCAGACCATTACTTGTCGCTTTCAAGATTCCAGATATTTATTTTTCACCACCTGTCTTGTTTATTCAATTGACTTTCCATTATTGAGCTGCATAAGTGTATATTTTGCTTAATTATCCACTAAAACGCCATTCAGGTTAATTAAATATTATACTGTGTCCACCGGATAAAATTTACATATTTCTACTAGCACTGAGACGGAGCAAACATACGCCCAGAAGACTCTACGCACAAAGACACTACTTGGCAGGGGAGGGATAGGAAAGATTTTTCCCGACACGGAAAAGAAAAAATAAGAATAATAAGACGAAAACGACGACATTCTACCCATTTTCCGACTGGAATTGCCATCCTGGCAATTCAGTAATAAGGCAAATAGACAACGTTTTTTCTGTCTGAAACTATTTTCTTTTCTTTTTACACGCAACAAGCAAAGCACTGGCATATTCCACATCGAATAGCGCTTAAAAAATAACATTTTGCAACGTTTACTGTAACAATCTGCTTGTTTGTATGTACAGATCTTATTACAGCCATCGTTTTTTGTAAGTAAACTGTTATTTTCTGTCAGCTCTATTAAAACTGGATTTTTGTGACATTTGTGATCCTACGTGATGGTCATGCCGTGTGGTAGCTTACCGGAAACATAAAACAAAAGAATATGTCGAATTCCTGGCCAAAAAAGTGGTCTCGGTCGCTTAAGAAATTTACGTGGTCGCTTACGATAGAGTGTTTGAAACAGTATTTGACAGAGAAACGAAACACTTATTTACAAAGTGGTCGCTTACGGGAGGAGGTCGCTTACGAGAGGTGATCGCTATGAGAGAGTTGACTGTACTGCGCGTTTGCAGGTGTTGTTTGGGTTGGGACCCAACGCTTTCCCGCCCACGGGAAAGAGACGATTGCGTGACGACCCAAACATAGTCTGGAAAGAAGACTTCATAAGTGTTAATTGTAATTAGTTTTGCTCCAATTAGTTTTTTCCTGTCCTATAAGCCATACTGTAGTCTTATTTAGGCTTGTTGGCTAAGAAGTCTATTGAAGTTAAACCTCCCTACCCCCGTTTCTTTTGTCAGTCTTTGGTTCCTAGTTATACACATGCGTAGAGGGATGAACTGGTTTCTGCCAAAGAAAACAACATCAGGACCCTAACCAGGGCCTGGTCCGACCGTGTTTGTGAATTTAACTTCAGAATGCAATGGAGTGTCCTTTAGACTACGACCATTTCTAGGCCTGGGGTGAAATACACAGCGGTGCTTGGATACGGTGCTTACGCAAAGGAACAAAAACGATTGCCAAGGATGACATGTCTCGTCTGCGCATTTTGGAATTTAGTGAAACCTCAAATCTTTACGGTTCAAGACCGAAAGCTCTGGGAAACTGGAAGTGCAAAGACCGCGACTTTTACATAAGATCTGAGCAAAATCAAAGTTGTAGTTGGCAAGATATCGGTGTTCTTTTTTATACTTACGTCTAGATCGTTGTTGAAAGAACACTACAACCCAGGCAAAGGAGTGTCTTTGGAAATAACATATATTCAACAACGTTTCGACATTTTGGAGTTTTGATTTTAAATCTAGTTTCCCGAAAGGAGCTGTTGGAAATTCTCCCAAATTTCCTAGACTTTCCATATTTTTGATCCGAAATTCGAAAAGCTTTGTCAGCAACATAAAGCCTCTAAGAAAACAAATAGTTAGTCTATTGTTGGGAATTTCTTTTTTAATTAAAGAAGAAGAAGAAAAAAACAGTTATACGGCGTTTTAATTGTCACGGCGATTAACTGACTGAATCTTCTCCCTTGAGCTAAACTTAGAACAACAAGTTGGGAGAAAAGTTAATGTTTTATAGAAGTACATATACGTTTTGATGCTCAGTTGTTTCAGGACTTAAGTGCTGCGTTTCGGGATATCCAGCCAAGAGAAACAACTCGATTTTGCGATTGTTAACAGCACAGATTTCAAATACTGCCGGTTTTTGGCGCTCTCGGGTTTTAACGCTGGCGTAGGAATTCAAGAAATGATGTCATTTCGATTCGGCTCCGTATCCCGGCACGCTATAAGGACAAAGAGACTAATATGTTGACTTGCTCCCCGTCTCAAGCGATACAAGCGCGCGTAGAATCGTAGATTTTTCCTATCAAAGGCTATGTTGGTTTTGTAAAGAAGTTTGAGATATTACAAATAAAAATCTTGATTAAGCTCCTTAAGTTATTTATTTATTTTTTTATAATCTTTTTAAAAACACATTTAACAAGTTAGAAGGAAACAAAAAAATACATTGCATCAGCTCTTATTAAAAATTAATACTGTACTGAAGTCAGCATAGGTACTATAAACTGAGAAACCAGATTGACAATTATAACAATGCTGTGGCTTTGAATCTTCTAAATGAAATCGACTTTCGTTTCCTTTTGTTTTATTTTCGTAAAAGCTGAATATAATTTTGTTCTGTAGATTGCCTGTTTTCCTGTCGCGTATGGCCACAGAAGGTTTTGGTTTAGTGGCAGAAGCTCCAAACCTCTCCGCGAAATTCTCTTGTCCGTCGACAGCGAAATTCCAACAGAAGAAAAACTTCAGAAATTCAAAGAGAAAGCTCTTCTATATCTAAACGACTTCAAAATTGCACTTGAAGAGGCCATGTCAACGACAACTTTTCAGTTCATATTCTCAGGAAGCGCAGTCGAGAGATTTGGAATCCCGGTCATGATGTCGGTTAAAAAAAAATCGACAAACTTGAGTGCCTTATATACTGATCTAGACGTCATGTTTTGCTCTTTGGAGGATAAAGCATCCTTCGCTGATCAAGAGAACATTCTCATTGCGCCTCTTTTTACCGAGAGTGAAGTATTTACTGGATACGCCTATCTCAAATCACTCACTCCAGCCCACCAAGGAATGTGTGTTAGTTCACAGGTAATTATAGAACAAGCTCAAGGGGCTGTTTTAAATACGCGTTTAATCAACCTTCCCAGCTGCAGATTATGTGGAATCATTGACCTGCCATCACAAATTGAAGCTGACTCCAAAGGACCAGCGATGAAGCTCCACATTCCAGGGGTCTTGGAAGCTGACATCACACTATGTGTCCAGTGTCGTGAGTGGCCAATCATCAGTGACTGGGCTTCGCGACCGAGATACTGGCCTAGTGTAGTTGAAGCTCAAAGGATAATGTCACTTGGATGTCACCTGGTGGCCAAACCAGCACCAAGTGATAAGGAGAAAACAAGCTGGAGATTCTCCTTTTCCTTGGCAGAAGTTGAGCTGTCTAAACTTGTTCCAGACACTGCAAGGAAATGTTTCTTGGCCCTGAAAATCATATTAAAAGATCACCTTCAACCTGTGGTGCCTGAAATAACCTCCTACCACATGAAAACTATATTCTATAATACTCTAGAGAAAGTGCCAGTGGGGTTTTGGATAGAGAGCAACATAGAAGAATGTTTCATTACGTTGCTAGCAGAGGTTCTTGACGCACTGTTGTCCGTGAATTGTCCCCATCACTGGTTCAGTTCCATAAACCTGTTTGACATGGAGGCCAAAAATTTACAGCGCCTGGCCAAGAAAGTACAAAGGATTATGCAGGATCCGGCTCCATTTATTTTAGACGATTGCTGGATTTCTTTAGCATCGTTTTTTCCACGTGTGCCTTACTACCCCTTCACCTGCCGAAACAGTGAGCAATTCCGTGCCGAGTATGACGAGGTTACCTAATCTGCCGACGGACGCGTGATCGTAGATCCAGGTAACCACAGCTACCAATTACCATGTTCCCGTGTCCAATGTCCAAGCCTCTGCTCGACCCCAGATCATGTTCAAGTGGAATTCACAGCTAAGCAACGACTTTAGAATCGGAGCAACTTGTTGTCTCAGTTGCTCCAATTCAAAATGTTGCACGGGTGAAAGAGACGCTCTGCCATTGGTAGTTACTCGTCTTCCTGTACAGGATGGTTAGCTTGTTTTTAACCAGTTCAGCGAGACAACATACTAATATAAGATTTTTATATTTTAACCTCTCTATTTTATATTTTAGCTCTCTCACTAATCCCTTCACGTGATGAGTAAATCTTTCAAGTGTTCTTTTTATTATTATTTTTTTTAATCTTCTGCACCCCTGGATGTCATGAAGATGTTGGTATAGAGTTCAGTACTTCTATGTCATTTTCGAAGTATGTTTTAAGATATTTTGGTAAGATTTAAGGGTAATAGGAAATTAAGTCAAGAAATTCACAAGGGTAGTGTTAAAAGAACTACCGTCTGAATATGTGTCACAGTAGGACAAAGCCATCTTGTCATCACGAAACCTCATTAGCGAACTTTCTCACGGGAGAATTGTAATAGACAGAGACGCATCTCTGTATGTGATAGTTCTCTGTCAAGTTAGTTAGCTTTTCCTTTTTATGGCAAACACCATAGGTTAGCCTATGGTCAACTCCCAAAAGTGTTTCCACTGCACGATCACGTTAAAGAAACAAGAATACGAGAGGTTTCTAATTGATTAATGTATTCGGGTGTATTTTTGTGATTATTTAAGTAGTTATTGCGTTAGCTTTAAATACAAGTTTTCTTAGCATAAGTTGGTGAGCATACCAAGGTTACCATAAGTAATCAATGAACTTTGTAATTAACTGTTATCGGAAGCTTTAGTATAAGCTGTTGTTGTATTCATGTTGCTATGAAAATTAGGATCACGGTCAGTTAGGATTAGACGCAAGTTGCCCGGCCACAGCTGTGATGCTCACCATTATCTACAGTTAGTTTTGAAAGTACTGCTGCTTTAATTATTCCTAAACTTGCGGTTTAAAGTCGTTGCTTGCTTAGTTTCTTCTTTGATCTCGAGGCGCGACTTTTAGTATCATAGATGCTGCCTTCACCAAGTATTCCTCGTTGAAATGACCAATCACCCCTCATCGTGTTGACATAGTGCGTGCGTACTCAACTGTTTAGATTTGAGATAGTGGGTTAGTTGTTTCCCGATCATGGCAGAGCTAAGTCATCAAGATTAAATTATGGTGATCCGAAGGAGTCGTAGTTGTGTGAGCTATCTTCCCCTCTAAAGAGACAACTCAGTCTCAGTTCTGCAACATATTGTTCTGAAATTTGTTTTCATCGCACATTTTGCATTAGAACTGTGGTCATTTCTCTTGCCTTTGAAATCATTCATCCTGTGAATACCTCTCTTAAATTAATTTAAAATTGAGTCTCGACGACACAGACAAGAAATCCTGGAACATCCAGTGTTTCTCTTTACACATTTTCGTCTTTTTAAGGTATGAGAGTCTTCCGTAGGCCTTGAATTCGTTAAGACAGGACTGTAACGACTGAAATAAGCTTCGCCTGGTTTTCCATTTGAGACTTTTCTCGCCGTGGAATGTGTAATGATATTATCTGTTTGTATAAGTGCGTTTGGTGCTATCAGTTCAACAATTTTAGCTTAGTAGTTTTATTTTATGAGAAGTGCAAGATTTCAGAGGTTTTTGACTTTGTTGCCTGATCGCCCAGGCGGGAGACGTTTGTGCTAAACTATATTGGCCAATTGATTCATGATATAACGGAGTATACTAGTATACCTATTTATTCTTGTTTTTATTACATCCATTTAGAAATCACTGGTGATCCTTGCAATCTGATTAGCTCTCAGTAGTGAGATTTATTCATGAATCGAAATATTTTTTTGCTCTAAATCGCATCTTTTCCCAGCCAATGAGAAAGGAACACTAAACAACCAACCAATCAGATTTCAAGGCTTGTTTAAAGTAACCAATCAAATTTCAGGGAAATGTAAGACACAGAAAACCATTGTGTTGCAACTTTATTTCCTAACTGGGTCAATAAAATATTGGCACTGACTAACCAGTCAAATTGCAGGAAAATAAGAGACGAAGAAAGCCATTAAGTGGTGAATTTTGAAACTTTTGTTCCCAAAACTTTGCTTTTTTAAAAAAACAAAAAAATGGATGAACTTAATTACAGTTAAAAGGATGTAATAAAGTGGTAATTGAACTTCGTGCCGAGCAATTTTGGTCTGAAATCAGATTTCAAATCGGACTCGTGCTGTGCGCTCGTTCGATTTTGAAATCACGCGTATGATTTTAGCCCAAATTGCACTTCACTCAGTTAATTTACCATTATAAATGGACGTCTATTTGTTAAAATCTGTTTCGGACGGGCAGACTGTGCCACCCAACATTCCCAGATGGTCTTCGCCGTTTCTTGTTGCATCTGTTGTTGTTTTGCAACTTTATCAAGTTAATCATTTATTGACCGATTTATTTTCACGCAACGCACAGAGTCCGCCTTACGGACGCTCTGCACGCCTTCTGGTTACAAACGTCTGGATCATCCACGGGCTAGTCGCACTGGTGATGGAACAGGAGTCCTGTTAAGGGACAATCGCTATGTCAAAAAAAAAAAACCGATGATGCTGAGCTACGATCATTAGAATACTCCAAATGGGACATTAATAGCAAGAGTGAATAGATTCAGTAATTATCATATATAGAACTCCATGCTCTGAAGTGTTTTTCTCGAGCAATTTTCGGACTTCCTTGAGTCAGCGGTATTTTGTGCTAGCCACCCAGTATAACAGGAGATTTTAACATACACATGGACGTAGTGAATGATATTGACACGATCAAACTGCGCGGGCTACTTGAGAGCACCGGCCTAAAGCAGCACGTTACCATTCCAACTCACATCAGCAAACATACACTTGACTTCAACATCACAAGACTAGCCAATTAGCTTGCTGTGTCCACCCCTTGGACTGACTATCTCTCGTCTGACCACATCCCGGTCCACTGTAAGCTTAAAGTCAACAAACCTGCCCACTCTTGTAGTTGAGTGTCTTGATGTTCTACCAATTGGTAGCAGGACGATCAACCTCTCTCTACAAACCGGAAGTTTTTTTTTTTTTTTTTTTTTTAGTTACTGGTTTCTAATTTTAGCGTGATTCCTAATAGCCCACTTTCGATATATCAAAAATTCAGTTCTAAACAAAAGATATCACCTCGAGGCTCTGGGGAATTAACTCACACAGAAGCCCATCACCCGGAGCCTCCATCTCCCATATAAACCCTTGGAGACAACCTTTGCCCGTATCTTTTTATTTTTAGACGTTCGAATTCCCACGAATACATTATGCCGTCCAATAAGAACAAAGTTATTGTATTACGTCACAAGCAGTCGCGCACCAGTAATCGCGTTCGTCTCTCAAAATATTCTAAAAATAAAAAGATACGGGCAAAGGTTGACTCCAGGATATAGTCTGGATGGAGGCTCCTGACTCACACACATCCTTATATTTATTCCCCAGAGCCTCGAGATGATGCCTTTTGTTTCGGACTGAATTTTAATATATCGAAATTGGTCTATTCGCTGGGTATTGACAGTTAACTCTGAAATCGCTTTTTTCCTTTCCAATCACTCACTGAGGGTGTGCTTGTTTTCTTTGAAAACTCGTGCGATTCAACAAAAATTCCATGCCAAACTGGTGAATTCCAAAGTAAATTTCACTCGAAAAACCGATAGCACACTCATTGCTTTGTGACTCGTGCAATATAGGTTTTTAGCGTAAAATTTACTGTGGAATTCACTAGTTAGGCAATGAATTTTTCTATAGAAGAAAGCAAAGAAAATGATTTAATTATTAAAGCAGCAACCGGCAATGCAACGGATATTCATGAGGTCTAACCTGAGCCCGCGCTGTGGTCACGTGATACTGGTCAGCAGATACCTTGTTCTGCCAGGTGTCAATTGACCAAAACATGGATACCCAGTATCAAAGATGTACGCTGTAAACAAACTAGCTTATGTGTCAGCAGGAGTATGGCCTCCTTGATGGGCTCTAAACTTGAACCCGTAATATGGTCACGTGCTACTGGTCACATTGGCATACATGGAGGGGTGCACGGGACTTGTTAAGGGTATTAAACAGTTTCGGTGGGAGACTTAGGTCATTCTACGTCAGTCGGTATCCATGTCTATTACTTTTTTATTATGTGCTATGTTAATAATTTTTACCCTTTCCTCGGGGTTTTGTGCTGCTGCACTAGATCAGGAATACGTTTCCACATGTTTTTTGGCCACGTCTAAAGGGTGGTTTTTTAGTGGTTTTTCGTATCTGGCGTAGCAGAACTTCTATCAGATTATATTTAACTTTCGTTATTATAGTAAGCTTGTCTTACATAGTAGGGTTGTCTTACATTTGTAGGGCTGACTGACACATCCGAAATAAACGTTCACTCGAAGCTCGTTGTAGTGTAGTCAGAATCAGAACTTAGCAAGTGCTCTTGGTATCCAAAATGAAAATTGGGGGATACCATGCATTTTTCAGGGATAATTAAGCTTTAATTTGGAAAAGAACGCCATACATTGCTTTGTACTTTAAAGCTTTTTGCAAATATTGTTGATTAATTATCTTAGAAAAATGCCTGGTTACTATACCCCCAATTTTCTCTTTGGAATTCAGTAACACTTGTTAAGATCTGCTTTTCCCGCGTATTCAATAAACCGCGCGAAAATACCTTTGAATTAATTGGCACCCTCCTTAAAGTGCACATGACTCGAAATTTCACCACCAGTTATTATACGTTATAACCCACGGATTAATTTCTTCGGGCTGTCATTGGACAAAACTGATCACATGATACAAATCGGGCGATGGTTATCAGAGGATATCCTCTGTCCGATTTGATATCCGTCGTCTGATTTTATTTCTACGAAAGAAAAACCAGGAAGCGAGCAAACGAGCAAACGTTTAAGCTAAACTTTTGATTGATCATGGAAGACAACAAAATTCGTTTTGCAGAAGCCAGTAATGGAGAAATGAACAAGCTGGTTGACAATGCCGTACCAAGCAACACCAAAACGTCCACAAAATATGCTGTCAATGTCTTTGAATTGAGTTTTGATTTTAGTATAAACAAACTAAAGGTTAATTACATTTTTTTGTGACAGAGTCTATTTACCAAGCTACTACGTATATAATTTTCGTCCAATTTTTAACGTGGAGAAAAGAAAAGAGGTTCCAAAAGACTCTTGAAAATATGGAGTCGACGGAATTGTCCAGTGCGTTGAGGCGATTTTTTGTAGAAGCAAGAAAAGTTGAAGAAAACCCATACAGCCACAATACCATAAAACCATTCGTGTTGGGCTGGACTGATCTCTGTCATGTTCCCCACATAGACCACACAGAAAGACTTTTTCTATTATCCGCGTATTATTTCGAGTCATGTGCACATTAACATTGAGTCAATGACAATTGAAGCAATAAGCAATACTTTTTTTCAGAGCAAAAAGCACTATTACCGTCCTTATTCAAGTGCAATCCGTTGTAAAGTTCCTGCTTTGAAATGTTGTTGTGACTTAGAATTTTCCATGAGTTCTGATTACAGGACTGTGTGACCAATTTATTGGCTGCTTTACCTTTAGTGTTTAAAGTTGAATTGTCTCCTCTAGTGATGATTTCTGAAATTGTAATGTCAGTTTCTGGACCCTGAAAATAATCTAATTGTCAATGTCCACTATCCCTTCAGCGATCATACTTGGTTCTGCATGACGCAAGTCGTTAGTTCCTTCGTGAAGAATGACTTCATCGGGTTTAAGTTCTTCTGGCGTAGGGATGACATGATGCCTCGTGTGACTAAATTTAGTTGCCTATTCCGTTAGGTGAGCAGGGTTCCAATATTTTCTCTTATTAGGCGGTCTATGGTTCTTCTATGACCACCGAGTTTGCGTGTGATGTTATCGGACCGGTATCTTTATGTCTCCTTTTCAGGCAATTTCCTATGTATTTCTGGCCAAGTTGTTGGCATAAGTTATTTTGCCCTTCTTGCAGCTTCTTTTGACTTCCCTGTCTTTCTCACAGTACTTTTTCTGTGCTTGTCTCTTTTGCTGCCTAGTGACTTATTCAGTTGAGTGACCCATATGGATAAGTTCCCTTTGGAAGCTGAATTTAAAAAAAAATGAAGCAAAATATAATTCTAACTGCTCTAGCACTAATTTTTTGCTGTGCTTAAAATCTCATTAGATGAAATTAAAGGAAAGTCGCGTCAATTTCCAGGCCCATAGCCACACGTTTCTGTTAACGGAGGCAATTAGAAAGCGCGGAAAGCAGGGGAGTCATGGGCATGCATACGCCCGGAATTCTCTGCTAGCAGAGGTCTCTTTTCTTTTTGCTTTCGCTGGGCTGACAAGTACGGGAAAAAAACACTCTGCCATGGGTCGAAACTCATTGTGTTGAGCTTGCGCAGTGGTTACTTGGTGATCGAATCCTCACGTGATACTTCACCTTGCGTGGGCTCACTTAACAACAGCGGAAATCTTGTAAAGGAATGCGTAAGACACAGCGTGCTCAAGTCACAATCAGCGAACAGATCACGGGGCATGCGGATTGAAGACTGTACATGTCGTCCAAGGTTGTGGACGGCGGTTGGATCAAAGTGAGTTTTGACCCATGGCATAGGCTTCTTCTCCCGTACTCATCAACACAGCGAACGCAAACGAAAAGAGATCTCTGTTAAGAGGGAACGCCCGGAAATGCCATTATCAGCTTTTTCCAAGTGGCATTTCCTCCCTTGCTGATCATACGCCTGCTATCACGTGACTATCATCAATGGTAGCTTTGTAATTAGAAGGAGTTTTATAAATATATATTAGGGATTTCATGTTTCAGGTTAAATATGTACGTGTATGCATGGATTTCTGTAACGATACCGCATTGTGATAGTGTGTGACATTCTTATGATAGTGTAATCGACTCTTGTTATGATTTGACATTGATGATTGTATCTCGTGATTATCAGAAGACAATTCAGAAATATTCGAAATTCGATCCTGTTGGACTGCTCGACGTAGACGCGATCTGAATTAAAAAGTATTATAAGACTAGCATTTGTCTCTCTCTCTATTTAACGTTTAAAATAAGGCATAAAACGTTACAATTTCCTAAACTGTACTAGTATTTTGTTCGAAAATGAAGATCTCTCATTTGCTCCAAAACGTCTGACAACATTATTCACTGATGCATGTCGGTGTGTAATTTGACACCACACCATTTCTTCTATAGGTGTTTAATCTGTTATCTTCAACTTGCACAGCTAAGTGGTATGTGTATATAAGGTCTATTTGGAGGCTATCAAAAGACACCAAAAGTTATTTACATTTAATTCTAATTAAAAAAAAGAAAAAAACTACCAGCAAGCTTGTGTTGAAGTGACGCACCACCTCAACGTGTCAATGAGACACTATAATACTAACCTACAGTTTTATGCACCCATATTGTAAGCACAGAGAAAATTGATGTAAGAACAGGCTAAATGTTGTTTTGCAAATTTATTTGACAATAACGTTTCCATAGCAACGGCTCAAAATAATCCCTCAACCCATCTTTTGTTTTCCTAAAATAACTTTTAATTTAATGTTTGCAGACAACAATGCTTTTGTGTGAAATTGCATATTACTGATCATTTTACGCAGTCATGTTCTAAATCATGGTAATTGTAGCCAGAAGCGTGGCTTCCGATTTAGCCCCATGCGGTTAGGTCAAGTAGGCACTTCATACATTTTAGTTTCACTTAGTTTACTCACAGCTCTTCAAACGGTTAGTTTTACTATTATTCTTAGGTTTCCGCGATGGGTTGTGCTTCCGATCCGCACAATGGCGCACGCGCAGGTTCACTCATGCATCTCTCTCCGACGACGGGAATGCTAATAAGTACATGTATATTCATATTCAAATTATTAAAATTCCTGTCTGCTCAGCTGGAATCACAATTAAACCCCACTGTCAGTGCGGAAGAGTGTTGGAATTAAACGATTCACTCTTTAATTTTTCAACTAAAGGTAAGTTGTGAAAATTAACATCATTCCAAGAAACTTTATTGCAAAAAGAGGCAGTGTTTTCATATCTCTCATGTTTCATTTCCGGACGTGAAGTTTTAATCTGTCTTATTAGCTAAATGAGTGATCGAGTGGAATTAATGTAAGCAATTTTCTATGGCGGTTGGTTGGCTTCTGAACGTTTACCCCTTTTATTCTACATAAAAGCAAACGCTACTCTTAGTTCTACAGCTAGTTTCTCACGCTTTTAATCTTTGATTAATTTTTAATCACCTTGTGACACGGAAACGAGAGTTTGCGACTAATTTTGATCACTTATTCTTGTTTACATTAAATTGAGGTAAAGGAAATAGCTAAATGTATGTTACATTGCTCTCTTAACAAGTAACAAGGTAGTTGCAGAAGTTAAACAACATCAATGGGAACAAGAGAAAACTGTCCTTTCATTTTCTCTTGAAAGGAAAGATGTCACGTCCAATTAGCTTTTACCAGTTTCATTTGTCGCGCAGAGCATAGTTAATGCATAACTATGCACAGAGTAACGAACAATCTCCTGCGAACTTCTTTCGTAACTGTGTCACGTAGTGTGCGAGACAAAAACGTGGAATTGAAACAGAACTGATTTTTACTGAATTCATTTACGGCGCAGATTAAAAAGGCTATGACATGTTATTTTGAGGTGTTTAGGGCAAATCTTTGGTTAATCAAGGGTTTAAAACTCTACCATGAAAATGGTAATGTGGAATTCCTTTGATAAAATTATCGTTATACCACAAACAAGATGATTCTGAGCAAAAACGACCTGTATCTAGGTGAGTTGGCATAAACTTGAAAAACGTCGGACCGAATTTTTTCAAGATTTGCCAAATGTAATCCGTTTGAATCTTGTCCAGCCATGCTTCTCCTTCCTTTGGCTGTATTTCTTTTATGTTGTTCAACAGTTCTAAGTGGTTATTGCAATGTCTCATTGTACGTTCTTGGCATTTAGGGTGAAATTACATCATTTTTCGGGACATAGCCCCTTTAACGAACTATCTCAACGACGAAGAGGAGGAGGCCATCTTAATGTTAAGTTCACTCAGCTCATTACGGAACCGTATACGCTGAGTCTGAGACCAAGAAACATCACAACGACTACAGTTAACCAAAGGTTTAGAAAAAGAATAGGTAAGAACATAGTTAATAGATGTAACTGAATAGAGTGTAGAGTAACATGAAGTGCTAGATTTCTATCCCATATGAACCATGTGAGCGTCAGCCCCACTGATGGAAATGGGCCCACACAAGGACAGAGAAAAACTCTGACCAGGGTGTAAATTGAACCCACGACCTTCGGGTTAGATCTCCGCCGCTCTGTTAATAGATGTAGGCTTGTTATGAAACTCGACAAGTTTCTTTGTTTCATGTTTTTGTTCGCTTTTTGGCCTTGACCTTGCACAAAACCCGAAAAAACACGCTTTTTTTGGCAGGATAACCAATCAAAAGCTTCGACTAATTTATTCGAAATTAACTTGCGAACTTGCGAACCAAAAACAAAAGATTGTGCAGGGTCACGGTCAGTTCAACACCTAATTGCGACTGTATTGTTCCTGCTTTTGAAATTCCCAGGGTTTCATAACCAGTCCCTAGATTAACTATGGTAAGAAGAAGTACATCCAAAAACGAAATTACGTTACTTTTTTCATTTCGTGAAAGTCAAAAAAGCCAGATTATGCTAGCGGTGCTAAATTTAGATAAAAGCTAAACATTACTTTCGGTTTGTCAAAATTTTGCTAGCACAATCAACAAAAGCCAAGATAAGACAAGTCCCTACGATTAAATAAAATAAACCCAAAAAATAGTCTAGGTTTTCCAACCCTTGTTAGCTTTTAATATAAGAGGACAGAATATTTCGATAATCCATTCCTGACGTATGCCTCTCTTACCATAGATTACTTCCTTGTTGACCATAATAATTCTATTACGAGCCCTCCTTGCAACGAGCGTCCCCTTCTGATAAGTGCTCCCCCTTGAGTAGTCATTTCCTTATGTGTCGTTTTTCAATACGTCCCCCGATTCCAATGGCAGTTTCCCCCGAGTAAAAGTAATTTTGAAGACAACGACCTACTTGATAAATGAATCATGTACTCTTTGTCTGTACCAAATATTGATTATGTTAATTTGCAATAATGAAGCAATAGGGCCCTCGTTGTTACAATTCTTGAGTTAAATGGTTCATGATTTAGGTTTTGTAGCACCCTCTCTCCCATAACACCCTTCCATGTATAGAGCATGTAAGCGTGCATCATAAGCCAATATAATTATGAAGCATGTTCATGACATTAGGAACATGAACTTCGCTTTGCCAGCTAAATGTTTTCGCATGCGAGTTGTCATTGTTATGCATTTATTTTTCTGCAAGGTTATTAAATAATTGAAGCCTGTTTTGGATTTGGATCATCGAGTAACTATGCATTTGGGAATTCTAAAAACTGAAGAAGCTGGAGTTGCTATTTAAACTTCCCGTTTGCATCGTGCCTGTGAAAGTATGAATCAAATGTTTATCAGTGCCTCTGGTAAATGTCCTATGAATTGGAATCAAAAATTTAACGGAAGAAAGAACTGAAGAATGCATTGAAGGACTGATTTGTCTAAACTTTGTCATATTCAATCGTGTTAACACCACTACAACATTCAAAAAGCACACATTCTGCAAGCTCTTTGTTTTAAGAAATCAGTTTCTAACCACGCACCTTGTTTTGGTCAGGCTACTTCATCTTTGAAAGTAACCATGTTTTGATGAACTGCTGGTTTCCAGTTGGAATAAATTAATCAAAATTGCCCAAATTTCAAACATAATAACTTTGCAGTTATAGCTCATTTGCCACCCTAACGTTATTATGTCATATTATAGAAACAATAGTTTCCACTATCTGGCGCGAAAATATGGTGGAATATTTGTCCACGGCCATTATCTTTATCTATTTCGAGAAGCGAGGCTATTCTGATTATTATCCTTCAAATACTCTTCTCAGCGCACGGAACGAGACGTTTACGAACAGCTTACCGTCGAAAACGGGTATTGATTTTGCAGAGTGCTTTTATGCACAAACAAGTTAAGTTCTTCATCTGTAAAAACAGCAAAACGCTCTCCCAACTTGGATGCAAGGTTTAAAAATTGGGGAATATTCGGTCATGTGACGAGTTTAAACCATATCCTGCGAGCGAAAATATTTGACGCGTTTGAACCAATCGCGGGCGAGTGAAAATATTTCATGGATTATAAAAAGTGACATTTTGACATTGTAAAAAACAAACAAGTTGACGCTAATTTTCTACCTAAAGCCAACTCTTTTAAGACCCTACTCCATATCATTACACGCCACGGTACAACGCGCCACGCTGCGCCACGCTACGCTCTGCGACGCCACACCACGCCACTCATTAGTTTAATGCATTTTTTCCTTAGTGCGCCATGAAGCCAGCTTTTGGTGTCAAGACCATAAAAGGAGTCATTGTGATGACCTCCTTCATGGCCACTGGTTATTTTTTCGTTAGAGTGTTGCAATATTTGGCTCAATATAACGCCCAATGCAACTCGCCTGACACCGAATGCAACATTAAAAGACTAGCGTTAATTGGTGGACTGTCCATTGGTGGTGCACTGTTTCTGCTCATTGCTTACGCAAAAATACAACAGGCATTGGTATGTTGATATTGTCGTAATAATGACAAACCGTAATCTTCCACACGCTTCATGCACACGTTGTTTTGGTTGTGATGCAACGCTTTCTCACCAACGGCAAAAGAGAAGATTGCGTGACAACCCAAACAACTTGTTTGTCTCATAAACCGCAGAAGTTCGCCCAGTCTCTTTTGTCAATTTTCCACAACCTTTGTCTGGTTTCTATCAACTACTTTTGTCATGGCAACACCTGTTCACGCGGGACACGATTCCAGTGACATTGACTACTTCCTCTCTCTGTCAGTGAATGACAAGTTTTGTAGTTCAGTCCAAATGTGTTTCCGTCCTAACTCATTAAATTATTTTTTCAACATTTTGACTTTTAAGAGCTTGAATTGGTTTTAAAGGTGCTTAAAAGAACCCATAGTCAATGTTGAAATGTAGAGGCACGCCGAGTTCCAGATTCCTTCCATACAAGACAGTGTTAGATTTGGGTAAAAAAAAGTTTAAAATATTACATTAACCCTCATTAAAAAAGAAAACTGTACTAAAGACTCCCAATTACAACAGAATTATGTGGTTTTGAAGCTTGTAATACACGTCTATTTCCTCCTCTTTGCTCCCTTAAAGAAACGACTTTTTTTTTGTAGATTGCCTGCTTTCCTGTTGCGTGTGGCCACAGAAGGTATTGTTTTACTGGCAGAAGCTCCAAACCGCTCCAAGAAATTCTCTTGTTAGTAGACAACAAAATTCCAACTGAAGAACAATTGCAGGAATTGAAAGAGAAAGCTCTTCTCTACTTAAACGACATCAAAACTCGACTGGAGGAGATCATGGCAACGACAACATTTCAGTTCATATTCTCAGGAAGCGCAGTCGAGAGATTTGGGATCACGCAGGTCATGACGCCGGAGAAAGAAACGAAGTTCCACTTTGATGCCTTATTCACCGACCTGGACGTTATGTTTTGCTCTATGGCAGATCAAGCTTCTTGGTCTGGGTTAGGGAACATTCTCATTGAGCCTCGTTTTACTGAGAGGGAAGAATTTACTGGTTATGTAAATCTGAAGTCACTTACACCAGGCCACCAAGGAATGTGTGTTAGTCCAAAAGTAATCAGAGAACAAGTTAAAGAGGCCCTTAACGGTACTCGTGTAATCAATTTTCCCGGTATCCCATGCTGTTGTGGAAATATTGACCATACTGAACGTATTAAAATCGTCTCCAAAGGCCCAGCGATGAAGCTCCAGTTTGGGGGGCTTTTGGAGGCGGACATCACTCTTTGTATCCAGTGTCCTGAGTGGCCAACCATGTGTGACTGGGCTTCGCGACCGAGATACTGGCCTAGGGTATTTGAAGCACAGAGGATAATGTCATTTGGATGTCACCTGGTTGCCAAGTCAGCACCAAAAGACAAGGATCAAACAAGCTGGAGATTGTCCTTCTCCTTGGCAGAAGTTGAGCTGTCTAAACTCGTTCCAGACACGGCAAGGAAATGTTTCTTGGCTTTGAAAATCATTTTAAAAGACCACCTTCAGCCGGTAGTGCCTGGAATAACTTCCTACCACATGAAAACTATATTCTTTAATACTCTAGAGAAAGTGCCAGTGGGATTCTGGGTTGAGAACAACATGGAAGAATGCTTCCTAACTTTGCTAGCTGAGGTTCGCGATGCTCTAATTTCCATGAATTGTCCCCATCACTGGTTCAGCTTCGTCAACCTGTTTGATATCGAGGCCAACGAGTTACAACGTCTAGCCAAGAAAGTGCAAAGAATCATGCAGCATCCGGCCCCATTCATTTTAGACGACGGCTGTTGCTGCCTCTCACCGTGCTGTGCACGCGTGCCGCACAACAACTTCACTCATCGAAGCAATGACGAGTTTCGTGCCGAGTATGACGAGGTCACTTTATCCGCCGAAGGACACGTGATCGCAGATCCCGGCAATCACAGCCATCAGTTACCTGTGTCCCAGTCTCCAAGTTCCGAGGATCTGCTTGACTCCCGCTCATATTCAAGCGTAATTCAAAGCCAAGTAGCAACTTCGGCCCCTCAGCAACTGGTGGTATCCCTACCTCCAATTCAAAATGCTTCACAAGAACCCAATTTCTCTGCAGATGAAAGTGAGGCCGGTTCGTTGGGAGATGCTCTGCCATTGGTAGTTATTCTTCCTCCTGTGCAGGATGCTTAGCTTGTTTTTACCAGCACAGCAAGACAACCTAATGCTGCATGCTTTTTATAATATTTTTTTTAACTCCGCACTTGCACCAGCACCAATATTCTTCATGTGATGGGTAAACCTTTCAACTACTTTTCTCTGTTATCTTCTGCGCGCATTGATTTGATGCTGATATTGATGTAGACTGTAGGAGTTTTCAATGACGGGCACGTTTAACCTCCTCCCTTTTAAGGGCGGGGTGCAAAATTCAGGTCGTTGGTAAAATAAATTTCGGATTCTTTGAAGATTTGAGCTTAACAGGAAATTAATATGAGTTAATTTACAAGCGAAATTTAAGACAGTTAACCATTAACTAAACATGTCAAATAATTCTGGTTATGAATAAATGTTGCAACGAAATGTTATTTGACAATAGAGTTGCCTTAGCAACGGCTCAAAATAATCCCTCAACCCATCTTCTGTTTTCCTAAAATAACTTTTAATTCAATGCTTGCAGACAATAAGTCTTTTGTGTAAAATTGCATATTATATCATTTTTTCGCAGTGAGGTTCTAAATAATGGTAAGTGTAGGCAGAAGCCTGTCTTGTAAAGTAGCCCAATGCAGTCAGGTCAATTTAGGCATCTCATACATTTTAGTCTCACGAAGTTCACCCACAGCTCTTCAAACGGTTAGTTTTCCTATTTTAGATCGGTTTCCGCGATCGGTTGTGCTTCCGGTCCGCTCAATAACCCACATTTTGGTTCACCCATGCATCTCTCTACGACGACGGAGAATAATGCTAATAAATAGATGTTTATTCGTATTCAAGTGATTAAAATTGCCTTCTGCTAAGATGGAATCACAATTCTACCCCTCTTAAGCTTAAGGTAAGTTGTGAAAAATAACATCATTCCAAGAAATTTTATTGCAAAAGAAGAAAGTGTTTTTTCGATATCCAAAGTTTTAATTGGTCGTATTAGCTCAATCAGCTAGTGGAATCATTAATGTGTTTGCCTTTTGGTGCACCGTCGAGGGTCGAGGGCAACATGTCGAGGGTTCCAAAAAACATAATTATGGTTAAGAAAATATTACCGCTGTTTGTGTTATTTTCATAATAATGATGATGATGATAATAACAATAACAATAACAATAACAATAACGATAACAATAACGATAACAATAACGATAACAATAACGATAACAATAACGATAACAATAACGATAACAATAACAATAATAGGGTTACCATCTTCAGCCGGTAAAAAAAAAAATTACACCTTTCACTTTGTACCGCCCTCTTTTGCGGAAATGCTAACCAGCTTTCTTACACCCGCCTGCGAAATGACCTTACCTCTCGTAGAGTCTATGCCTGCCGGATTATATTTCGGACGCACTAATTGTTTTCCTATTAGATTTTATTTAGAAGCGATATTTCAGAATCTCTCGAAATGTCCTCCTTCACAAAATTCACCTGAAGCCGACACTAGGTATTCTGAAATTGTGAAAGGAAAATCTGCACCTCTGGATTAATATTAGTATTATAATAATAGTTGGGTCACTGGGATGCATGAAGGGCAGTCTTGATAGCGGAGCTAAACGTACCAAGCGCGCGCGCGCGGAGCACCATAGTTAAGAAAATATGATAACCCATCGATGCAAGAAATTTTGGTCTAAAAGCTATGACGTCATCGACCGTCCGTACGTCCGTACATCCACCACACCATGTATGCCAATGTGACCAGTATCGCTCTAGTTTGCAGCATACATCTTTCGTATTGGACATCCATGTAATGGTCAATTGAAACTATCAAAACAAGGTATGCACTGGCCCGGATCAAGTGACCATATCCCGGGCTCAAGTTTAGAGCTCATCGAGGTTAGCTTTTTATTTTAAGTTGACTGCTGAACAGGTACTGT
>OX421455.1:23674764-23694764 GCA_949126865.1 Montipora capitata | reverse complement strand
CGCCAATGTGCTTATTCCAAGATAACTTGGTAGAAACGTACACCAAGGTCTTTCTCAGTTGTAACTGACATAATCTGTGAGCCATTAAGTGTATAGGTTGAATCCACAATATTCTTCTTCCTTGTGATTGCGTGATATTTGCATTTCTTTGAATTAAACTTCATGAAGTGATCAACTGACCAATCGTTTAGATTTGACAGGTCACTTTGCAGTTGTTGAACATCATTGGTATTATCTATGATTCTGAAGCATTTTATATCATCAGCGTACAGTTGTACAGTGGTGCTTGGGTGTATAGCTTTAGGAGCCGTATTTATATAAATTATAAACAATAATGGTCCCAAAATGGACCCCTGAGGCACTCCTGATGATATTGGTAACAAGGACGATTCACAACCATCAATGACTGTTCTGTGATGTCAACATGTTAAATATGATCTAAACCAGGAAAGCACTTTACCTCTTACACCCTTATCAAATAGCTCTTTCAATAAACAGTTAAATGACACAGAGTCAAATGCCTTACTGTAATCCAAGAGTATAGCGTCAACTTGCTTTCTTTCATCAAGTGCTTTAGAAAAAGCGTGAGTAGATCGGAGGAGACTGGTAACACAAGAACGTTCACTTACAAAGCCGTCTTGCAGATAGTAAATTTGTGGTTGGAAGAAAGGAAAAACATATGAGAACACACATTTTTCAAGGATTTTTGATATGATACACAGCAATGATATTCCTCTTCAGTTTTCGACGATCAGTCTATCATCAGACTTGAAAACTGGGACCAAATTTGCAGTTTTCCATACTTTCGGGAAACAACCGCTGTCTAGTTGTTTGTTGAACAGGGTGCAGAGGGGACTAGACAACGATTTTGGGTGATCCCGGGCCCAAGTTTCTCCCCAACTAAATGACGCTGGATCAACCAGAACGATGATTCACAGGCGGACGAGAGAGAAGAGGACAAATTGTATACAAGTTAAGAGGGTCTTTAGATGAGAAATACAAAACAAACAATGGGCAATGTGCCACTTAAGTATCCTAATCTAGTGGCTTTTCTAATATGGTAATAATAATAATAATAATAATAATAATAATAATAATAATAATAATAATAATAATAATAATAATAATAATAATAATAATAATAATAATAATAATAGGGACTTTATTGCAGAATATCCAAGTGAATGGCTGTTCACCTGCAATGTCTAAATTAATAAGTAAAAAATATATAAAAACAGAAATATCTAAAATCAGAATATACATGGGATCTTTCTTTAGCTTTCGCTAATAAAAATCTTGAAGCATGTCTTAGCATGTCAAACTGTTTATGGTCTTTAAAGTTTTTAATGGTAATGGACAGGTTATTCTCTACTTGCACAAATCCCATAATACATCTCTTTTAACCCCCCCTCCAAAAAAAAAATTAATAATAATAATAATAATAATAATAATAATAATTATAATAATAATAATAATAATAATAATAATAATAATAATAATAAAATTGTATACGCACTTCCTTCGAATGATTTCTGTTGGGACATCTTCATGTCCCAGCAGAAATTGCAGACAATGATTTTGCCAACTGATGTATTACGAGATTGGTGCAAGTAGTTAATCAAAACTTGACGCTACTTGATCTTGAAAATTATTCGATATCAAGGATATTTCCAGCAATGTTCCCGCACTTGATCGCAGAGTTCTTTCATGCTTAAACCTTTTGGTAAGTTGCCCTTGCGGCTGATTTCAAGGCAAGGCCAGGAAATTCCTTTAAAAGTATATGGTATAAGCTAGTATAGTCTTCCAAAAAGGCTTTATCCTGTCCTTGCTCGTTTCTCGTTGCTCTGCTGCCCTTGTTTTAGATCTGTTCAGAATTTTCAACCGCATTCTTCGGATGAATCCTAGATTTCTTACAATTCAAAACTACTAACACGAATGGAATTAGAAATGCCACAAATAAAGTTGCTCCTGTCATGTAAAATGAATAGACGTAGTTTCCCGTCTTGTCTGCCATCAGGCCTGTGAAGTGAGAAAGTTGCTCCCGTTAAAAGAACATTTTACAACAATGCTAAGAAATTTAGTTAATCGCAGTGAATAGTTATAAAGTTTAAAAGGTGAACTGGGTAAAAGAAATATGATAAATGCGCCTAGAAAGTTGAATGTATACATGTCAGTTAGATACAATTGGCGGCAATTTTGGGTTACAAATGACTTCAGAAGAACAACATGGCGACCCTGAGTGAATTTGAATGCGGCAAATATGGTTTACGGTTTTTCATCCTCTCAGGATAATTGACATAGTTACCGTCGCTTTCACATTTCTCTACTAATTCTCTATTTTTGCAAATCCCATAATACAGTTCATATGGGGAGGGGGAGGGGGGGGAGGGGAGGGGGTATTTTTATAGGTAATCACATGATTTCGAGTGTAATTTGGGCAACAAATGTTTATGTTGCAAAAAGTAGACGTCGCTTTTACTTTTTGCGACATAAAAAAATGGTGCGCGAGGAGGTGGTAATACGTGCAACAAACCATCTCAATTTGCAACTCAACATCGTTGCGCGACAAGTTGCACAGAAAATGTTTCCCGTATTTCTGGGCCTTAAGTAACTTACCAGCAATAGGCCCGCCGGCCGCTGCAGAGAGGGAATAAATCATATTGCCGATGGCAAAAGACGCTGTTCTTTTCTTAGTGTCCACACAGCTTAGCAATATGTAAGACGACGTTGTTATAAATATTCCATCGCTTAAACCATAGGCAGTACTGAAGAGTATTAGATGCCAGTACTTCGTAGAAAATGGCAGCAAAAATGTAGCTATGCAGGCTATTAACATAGATAGTTGGTAAATGTAAACAGGATTCACACTTTTCGCGTTGCACAACCTTCCCGTTATTAGACGCGCTATGGACGAAGCAAGTCCGATGAAGATGAATAAACGAGAGGCTTCCTGGGCTGTGATATAAATTTCTTCGGAAAATTTAACCTACAGAAGTAAAGGCAAAACAATAACACATTGTTTAGCGTTGCCAAGCTTGAATTTTTCTCTCAAAAAAGTAAGTCATGAACCCAACAAAATGACCTCAGTTGCTCAAATTGTCCAATTGAGTACCAAGCTCACTTTTACCTTTCATCTATATTAACCTGCACTTTAAATATTTGCATTTCTTTCAGTCACAAGTCCTTTCACGGGATCACATGAGCCCAACAAATTGACCTGCTTCCAACTGACTGGCTTCATAGCTCAGTTGGTAGACCAATGCACCGGGATCACAGAGGTCGTGGGTTCAAATCCCTTTGAGGCCGCTGATTTTTTCAGGTGTCTACAAGAGACAATTGCTTAAATTGTCCAGATACGTACAAGGTTCACTTCACTCTTTCGTTTATAACCCGCCCTTCACATACAAACAATTGCTTAATTTAAATTGTCTAGGTATAAGTGCGAGGATCTCTTCTCACTCCTAAAGTAGCAAGGCGTTGTTAAATGCTGCCCATCATTTGGTATTCAAGTAGTCATTTGATGGTTTTATGTCTACTCTCTTTTCAGTTTGGATAGAACGCGAATGATACTTTACCTCACAATAGAAGCAATATTACTGTCGTTTGAGTAAAATAAAGGAAAAATTGTTTAACTCGTTCAATTCGATCGTAGTACAACTGAGGGAGGGAACTGGCGAGTTTTGTAGAACACCTACAGGATACGGCCACAATTAATATGGCATTCAGAGAATTAATATATTTTGAATACGTATGACTGTAATGACAACTTACTAAATTGATGTAAATGATGTACATTCCAAAACTTGCAGCCACAAAAGAAATCGCTGCAGTGGTGAAGGTAGGAAATTTCCAAACGCTGCAATACAGAGGAATGCCCTTCTTTTCTTCGTCTTTTGTTTCTTCGTTATCATTTTCGAGATTTGTTTCGTTTGGGGTATTGTTGTCTACGTTTGGGTCGAAAGCCAAACTGAGGATGCAAATTACCCCGTAAAATGCTGTCATTATTCTCAAACTTTCTCTCCATCCAAAAGCGTCCAAAAGTATTTGAAGCAATGGTCCTGTGTATAGCACGCCCAATCTTGCCCCCAATGCTACAATGCCTGTAGCTGTGGACAGCCTTTTTTCAAAATACTGTCCAATTACGAGATAACACGAGTTGCAGATGAAACATGCTCCTAAGCCGAGGATGAAGCTATACGTGAAGTACATGTGAGTGATGCTCTGAACAAAGGAAGTGGCTACTAAGCCTGTTGCGCAAAGTAATCCACCCAAAAATGTCGTGATTCGGCAACTGAAGCGATCACAGACATAGCCAGCCAGCGGACTTGCAAACCAGATCATACCCAAAGTTGCCGAGCCAACGAAAGCTGTCAATGATAAGTGACACATGCAATAGTGTGAATCTGTGCATTGATGGGTATTTGCAATGCTTGCTTATGCCTATCAGTAATGATTAAATCACCCACAAATATTTCAATTGAACTTGAAAAGTACTTGTCAGGCAAAAAAAAAAAATGCTGAAAACAATATTGAAATCCTTTAAAGTTGTTTACTGTATTCCGGCTGAGCGCCAAACACGGGTGCAACAGGCCCACAATATGAAAATTGGATTGTGAAAAGTAGAAATCAAATTCCTGATTACAACATAAAGAACTTTCTTGGACATTTTGGGGAGGATCAATGTTACAAGCTGATAGGATGATAGGATTGAACATCCATTGCGAGATAACGAAAGTTAACGTTCGGCTTTCTTTCAAACAAGGATCGCGAAACGTGGATTTCAAAATTTGAGAATGGCAAATATGGAATGGGGAATCTTTTTGAAAGATTCCCAGTTTTAAAGGTTTTCCGTTCCTTGTTCTCCTATTCTCCGTTAAAGATAGCCATTGAGGTTCACGCTTCAAGTAGGTTGGCAATGAAACATAGCTAAATGCTACTCTGGTTTGGAACATTTTGAGTTTAGCCAGGTGCTCATCAATTAAGGGGAGCCTCCATCTCCACTAAATCCTTGAGTCAACCCTTTCCTCAGTAAACTTATGACAATGACAATGACAATGACAATGACAATGATAATGATAATAATAATAACAATAATAATAATAATAATAATAATAATAATAATAATAATAATAATAATAATAATAATAATAATAATAATAATAATAATAATGATAATAATAATAATATTTATACAGGATAACCCCTTCAGTGTAATAAGCACTGGTATCAAAGGGGGTCCTGTTATTAAAATACTTAATTAAAAATACAAAAAGTCTAAAAGGTAAAAAACACTAAGAAAACTGTTACATGGCCGATATCAATAAAACTGAGGTGTGCATCTACACGAAATCATCTAATTGAGGAAAAAGTCTTTCGTGTCCCTTGAGAATCCAATAAAGGATTCCTTTGATTTAATATGGCGAGGAAGACCGTTAAATTCCATCGCGCCCGTAAAATAAAAAGATCTCTTGGCGACTTCAAGGTTGACTTTTGGAAAATGAATGTCATTTCAGCGTCTAGTCGTTAATGTGTGTACAGAAGTATTTAAGTTAAAATTATTATTCAGATAAGGCGGTACTGAACCATCAAGGCATTTTCTAGCCAACAAGACAATATGAAGTTTTCGTCTATTAATCAAGGGTACTAGACCCAAAGTAGCATTCAGCTCTTTAGTATGGAGACCAGAATTTGGAAAAATTAACTTCGCAGCTCTATGCTGTAAACTCTCGAGTACATCAGAGTTAACTTTACCACAGCCGTGCCAGGTCACAGCACAGTAATCAAAAATAGGTAAAATCATTGTCATGTAAAGGCGTTCAGCAGCAGCCATGGGAATAGAAATTCTTTTTTCCTCGAGACCTTATTGACCACGTGCTCAATATGGTTGTTAAAACTCAAGTGCTGATCAATGACAACGCCAAGGTATTTGAAAGACTCAGATTTTGTCAAAGAAGATCCATTGCAGTATAAGCTTATAGTATCCGCCCGCTTAAGCCGTTGGTGTGAGCCATAAATTACATATTCAGTCTTGCTCATATTCAGAAAAAGCTTATTTTTCTTGCATCCACGAAGAAATACGGTTGATATCATTGTTAAGGCTTGCTTCTAACTCAATAGCAGTTTTAGCGGTAAAAGACAACTGCACTTTATCGTCTGCATAAAGCAGAACTTGCGAGAAGCAGATGCAGGGGGGCATGTCGTTTACGTACAATATAAAGAGCAGTGGCCCCAAAATTGACCCCTGAGGGACGCCAGAAGCTATATCCAGGGGCGAGGAGAGAGCTTTGTCGACCTCTACGCGTTGGGAAGGGCCTATCAAATAGCTAGAAAACCAAAGAAGAGTCCTGTTACATATGCCATATCTCTGTAGCTTGTTTAGAAGGATATGGTAGTCGTTCGTGTCGAAGGTCTTCTTCAAGTCAATGAAGACCGCCCCAGTGAGAAGACCATTATCCATATTTCTACGGATTTCATCCACAAAAAAGGTGACAGCTGTTTTAGTGGAGAAATTCTTCTGGAAGCCAGATTGACAGGACGGCAAGAGATTGTTAGCGTTTAAATAACTAAACAATTGATGATATACGACTTTCTCGGCGATTTTGAAAAATACTGGGAGAATAGAAATGGGACGATAGTTATCCATTTCTTCTCTGTTACCGGACTTGAATAACGGAACAACTCTTGAAGTCTTCTAGTCGTCCCATTCCAGATGAAAAGGAAAGGTTAATTATGTGAGTCAAGCACTCCAAAATAACCGGGGCTGCGTCCCTCAGCAAGCGTGCAGGAATGTTATCTAATCCAGTAGCTTTGTTCACTTTTAGCTTTCTTAACAAATTGTAAACAACATTTGGTCTTACTAAACTTAACTCGGAGTTTTCGGTTGTAAAAGTAGCTTTAGCATTCTGCAACGGTGACTGCTGTCGTTGGAAAGATATCTTGGACGATCTTTGAGTTAATTTGTCACTGATGGTCCTGACAAATGAGTTGAAGAAGTGATTAAAACCTTCAGCTCTGGCGTTCTTGTCTGTCTTGAGATTACCATCGACTTTGATTGAAGACATAGATTGTTTTAATTTCTTGTCATTAGGAAGCACTCTCTTCACAGCTCTCCAGAAAGATTTTGAGTCATCAATGTTTTCCTGAATAAGGTTCCGATTGTAATTGGCTTTATCGGAGCGCACTTTGTTGTTCACTGCATTTCTTGATCTCCTTTAGGCACTACAATCTATATCTTTATTTGTTCCGGCCTTCTTCAGAAAACAATCTCTTTGTTGCATTAATTTCTTAATTTCATGTGTGAACCAAGGGTAGTTAACACCTCCATTACTTTCTTTTTGATTAATGGGGCGTGCCGATCACATTAATCTTTAAAAATGTCATTAAAGAGATCCAAGGCATTGTTTACGTCGGAGGCGTGTCTGACAGGGTCCCAGTTGATTTGGCTCAAGCTATCACTAAATTCCTCAGGCGAGTAATTTCTATAGTCTCGGCATTCGATTATTTTGGGTGCATATTTCAAAGCGTTTAGTTTCCTAACACACAAGATCAGATCATGGTCACTTAAACTAAAAGGGACCACTGCATGCTTGACAATATTTCGCGGATTGTTTGTCGCAATCAAGTCGATAAGTGTAGCACTAAGTTTGGTTACCCTTGTAGGACAGTCAATCAGTTGCAAGAAATTATGAAGGCGAAAAATGCCTTTTAGGGCCTTCAATTCTGCTCCTTGCGTCGGTGCTTTGAGGTCGTAATTAAAATCACCAGTCAGCAGCGTTTCTTTATCCTCTACCGACACTCTTTTCAAGCCCTGTTTAAAGATTTCCAAAAACTGAGAGTCATCCGGTGGGCGATAACAGGTTCCCAAAAGAATTCCTTTTGTCTTTGGAAACATCAACTCCAGCCAAAGGTTCTCCAATGCCATATCTTCTAAATCGCATCTTCGCACAGCCGGTATTTTGTCGGAGATATAGATTGCAATGCCACCACCTTTACGACCCGAGGAGCGATCGCGCCTAAACAAATTGAAACCGGGGATCGCAACCTCATCGGATGGCAGCCGATCATTAAGCCAAGTTTCACTGAGAGTTACGATTCCGATATCTCGACATCGCATCAGGAATAGCCTCAATTCATCAATTTTCTTGGGCAGACTCCTAATATTTAAATGAGCTTTTTTCAATCCTCGAGTTTTCAGAACATCGAACAGATCAGGATGCAGCTCAACTTTCGGTGAGGTAAATTCCACGTCGCTAGTTTTTTTCAGAAACAGAACCAAGGCTACACAGACAGCACAGCTTTGTTTTCTCGAAGTCAACATCCAAGCATTTCAAGTGATTGTGCGATTTGCATAAACGACATAATCCTCGGCCTTGATTTCTCCTGAGAGTCTTTAAACATCGAGTACAGGTCAATTTAAAATCTTGACCAGGATTTGCGGAGATATCGCCCCACTGTTATAGCAGACATGCGAGTAAAATATCTCCAGTAAGCTTGATAACGCGAAGCGAAGTGGCAGAAGAAAACCGCTCGAGTGTAAGATGGAGTTTGTCAGCAACTTTCTTTCTCATCGAAAGCTTGGGAGGGGAAAGAGAATTTAGCTCTCTGCCAACAACCAAAGCTGAACAGGTTTTCCCCGCAAAAAAAGTATATTTCCCTTGACGCTTAGGTAGCTCTGTTTTGATCGGCTTTTACAACAGTGGGCGTGCTGAATCTCCTAAGGGGTTCTATAATTTAATGTACTCGGGAAGGGTTGACTCCTAGGCCAAGTATGAGCCTCGATGAGTTCCTGATTTAGCTGAATGATCATCAGTTACCATTTTAAAGACCATTGTAACACTGGGCACTGCTCTAATAGCATAACATGCTACTTTTACTAGCACAACCATTGAGGAATTATTAACCTACACCAAGAGTCTATTACGCAAGAGTGAGAAACTGGTATCGGGTTTGTCTTCACTGGCGAAAAATGTCTGATTGGTCGAGGCCTTGTCATGTGACCTCAATTTAAACATGGCTGCCATTCGGTGTTTATTAGATTTCCGTCGACAATAAAAAGACTCTTTTTCAGGCCAGTAAAACGGACGAATGTTTGACTGCATAGTGCATTTCTATGCCAGCGAGATTCTCTTTTGAGCCAACAGTGCTACGAGGGAAATTTCTTTAAAAATTTCAAGGCCAACGCGAGTCTCAGTTGCTGTGACAGTGTTCGAGTGGAAATTCGTTTGTGGAGCTTACCAGCTAATGGACTACCATCTTGATTTCAATTCATGCGTTTATCTTTCAAAAAGTGGAACAAAAAAGATACCTCTAAATTTCCAAATGGTTTCTCTTCCAACTAAATAGTTACACGATGTTTCCGCGGGGGCCCGCATCTAACAGAAAATGTTAAGATTTTCGCTTTTTTTTTCAAAATTAAGTTGTTAAAATTGCCATTCAAGTGGTCCATAGAGGAAAATTTATTAAGACCGAGGGGAAAATTTAGAAATGTATTTCAGTCGTTCAAAAATAAATTTTAAAGTGAATTTAGCAGTATAAAATAATAACCATGTCATAGCACCTCATATTGGGTACACTAGAAAGGAAACCTTTTAGTTGCAATTATGTATTGTTACAGTTGTTCCAAGCAAAATGCCAATTGTTTGCTTCCCTCCAAATTATAGAAATAAACACAGATTAGGTTAACTCTGAATAGCCAAAACAACAACATTCTAAGTTGAGAATTTGATTCAGAAATCCAGCTTACTAGCAGGGAGAATTTTACTGTAACAAAATATTACTTAACTGCTAATAAGGCACTTTCACCACATTGACAACAAAAATACTTAATCAGGAATTGATTTTATCTTCTAGCAATAAAACAGCAGGAGGATATAAAATTAGGTATCTTCAAAGTTTAAAAAACTTGTTGAAGGTGATTCAGTGCCACCCTCCAAAACGTTTCACAAATTTCATGCTGGCCTACTAAGTAATTCCAGGACAACAAATTATTTAACCTCTCTTTGCGAACTCTGGTTGCAACACAGCTGCTTCAATCATTTTAATCCCCTTGCATTAGATTTAACTTTAAAAAAAACCATAACTTCGTATAATTTTCTGTAATAATTGTTCAAAGACATTGAGCAAAAGCATACAAAGCTACATTTGAAAGGTGCATAATCCCATGTTGCAGTTTTCTGGATAAGACTTCACAGAAATAACTCCTGTTACCTTTCCATATGTAAAGAGGTCCCATGATTTATGAGTCAATTAGTCAATGAGTCAATGAGACACACAGTCAATATTATTAGCAATAATTTATTGATTAAGCCTAAGCCCTTGTTTCAGTGATCAGGCCTAAGCAGGGTTAGGTTAAATTTTAGCTTTCATTTTATGGGTTAGGGTAACTGCACTAACTCATTGACTCATAAATCATATGTAAAAAATACAATGTATTTCAACATTAGATGCAATGAATTTTTAGCAATTGCTGTAAATAATAGTAATCATTCCTACCATTTCAAAGGATGAATAAATTAAAGTTGAATGCAGTAAGTGTCAGAAGTAAAAAAAGGGGTCCAATTTATTTAAGCTGTAATCAATTTCCATCCTTGCTTTAGTCCCTGGATAGTGTTATAAACAATGGTGGTGAAGTGAACTAACTACCCCAAGGGGGATTCCCTTGCATAAATGACAGGGGTTCTTGTTGTTCCTTTTTCGAAAAAAAATTGTGGTTTTGTACTGCTTATGATACTGAGACCAAACAGCTGGCAGAGTTGCTGCAGTCATTCAAGGCTATCAATCTGAAAAATGAATGGAACTGTAGAACAATTTGGTAAGAGAGCAAATAACTTTTACTTATGAATTATAAAATGCCAGTCATTTGTCAATTTAGAACTGGTTCCTCTAAGGGGTCAGATTTCTTTAGCCTACATCCACAAAACAAGATTCTGTTACCTTTAAGGACCCCTCCTGAGCAAAATGCATCCTCATGTTTGGATTCTCATTGATTTAATGACTTTAATGATATTATGCAAATTTGTTCTACAATAATACTCAAATATCATAAAAGTATTTTTAACCTAGCTTTTGCAAAGTTTTCTCCTTGAGCCACCAGCTTCAACTTTGATACTTTGTTCTAAAAGCCAATGCTGTTGTATAGCAATGGTGGAGGTGATGATTAAACACTTTTTTCGTTCAAACGAAGAAAAAGAAAGTCAAAGTAATGATGGAATTTAATTAACCCTTTCACCCCTAAACCGGCCATACTTGGTATTTTACTCTGTCTAAAGCCAGAGTATTTTGCTCTGTCTAACACCAGACGATTTTACTCGTCAATGGGGAATCCCATGGAGTCAACAGTCTTACAGTACTTCTCAACATAAAGAAAGTGAATTCTGTGGACTTGAACATTCCCAAATAGAAATGCTATATATTCCAAATATGGTTGCGTGAACTCTTCAAGATTTACCTGCTTCAGGAACTTCAAATCAATGAATATTTTGAATATTTTTCCTGAACTCCTGCAAACTTTGTACACTTTTTAATGGTTTGCCCTTCAAAAAAGTAACATTCAGAAATAATGCAAATACAACTGCGGCTGTTTTGCATTATCTACAAGACAAGACAACAATATCCTTTATTCAAACACAATCAATATTAAAGCAATAACACATGCTTGTGGGGTCATGTGCTAACTATAATAAAGATACACTACAGGACATAAAAGCTTAAAACTAACTACAGTATGTGGCAGACATAGGATATCTACACATAAGAAATAAGAAAAATAAAGCAATTGCTATCCAAAAGATCATATTGCAAATACACCAAAAGGTAACGGTTGATTGACAAGTTCCTTGTGCAAAATGGTAGAGCATGTTTGAAGTCCAGCAGGACCAAGATGAGAAGTTATGATAAAAACTCTAAACATATTTTTTACCAAAATTATTTTACTGCCATCAACCCCAATGAGACCTTATGCATGGGACACTGTTTCTAGCTGCAGCTCCAAATCACATAATATATTAATACATTTTGCCATGGAAGACAAGAACAAACATGTGGGGTGTTACCAAAAAAAGTCCAAGGCAATAAAGCTTCCTTTCAGCCTTTTCAGGAACAACTATCCACTGTCAACCATGTTTGACTCAAAACAGAATTTCCTTGATCCAACAACACATGACAGTCCCCTAAAACCAAAATTACATCATTAATTAATGCTTCCAGAAAACAATAGTCTAAAAAAACCTGAATCTATAGATACCTATATACATCTGTACCTACACCTCTGTTCTTCCAAACATTATTTTAACTAACATGGATTTTGATTTTAAACTCAAATTAATTGCAAATCCATAACTTGGTAACTATCGTTGAGTTGTGACTGCTAAAATGTATAATAACCTAGACATTCACCAGAAAAGGGAATATAAATGACCTTAAAAGCAGCTATTTAAAATATTTGATACTAGGGTTACGTTCCCGATGACACAATCACATTCAAAATCAAATTCATATCTGATCGAATCGTTGATCATTCATGTAGAGGTGCCGATCGTAGGGTGTAACGCAGAAAAAAAATAACCTTCACGTTGAACAACATTGCCACTTCTCTGCCACCTGGTACAAGCCAATTCACTCATGAACGGAAACCTTAGGAATCCTCCTTTCTGCACATTACAGTAACTTTTTGTACCCGGTGGCAACAAACTTTCCACATTAAAAATTGCGCAAAAAACTCACCTGTTTCGCAGCTCTTTTCCCACGAAATAAAATTTTCCAGGAGCAAATTTTCCGAGGATGATGGTTGGATTGGACTTGCAAACGTTTTACACAACATAGACGTTCTCTAAGAATACATTCCACTTGAAACTGGCTTTAAAACTAGCCTTGATCGCTCTAAAAAGAACGAAAACCAACAAGCTACCGATACTCAAACGGTAGCCATTTTTCTGTTCTTCTCGGGAGTGCTTTTTTTCATGAGAGCCAATGATAGTCCCGGAAACGCATCACGTGCCATATTGAGCGACTCATGCGCAGACATTTTTCGCCAGTGAAGGGTTTGTCCCCATCAGCGACAGAAAAGTGTCTGTTTTTAAACAAGTTTTGCGGGAAAATAATCAAAAGACCAAATCGGTTAACTCAATGTTGTACCAATTCAAATCTCTCAAGGTTAAGATTTTTTGTATATTGCATTTGCATTGCAATGTGACATTCACATTTAAATGATGTGGAAATACCTGGAACCTGGTGCCCAGAGCTCATGAATAGGAGCCTCCCTATGTACCATATCCTTGAATCAACCTTTGCGCGTATCTTTCTATTTTTGGAACTAACCCTTCTCCAGGAGACTAACCTTTATATTCATTTGCACTATTTGCTTACATAGTTTTTGCTATTTTTGTCTTCGTTTGGCAATAACGTTATTCTGATTGGCCATTCTAAATAGTGAGTTCAGAGCAGAAGATTTCTTGGCGTTCTAAAAACAGAAAGGTGAGCGCAAAGGTTGACTCATAGGGTCTGTATGGGTGAAGCAAGCTCGTACTCATGGGCTCCTGCTGGAACAAGATTGAGTTAGCCGATTTGGTCTATATTGTTTATTTTCCCGCAAAACTTGGTTTAAAATAGACACGGATGGGGACAAGATGAAAATGGGATGGACTCTTGGCTACACATAAAAATTCTCCAAAACGTACATAAACTATGAATTCAAAATATAAGAAATGTAATATTCTTGAACGACGGAATGAAAATGAAACAAAAGTTAGATGAATCATCGCATAAACTCTTTTCTTATAGGAAAATTTTTATAAGAAAGTTCAGGCTGCGATTAACCAAAATTTTAAGGAAAAGGAAAGCTAGTATTCTAGCACTGGAGCACTGATTGGGGACACTGAAATCAACAAATTACCGAAAATCAAATCAAAAGTTGGTTTTTTGAGGAGAGGGTAAAACCGGAGTACCCGGAGAAAAACCTCTTGATGCAGCACTAGGGTTACCGTTACCTGTTTGTAAACAGGGCCTTAAATTTGTTTTATGCGTATCGCGAAGCCAGCTACAAAAAGAAACAAACAAACAAACAAAAAAACAACAACAAACAACTACAACAAAAAATTTGTTAGAGTCCCAGGTAGGCTTTTACAGATCGTGCTAGCAAAACTTTTGGCATAACTTAAGGAAACTAGCATAATTTTTGCTTATTTTTTAAAAGTAGCACTGCTAGCATAATCGGTATATATTGATACGCCTGAGACTATTTTTGGTCAATGTTATAGCTGCATCCGTTTTCTAACGGTGGAAAGGCCTCCCCGGAAGTGTTCATTCCAATGCCTCTCATTTGCGAATGAGTCACACCGACAGAAAACGTGCAACTCTCTGAGGGAATTTGAACCAGAAAACATAGCCGGAGGCTGTTTCTTTAACACAACGAAAGCAAAATACAATAGAAGACGAGCTTGTGACACCAAAAAAGTTTAGCTAGATGATTGTATTTGTGTTTTGCATGAAAGTCTTTGTTAAAATAAGTGCGTAAAAAACATACTGTCCCAGACAAAGGAAATAGCTAGCTAGTGTCGCCATTAATAACAAATATATGATACAATTTTTTGGACTTATTTCGCTTGTTTTGCAAAAGGAATAATTTTAGGAAAAAGTGGCATAATTTGGGCAAAAATTGGGCACTGCTAGTAGCATAATATTCCACTTTTACCAGCACGATCGATGACAGCCTAGTGCCAGGGTATTCGGCAGTCAAGCCTACAAGGAATTTGTCGATAAACAATTATGTCGGGCTGAATAATAGGCCTTACATCTTATCACGTAAAAAATCAAAGTTCTTTTGTTGATTGACTACTATAAATACCAGAATGCAAAGGTTCAGTTGTCACTCAACAAAAGATTCTGATCCGTTACGTGATTAAGGGTATACGGTCTATTTCCAACAGCTTATGATTCTATTGGACGTTCATCGACACCGCCTCAAATTTTGCAGTTTTGTGGGGTGCTAATTCGGATAGTGTCAACATTTTAAATGGCAGTTATCCCTGCAGTAGGTCACTCCGTGAATTAACAACGATGCAACGACCGCTAAAGCCATCGCCTTAAGGGGATAAAACGGATGGACCTTGCCACTGAGGCGTGAAGCGTTAATAACTGTTACGTAATTCATCGTGAAAGTGGTACAAATGTGCCCTAGTCCAAGAGGTCTTCTTCTCGCACGAAATTTAGCCGCAGAAAGCAACAATTAAGGACTGATTCTCTCCCTGATTGGTCATTCTTTGTCGCTCTTCGCACCTAGATTAAGTCTGAGAAGAAGAAGAAGAAGAAGAAGAAGAAGAAGAAGAAGAAGAAGAAGAAGAAGAAGAAGAAGAAGAAGAAGAAGAAGAAGAAGAAGAAGAAGAAGAAGAAGAAGAAGAAGAATTATGATGAAAAAAGCCTCTGAGACCAGGGGCAACTGCAGCATGCGAGGGCATCCTGCGGGTGAAACAAGAGCCGAAAAAAGCTTGATGCTCTGGGAGGCTAATGCAGCTGTAAAAGAGAGGAAAAAATACATCAAGGTACGTTTGATGACTAACCTGCTCTTTCTCTCGTCTCTTCAAAATAGTCAATAAACTCCGGAAATAAAACTCCAAAGCTAAGCGCAAACCCAAGATTTACTGCTTTGCAGACAGCTGATAATATACATACCACCCAGGAATATAAAGTGTCTTTGTAACGTTTCCCGCAAAATAACGTCCTTATTTTCCCTAAAGGCACTTCATGGTCTCTTTCTAAATTCATCTTGAACAAGGATGGAAATAAACTGCACTCTAAAGAACCTGATCCAAACTTAATGAATGTCATGCATGATCAAAATATGCATAATTCCTAGACCAACGAAACAGCTTGAATGTCTGAGAGCATAATTGTTTAACAAACGTGAACCCATTGATCAAAACATGATGTCGATTAAGAGACACACTCCAATAAAGCCAACATTATACTATTCGCGTTTTCACGTGAGTTTAATAAGGAGAGTCTTTGGACGATCCATTAGTAAAGACATTATCCTGGACAGTTGGGTGCAACTTTGAGCCATAGTGAGGCTCGATTTCCGCCATTCTTTCGAGTCCAGTATCTTCAGGGGAAGGAGCGCTGGCTCCTCTCCCGTGACAGCGTCTAGTAATCGAGCACAAGTCTATTTCGTGTACATTAAACCAAGCAATGTGTTGGAACTTTCCTTTTCTTGTATTGGTTTAAAAAAATCATGAAGTTAAGTTAAAAGATGAAAGATTCATCGTAAACTGACGCTTTGGTAGTTTGAAGGTGTTTATATATTAAATTCTATGGCCAATGGCAGTCTCAGCCTGAAGAGAATTTGCTAAGCAAGATTGTATAGTCAGCATCTGCTCGATTGTGCTCTGATAACTAATTAGCATGGAATAAAATCGAATTGAATGCTATTGCCAATGAGAGTCTCAGCATGAATGGAATTTGCTTAAGGAAGATTGTTTAGTCAGCATCTGCTCGATTGTGCTCTGATAATTAATTAGCATGGAATGAAAACGAATTGAATGCTATGGCTAATGGGAGTCTCAGCCTGAATGGAATTAGCTTGAGCAAGATTGTTTAGTCAGCATCTGCTTGATTGTGCTCTGACATCTGACTGATTTTTGAAAAACGTGGCTGCTCAGATTTTCATTTAAAAACAGGTAAAGTCTGTTTTCAAGCCATTGGGGCGGTCTTAGAACCAAGGGGGGCGGGGGGTCCGTCAAGAGATGCCTGTACAAAGTCTAGAGGCTCTAATCTATGATTTAACAACCAAGGCACAAACTCTAACTCGGGATAATCCCCCCACCCCCCCTAAACTAACTTTGGTTTGCTCTTATAAGTGCAAACTAACATAATTTGACGTCAGTATTTATGTGACACTGCGTGGCAGAAATTGACCGCCAACAACTTTGAAATTACCAAGAACCCATCTCTTATATAGCACTTATAATTAGTGAAAGTCTGAAAATATCTTAGCTTGACCCTTCAGGTGCCACAGGAATCCCCATGAAAGGACCAGTAAAATAATTATAGTCAGTCGTTAGACATGAGTAAACTCTAGAAGTTGCATTGTCGAGGCTGGGGTGGAGTTTGACCCTAGCTGCAATCGTAGCTGTGAATAGAAAGAACTTTGTTGTACATCTGAAGGTGCTAGGTTACAGCATTAATGGGTAGCGTTTTGTAAATCCAGACAGAAATTAGCATGGAATGAAAACGAATTGAATTCTATGGCCAATTAGAACCTTAACCTGAATGGTCGATTGTGCTGTGATATGAATACAACTGAATTTTTGAAAATGGTTAAAAACTGTTTTTAGGCCGGGTTACTCTTTTTTGCTTCTTTTACATTTGTTTCCTTTTATATTTGTTTTTTTTTTTCCCACCCTCTTTTTTATGAATCGTGTTGTGCAGGTCATGCATGTTGACACCTGTATATCTAGTGGAAAGGCATAATTTGTGGAGCCAAGGATGGGTTTTGTAGGTGTAAGGACTTTAACACATGTTAACACATGTTAACACCATGTAAGTCTTCTTCAGGGAGAGTTTGGCTGTCGGAATAAAATTGGCATTGGTCGTCGTTGTAGTTCAACAACAGCTCAGTGGTCTGGGCAATATCGTGCAATGCGACGAAAAATACTCTAGGGTTGTTAGAGTGCTTATTTGTGATGAAGGGCTTAACATTGGCGTGGTTCAGCGAATGATTCATAGTTGAACCCCATGTCAAGGAGCTTCTCGGGTTGTCTTCAAATGGATCAATTCTGCAAGGAAATGGAATTGTCTTTTAGAGGCGGAATATTGAAAAAAAGGTAATTTCACCATTTAGTGTGTAAAATTGACAGTCTACCTCATCCACCCTTTCTACTAAAGCGGGTAATAGTGCGTTTTTCCTCCAGTGACAATATCGTACTGCCGGTGTATATCTGTGAATATGGCAAGTAGTTGTGAAGTATAAAAAAAGAGTGGGTGGCGATCATGAATGTTTGAAGCGTATGAAACTTGTAAAGTCAAGCAAGATCAGCGTGCTCTGTACAAAAAAGTGTAATTTATGAGTGCTATTAAAGCCTATCCTAGGCATTGCGGCAGCCATTTTCGTGTCCTCCGGAAAGAGATGCCAGTGGCCACTCATTGAATCAATGGCTTACTTAACCGTCTGTTTGTTCTCTGGACAAAGGGGCGGCGCTATTCATTATGATAATTTTAGACAGAGGACAATGAGCCTAATGTTGATAATAATGCGGCAAAAATTAACGTGCCTACATTTCATCCAATACAACTGTGAGTCAAAGACATCTATTTACGAAAACTCACGCAATTTGTAGTGCCTCACTCTCGATAACCATTTGGGTGCAAGGCCTTTCTTTAATTCTTGGAAAAAAGAATTGTAATTATGTAATTGTGGAAATAGTCATTAAAAAGAAAAAGAAAAAGAAAATTAGGGTGCAAGGCCTGCCCTGCTCCCTGTACAATGCTTCACGCCTCTCAGCCTCGTCAAGTGAAATGCGCTCTCCCTCGTATTCGCAAATGATTTCGCATTTTTCTATGTCTCGTGAGGCAAAGGCACAAGTTCCCGCTCCCCGAGGATCACTGGGTACATCATGTAACTAAAATACAATTTAGTACTTTTGTAAGTAAAATAATTATTTTTAAGTGACAAGTATTTGCGCCTTGGGAAAGCAAATAGCAAAATACTTACTTACTTACTTCCGCCCAATCAGAAAATTATAATTTAATTCGCTCTGGAAGTCGTCCGTTAAAGATACTTTCCCAGGGGCTCTTCTCGCCTTATTTGAATACTATACGCCAGTCCCGATTCACGTCCCGTCTGGACTGACTTGCCCCTGGTTCTCCGAGGATGAGAACCTCATATAGTGAAGTCAGATTGTGATCCGTTATATCAAGCGGTAAATACCACATCTACGGTCGCCATTTTATTTCAACGAAAACATTTTATTGCAACGAAAATCTGGATCGCAAAGGGACCCGCAAAATCAAAATGCTTGGTCAAAACACCGAAGAGCCGACTATGAATACATCAGAATTGCAAGGGAAGGTACTGTCGTCTCTTAGTGTTCCGCTTTTCAAACTACCGTCGCGAATTAACCTTGGTATTTCTGTTGCACGGGCCAGACATGACCAAGCAATGCGGCCTGTCTGTCTATAAGAAATTAAATTAGTACGTCAGCGTACGCGTTACTTTCGTTTGTTTACTTTAATTTTGAATGAGCCCTATGGAGAACATTGCTGAAAAAAGGGGGATTCCGAACTTTTGAAGTCTACTATAACTAATTTTCTCTTTACTTCAAGCCTTTTCGCTCAACAGACCGATCCTACATCCACTTTTGTCCAAAGAAAGACCGATGGTACGCTTTAAGTCTCGTCTATGACCAGTCAGAGTCCGTTTAAAATCCGTCGGCAAGAAGTAAGAAGTGTTCAGAAAAACAGAACCTGTTTCCTACCTAGGCAAAGAGGCCATTTCCTTTCTTCATAAGAATTTCCGACTTCTTCAGTTGTTGTGTCCCATGGAAACGCACCAAACAATAAATCGGGTCGATTTTCAGTTTGATTATTACAGTTTGCAGTTGCGCAACATTGGTGATCATTTTTTTTCTCCTTGCTAACAATTTGCACGGCTGACGTCGCTTTAAGGACGTTCGCGCGAAAATTTTTCAACATTGATTTTTTTCTGAAACTTTTACCACTGTAAGATGATGAGTTAGTTATGTCAGAAATGTAAAAAAAATGGGGGGTCACCGACTTCGTTTTGGAGAGAACATGCCCGGAAAAACACCCAAAATGTGACAAAATCGGGCTTCGTTAGCGAATAAGGCCAGTGTCTGTAAACCCAAATATATTGCAATTAAATCTTTGAAGTGAAATCTTCTCTGGCAAATATTGTTTAAGTGGACTTATTAAGTGAATTTAGTCAACTGGTGAGGTTCCTTAAAGATCAAGTTCGCATTTAGCGACCACAGTTTCACGCGCCTTGTCGCCGC
>OX421455.1:23657264-23669764 GCA_949126865.1 Montipora capitata | reverse complement strand
TATACCAAAATTAATTCACGAGGGTAGTTTAAATTGAAAAGCGGAACAGTAAAAGACGACAGTACCTTCCCTTGCAATTGGTCTTCTTCCTGATTTATTTATAGTGGGCTCTTCGATGTTTTGACCAAGCATTTCGATTTTACACATGTCCAGATAATTGTCATCACTTAATGAATTTTTTATTTTGCGGGTCCCTTTGCGACCCAAATTTTCGTTGCAGGGTATGTCTGTTGTGCGAGTCAGGCAAGTCGAGCGCTAGGAATAAATTGCTGACAATTTGGACAATTTATTTTAGTCTGTAAGCTTTGCGATTGTCAATGGCGGAGCAACGTCTGAGAGCAGAAACTTGTTTTATAAGGCTACTGAATTTAATTCTTTGCAACTTTTTTCAGACATGTTCTTCCTTTTGCAGAAATATTACTCAACCCTTAGATAACGCCAAAAACAAGTGGCTAATTTCCTTTGCTCAAAAGAATGATGGACCGCGACTGGCATTTCAGCCAGCCTGTTAGCTGTGGAAAATGATACACATTGATTAAAGGAAGAAGACTGGCTTATTGACCGTACATTTGCAGAAACATTTGAAAAAAGATACACGCAGACAAACACCCTTTTGAAGGCAAAGACCGGCATTTCGATGAATCCACGACATATACACGTCTATGAAAGCTTTCATAGAAATAAAACAGCGCTAGCTTGACACAGGAGGAAGGGAAATTATAATGCACGAACGAAACAAGGGGAAAAGTTGCTGTTGTTGTTGTTGTGCGCTTCCTGAGATTTTGCCTTCTGCGCTTTTAATGGCTTGGTAGGTGGGTCATGGTGGTAGTATGAATTGACAGAACAATGCAAGATTCCAAAATTTTATTCATGCTTTCATGTCACCACACTCCACGTTGTCAAAAAATACCCGTCCTAGATCAATGAATTGTTCTGTTGGCGACATTTGGTCTCGGACTCGGCCTCTGTGACGGTGTGATTGCCACACGTGGTCACGTTACCATGTGGTCTAGGTTTATTTCTCACGGGAGAAAGGAGACGCTAATCTCGTACCCAGATCTCACAGTTCCAGTGACAGAGTAAGATCTGGTTACGAGATTAAGGAGACACTTGGAACTGGGTTATTATTTTTAAATGGCTTTTTCCGCGACACCCTAGGAGCAGAGCCTCTGTGAAACCCCACCAGAGGGCGAGCAAGAGAGGCTCTACGGAAATCGTGTCGAGTCTTTTAAGCCGCCGCAGCCAAAGTTTCTGGGCTACTCAATCCTGTCAAACCGGTTTCAGCACCGCACGCATGATATTTTTGACAAGGCGAAGGTCAAAATAGAGCCTTCAGTACGAAAACCAATATGGAATTTAGGAGTGCGATCGAGGTTTGGCCTGGGTTTCAAACTGTCGCTAAGCAACGACGTGCGAATACTCCACAAACACTTAACACGATTTCTGCAGAGTCCTTTCTTTCCCGTCCAGTTAAAAACGGCTCTGCTGGCAGGGTGTTTCCAGGAATGGACGCTGAGGCAAAGAACTTCTCAATGGCGTCGCCGCACGCCTAGATACGGACGTGATCATGAATGAATGAACGAAAACTATCGAGTCACATAATTGTTAATTGTTTATCAAAGTCTATGATAGGGCATCTCTGCCTGCCAAAGCTCTTCCAACACACTGCTATTGCCAGGGAAACGAGTAGTGAAGGAGTTGATCATGCCTGTTGGACTTCCCTCAAACTCTGTCAGTGTTACAGAATTGTCAGCTACAGAAAATGCATGAAATAAATAAATATACATTGAATTTTCTTCTAGGAAAGAAGCAGTGTATTAGTATTCGAATATATATGTAACTATTATTTGATGACCATTGATTAACTACAAATAGGTTCCCAACATGTCGGATAAATCGGATAAGTCGAATAACGATCCATTTGAGACCTGAAATACTGGAGGGTGTTCTCACTAAAAATGGAAGTGAATTCTTCATTCTACAATTAAATGAAATATAAAAACTCAAGAGCATTTGTTCGTGCAAAATTTAGGTTAGGCAAGCTGGCTCGCTTTACTGAAATCCCGATTTTGCAAAAAAAAAAGGTCGGCTGACCGAGATTCCAGTCTCAGCTCCCGAGAACTCCGCCAGCTGAGCTGTAAAAATATCTGGTCTTTCAGCCTGAGTGCAGAAGTTAATTTTTCCAATGGCTTTGGAAAAACTTCAGGATTCTCCGGTTTTCCCCTACCATAAAAAACCACCACCTGATTTGATCTACCTAGTTACTTTAATTTGATTTTATTTACAATCTCCCCATTAATAATGGTAATTGAACTGAGCGGAGTGCAATTTGGTCTCAACTCATACGGGTGATTTCAAAATTGAGCGAGCGCGCAGCGCGAGTTTGATTTGAAATCACACGTACGAGTTCAGACCAAAATTGCACGACACAAAGTTCAATTACTCCTTAATTATATCCATCTAGAAATCGCACAAATAAATTGCTCAAATACAGGATTTCGGACAGTACCAATATTTTATTGATCCATTTGGAAAAAAAGTTGCAAAATTCGCCACACAATGTCTTCTTTGTCTGTCATTTTCCTGCGATTCGATTGTTTACTTTAAACATGATTTAAAATCTGATTAGCTGTTTTGGTTCAGTGTTCTTTTCTCATTGGTGTGGGAAAAGATACCACTTAGAACAAAAAATAGCGCGATTTGTGAATAAATCGCACTGCTGAGAGCCAATGAGATTGCAAGGATCACCAGCGATTTCTAAATGGATTTAATTAAAAGGAATACTGTCTTGCGCTCAGTAAATAAGCTTGAGACCATGCAACAAAATGACCATAAAGGGATTATTACAAATATGGGGTCACTTCGAAGTGAAGCTATTAGTCTCTCCCCTCGGAGCTTTTCAGGACTAATTTACAATGTTTTACGAGGGACTTTAGCCAGACTGCTTATTACACAGTTTAAAATTTATTTTAGGAAGTGAAAGATGCCCCCGTTCTGATAAGGTCAGACCACAACACCGGGGACTACGTCTCCTACTCTTATCGAATAGTGAGTGGATTCTCTTAACGTCCCATACTATTTAATTTCCAACAAGGGTTATGGGACGGGACCTCCGGTTTACAGTCCTTATCCGAGAAGACTTGAAAGTCTAACCATTTGCAGATGTAATTACAAAGGTAGCACATTCTCCTCAGTTATTTTAAGACCCTGAGTGTTGGTCCGGACGCAGTCGAACTCACGACCTCCCGCATGACAGCCCGATGCTCAACCAACTGAGCCACCCGTTGCATTGCTAAGAAGTCGCTATGAAATTCATATGCGAGATGGTCAAGGAAACAGGCCTAAAACAGGAAAAAAAAGCCCGAAATGTCCTTTTTGCGGGAACTGGAAATCGGGTAGGGAAGCGGCGTGGTCCAGTGGTTAGGGAGTTGTCCCGCGTTCAAATCCCGCTCTAATCTCTGGTTTGGATGTTTCTGGTTATCCCGGATTCAATTCTACCGCACTTTGTAAATAACCAACTGGTTGGCTCCAGCCAGTTGTGGTTCTTAATCATGTTTCTGTTAAGTTTGAATTGTTTCTTTCAGATTATTAAAAGTGGGGTGCCTGTGAACTAGCTTGATAGCTAAGTGCACTTCCACTATAAAGAAAGCGTTTACTTTACGTTTCTTCTAAAAGACACGAAGAACTTCGTGGTGCTTATAGTATCACATCGATTGTCAATAAAGCCCACCCTCAATAAGAGCCACAAAAGGCATCATCTCGAGGCTCTGGGGAATAAATGTAACGATTTGCATGAGTTTATTCCCCAGAGCCTCGAGATGATGTCTTTTGCTTGGGACTGAATTTTAATATATCGAAAGTAGGCTATTCAGGAATCGGACTCGACCAACATTCCGGAATAAAACAATGCTCTTTTCAATCCCCAACTTCAACATCACTCGTGTCTCGGAATAGTTAACGGCATTAAGTTTTCCCCAAATGCCACTCCTCAAGTAAGGATAAAGTAAACCAATCAAAACTAGAAGTAATTACACGTAGCCGACACAAAGCGCGGGAAATGTGCGCGCGCGAGACACGATTGATTTCACTTTTGATTGGTTGAAAAAGTGGCGCGAGAACTTTGAACCAATCACTTAGTGAAGTAATGTAAAACCAAAGCAAATCGCTAAGTACTTTCAACACTCAATTGAAAACCGCTCTAGGATAAAGTGCTGCATTTACTCTGACCGAAAAATAACGCTAATCTTTACCCTCGCCTTACTGTTACAAATAAGTAGCAAATGTTGGATATCAAAATTGGGCTTGCATGTAATTACTCTTGCATTTCTGGAAATAAGTGAAACTCGGCACAAATTCCGGGGTCAATTCAATAAAATAAATAAAAGAGTTACACGTCAAGTTTTTACTCGGGTAAATTACGCGTGTAAAGCCCAACTTGTAAAATCACGAATTCAATAAAAGATTTTTCTACACTCACACGTGTAGCCCGGGTCACGATACAATTGTAATGCACAACTGTAGTTTTACTATTGTAACTGTTCCAATTGCACGAGGTTTATTTGTTGGCCCACTGCTGCAAATAGATACTCGAATGCCGTCACAGAGAAGCGATATTTCTCCCGAAATTCACGTGGATTTTCAATGTCAAGCAACCCGTCTTTCCTCAAAAGTTCTAGGCTGCCGAATAACTCAGTGTCTCCATAGCTCTTCAAGTTCTTCTTCGCTCGACGAGAACATATCAAAAGTTCGGAAGACGCTTCCTACAAGTCGTACGTTAAGCTTACAAGTTCCGCTAACTTGCACTTGTAATTACCAATCAAGCAACGCTATGATCCTCGCAGTTATGAACGCAATTTTTGCAATTGCGTAAAGAAGCCTGAAAAATTCAGGACCCCGTTGAAGTCCTAAATTTTTCAGGCTTCTTTACGCAATTGTAATAATTGCGTTCATAACTGCGAGGATCATAGCTTCACTTGATTTCATATCCGCAGTTCATATATGATCCATTTCATATATCATTTCATCGTTGTAATTAACAAATTGGACGATTGTAAAGATAAAGTCGGCGGACTCCTGTAAAACTCTTACTGAATTTTGCACGGAACAAATTTCACAGGTGTAGCGCTACACCTGTAATTACAAGTCGGAGTCTTGTAAAGATGACTTGAAACGATGTTTATTGAACTCATTTTTGAAAAACATGGGTTCAACTTGTAAACTACACGTGTAACTTTTTTATTGAATTGACCCCAGGAATGAAACTCGCGCCACATTAAAAAATATAACTCGAGCCACATTCGGAAAGGAGGTGGAAAGACGGCATTTTCTTTACTACACACTCCTTGCTTTTAAGAATTGTCTATTTACCTCCTAACGTTGTGTGAGCTTGTACGAATATTCTTCTCGGTGTCTTGCGTGCAAGCACTGTCTTTCGCAGAGCTAGAAATTCATCATCGACCACGGAGTATTTATCGTACAAAGCTTTCCCACCAGTGTAATCAGCTGTCGACTTATAAACCTGTTGTAAAATATGGAATCAAGTGACCAATGTCGTAATGGAAAGATGGCTATGAGCATACACAACTACTTTCAATTCTTATCCCACATTAGTAAATTTTTAACAGAATTTTTTTTTTATTAAGCTCTTACTTACCGAGCGCGAGGGCTGTACTGGGGAATATTGGCCCGAGGTCGTGGGAGTCCATCGGTCCGTACAAAAACGACCGAGGGACAATATTCCCCAGTACGGTCCTGAGAAAGTAAGGTTCGTAAGTTGTTTATCGAATGGCATCGCTTCTTTGAGGGATCGGACACTTCTCCACTTGGTAAATGTTCGTAATCTTCGTCTTCCATCAGCGAACTTTGAACGGCTGAGACTTTTACATGCAAAAACTAAATTCCGCTTGCTATAATTGTACTGTTGTGATGGAAAAAAAATATTTTTTTTTGTGTATCGCTGAACTTGAATTTCCCAGGAGAGAAAAAAAAAATAAGAAAACGGGCCGTTTCCATGGTAATGATCCATACAAGGGACCTTTCGATCGGAGGACGAGGACGAGTATGAGTACGAGTTTTCCGTTCTGAGTATGAGTAAGAGTTTTCCGTTCTGAGCATGCGCACTTCGAAAATGTCGACCTCCAAACCCTATGCGCATGCTCTAAAGGTCCCTACGTTAAAATCCTGACCGAAACCAGCCAATCAGAATGCTCCATTTAACCTGAGAATTGCTTGCGATATAATAATTCTTTTTAATTGTGATATCCTCCTGTCGATCAACAATCGCAATAATTGCTAAATAAAGAACAAGTGCAAAACATTGCGGATATTGGGATATTGTGAATACAGAGAAAACTCACCGCTTCGAGATATAAGGTGATAACGACCTATCGTAATGCGTTGCTTTCTTAACATTTTGCACTGATGTGATGCGGTCACATTTGTCAGTTACACAAAAGCAGAGAAAAAGTACGGAGAGTAACTGCCTTTAAAGACGGTGCCTATTAATTCAAAGGTATTTTTCTCGGTTTATGAATAAGCGGGAAAAGAAGATCTTAACAAGCGTTATTGAAATCCAAAAAGAAAATTGGGGGCAACCACGCATTTTTCAATCAAAATTAATCAACAAAATTTGTAAAAACTTTTAAAATACAAAGCGATGTATCATTTATGGAGTTCTTTTCCAAATTGAAGCTTAATTATCTCTGAAAAAAGCGCGGCTTTCCCCAATTTTCCTTTTGGATACCAAGAGTACTTGCTGAGTTCTGTTTTCTCAGGATACTTTTAAACTGCGCAAAAATATCCGTGTATTGGTAAGCACCACCAATAGGAAACCTGAGTATCTCGAGATGCGCAGAACGTATGCGCAGTAACAATAGTAGGCACCGTCCTTAAACCACTGAAAGACACCAACCCTCCCTCCGTCCCCCGCATTAACTGCTTATCCAAACAGGTAGACTCAACATGACGTATTTCTAAGCATTTTGCTGGATGACAATGACGGTCCTGACTCCTTCATGTTATCAGTCATCAATCGTTTGTCTCCTAGCTAGTCTAGTATTTTATACAGTTATTAGGAGGTACTGTAACTCGCTCAAGTTGTGTTTCTCCCTGTGTGGCTATTGTATTACGGGTATAAACTGCTTCTGTGTTTTTGAGGAAATGTCCAAAAACCACTCACGAAAAGAGAATGTGACAAATTGTGTTTTTGCCTTGGGTGTCAGATCATGGTTATTCAGAAAGAACTCCAAAATCCCTTTCCTCCCACAGCCGGTTAAACAAAACATTCGTGACACAAACCTGCAGCTTCCTGAGAAAGTTTCCAATGGCTGGTCTACCCACAGATTCTATCTTCTCTCTGTCCAGCGTTATCAACACATCTGGTTTGCCATCTGAGCCCTCTGCTAAAGTGGTCAGCTGAACCAAACCTTTGCCTGCTTCTAGGAGCACGCGCAGAATGACATAGCGTGCATGCATATGCGCCTGGAAGAGAACAAATTCTTTATTTGATATAAAACAAGTTTCTTTCATAAAATGCCGACCAGTAAGCTAATCTGGATCAGCGTGCGCGACTCTGAGTCCCTAAATGATTCAGGACAACTGTCCGTAAATGGCTGACCAACTAGTCTACTCTTAAAAAAAGGATGCAAATCGTAAGATCCGTCTCAAAAAACCTCAGTGGTCATAAACTTGGAAGGAGGGGGGCTCAAAGAAGTCATACACCGCTGGAAAAGGGAGTTGCCGGTGTCGAGGATGAAATTGTAGAAAGCCAAACGAGGCATCTTACTGAATATCCTTTAAACAATACGGTCAGGACACTATCACTTTTTTAAGTGTTGGCTGTGGCATTTTTACGTACCTGTCTCCATTTGTTATTTTCAGGTGTGAAAAATTCTAGTCCCAGAAGACCTGCTCGTACCATGTTGAGCCAATTGATATAAACAATGTTGTCTGCATCGGAACCTTCATGGCCAAATATTCTACAACAAAATAACGTAAGAGAAGGTATCATCAAAACGTATCCAGCCAAACTCACATTGACGAAGCACATCGTCAAAACAAACATTCAGGTAAAGCCAAATCTCAATAATAACAACATTTTAACAATAACTCAGCCATAACCTAAATACTGATAATCCAACAATTGCCTGATTACAATTCCACCAAAATTTACCCAGGCCACAATTCAGCCTTAACCCAACCATGACACAGCCCATGCACAACGATAACCCAACCAGAGCTCAACCTCGATGCAACCACAGCATAACTGCAATCACTGAGGAGCCCATCAGGGTGCTTCTGCTCCAACCTCATCTTAATCCAAGTCCTAACCCAGTCATGGCCCAACTCTCATGAAAACACAACCTAACGACACCTAAATTTAATCGAGCTATAACCTCACCCAATCCAACAATCTAAACGCGGCTTAACCTCAATCCAATAATAGCTCAACCACAATCCAACCATAATCTAACCGCAACTTAACCTCAATCCAATAATGGCCCAGCCACAACCTAACCTAGCTTAACCTTAATCCGACAATAGCCCAACTTCAATCCAACCATAATCCAGCCACAGCTTAACCACAGCTTAACCTCAATCCAACCACAACCCAACACCAGGTCGACCTTTCTGAACATTCGGCGGGCAATTTCAATGAAGGCTTTCAAATATTAATAACAAAGGAACAACTGAAAACACAATATTGTACTGACCTGAGAACGCGCTTCTCTGTACAGAGAAAGAGCCCCACACATTCAGCCCGACATTCCTCGTATGAGGAACTCAACTCGGCAAACTTAGTGTACCACGTGTCTCCCTCCATATAACAGCTAGTGATCTGGAATCCAAAACGATTCAACAAGTCACACTGACTGGTTTCATATCCAGTTGTTGGAAAATTTGCGTGCGATTTTTTTTTCCGCCAACCACTGAGAATAGCAATGCAAAAATTAAGCATTAAAGGTGCTACCGAACGTTTTTGAATTCTTACCTTTTCACCGGTTTCCGTGTGTTTCACAGTTTCAATATCAAAATTGTAGGAACCATCGGCCCGCTGAGGAAAAAGAGACTGGTTTATCAGGTTTAATAATATTGGCTGACAGTAGTGCAGTTCAAGTATAACACAGTGCAAAAAGTGTAATACACCAGACGAGTCCAAAAAGGGTAATTCCAGTGCAAATTACACATCGAAATTCTGGATTATGATTGGCTCTTTTACTCCCCAAAAATCTGCATAGGCATTGTTTTCGACTTCTTTTAGGACATTTAGGAAATTGCAAACAATGGTTATGCGAAAGGTTTTTTTTTTAATTTTTTTTTTTTTGGGGGGGGGGGGGGGTAATAGAGGTGTATTGTGGGATTGTGCAAGTAGCGAATTAACAAGTAATCACATGATTTTTACTCGTGCTTATTTCTTCCAAATTGCACTTGAAATCATGTGATTACCTATACTAAAAGCACAACGTACAGCAAAACGGCTCAAAAGCCTTTAATTAAAAGCCAGTCATTCTGTTGTAGTTCGCGTGCGCTTCGCATGTGCTATGAACGCAGCAGCTCTACTTGCGTTTCTTCTCCCTCGGACTCTAAATGTAGCATTAAACATGAAGCCACTCTATCAAAGAAGTGGCTTTGGCCCCTACTTTTCGTTTCTATTCCCTCAAGCGCGACTGAATGATCCAAGATGGCAATTTACAGTTACAGCGAAACGTAAACAGAACCCTTAAAAGAAGCTTCTATCGCGATGAAGGTGGACGAGGATTTTAAAAACAAGGAATACAAAAACACAGTTGAAAATGTTACGAACGGCCTGCGGTTAGGGGCTTTTTTGTTGCTCAAATTACCAAAAAGATGTCGGAGAATGTTCGCATTTGCTTATGGTATCGCGCCTCAAAACGTGCGTCTTCGAGTTTAAGTCACTTACAATTGTCTTACTAATAACTGTACTACATGTACCTTAATGAAGAGTTTTCCGCTTCCATGACCTAACAACTCATGAAGGCCAACTTGGACCTCAAACGCAGGGCCTTTGAGTTTCGTGAATAATTCCTGAAAAAGGCAAGTAAAACAATTAAAAACTCAGTATTTTATTTCTACTGTATTCCCATTTATGGTTGGTTGCTGGTATACTAGTAGGCTTATTTAGCAACAGGACAGGAACGTCAGTGGCGACGTCGCGTGCAGTGAAAATACCAATGAGAATTCAGAATAGACTAGAATCCACTTTTTTCTTCTCTATTCTGAATTCTCATTGGTATTTTTGCTGCGCGCGACGTCGCCACTGACGTTCCCGTTCTGTTGCTAAGTAAGCCTAGTAACTAAACGACGAGACTCCAAAAAACTCGCCTCTGCGCTACTGTGTAAAGCAAGATCCCCGGAGATTTGGCATCGGTTTAACACTCTAGCCTCTTTCTACGTTATGCCTTGGTTTTGTATCCTGGAAAACCATCGACGATGTAATATTTCAATTTCTCGGCCGTCTATGGTGTTCCATCCCCGCCAAAAATCAAAATTCGTTTTTGATATTCAAGTTTAACACTCATCTTCCAACTTATGGAACTAACATTTGAGTTAAGCACTCAACATCAAACTTTTTAATTCCAGTGTTCTCCGGGATAGGTGGTATCAATGTCTTGAGATTAATGTTAAACTTCTTAACACCATGTCGAAACTTCTCAGGTTTCAATTTGTAAAATTTAAACGCAATGCCGAAACAAGAACACACACTTGCGAGGAAAACATACACGATTTCATATTTTGCACGGTTGTCAAAATGTAAGGAAAGATTACGTTTTTGCAAACGTTGGCCGTGTAGCACTTGTATTTTTTGAACAGACTTATATTAACTGATTAGAGTGTAACGTGAGGTGCTAGGCTTCTACCCCATATGCACCATGAGAGCGTTAAGTTTGTAAGAGTTTTTCTATGTCCTTGTGTGGGCCCATTTCCTTTAGTAGGGTTAAAGCTCACATGGTTCATATGGGGTAGAAACCTAGCACTTCACTTTACACTCTAATCAGTTAAGTCTGTTCAAATATAAGTGCTACATGGCCAACGTTTGCAAAAACGTAATCCTTCCTTGTCCTTGTACATGTTCATTGCCGTGACTTTAACATCTTCAGTTCCAACGGCCTGCTCCCGTCTGACCTTGTAGCTCAGTCGCTAGGGCAGCGGTGACCTAACCCGAAGGCCGTGGGTTCAATTCCCACCCTGGTCAGAGTTTTTCTCTGTTCTTGTGTGTGCCCACTTCCATTAGTAGGGCTAACTCTCAAATGTTCATATGGGGTAGAAACCTATCACTTCAAATTACACTCTAATCAGTTAAGTCTGTCAAAATAGTACTCTTCTCATTCAACGTTGTCGCGAAATATCCAGTTCGTCTAGCCGATTTCGTCAGTTGGATTACCTAAATACAACATCGTCGAGAAAAGTTGACTTCGCATTGCAAAGGGAGTGCGATTTCCGCCACAAAGGTATCGAATGTCAAGCGTGACGTAGCCTCCTCTCGAAAGGGCCTGGATCAAGTCCGAAAATCAGGATAATGGCGGCTTTGTACAGTTTTGTGTGAGCTATAAATGACCCTTATTTTCAGGATTGAAAGATTGGAAAATTCCAGCGGAATGGGATCAATAGTTCTAACATTAGACTATATAATTGGGATGCTGGTCAATCTTGATGTACCTGATTATATCGTCACTACAATGAGCACTCCCTATGAGGCCTTAAAATATACATGTAGATTGAAGCGAATCACAGTTCCAACGCACAAGTTGACCAAGGTTATCATGCCCAGCCAAATCATTCTGGCGCTCGAGGAAGGCCATCGTTCGAAATAACGCCAGAGAAACTACCCTTTTTTTACTGGCTCAAGGCTTCAAAGTGAAGGAAATTAGCACTATGTTAGGAGTTTGAAAGGAGAATGTCCGTGTTCGGGTTGAGTGTGTCTGGTTAGTGTTTTTCCCTTTTCTTTTTACCCCTTACATTATACAGTATGTTTTATTTTAAATTGCTTGCTCTTAATTTCTGCTAGGATCTCCCAGCAGGCAAATAACCGATAATTCTCTTAAAATATTTCGTAACTTTTAAGTTACACGAGACAAGGCGATACAACGTCCAAGATCCTACTTGAAAATGGCTTTTGCAGGAGTATTTCAGTTACTGTACCTCTCTCCACTTCATGAATGTTTAAAAAGTGTCGTACCCTCATTGCCATTGATTTTTGGCGGGGATAGGACACCATTGCCGTCACCAGGTTTTGCCAACTACTAAAAGCTAGAAATCACAAACACCACGATCCTCTGGAAAGATCGTCAACCAATACGAGGAAATCGGAATTGCTCCTATTTTGTCGGCGACTTCTGGTTTTTTGCGATTCTCAGTAAATCATACAGGCTCGAAATAGTTTCTCTTTTTTTCAAACAAATAAACATATTCTGTCCTTAGATACAGTTAGGTTAATCATATCATGACGAAATTTGGCCAGGGTATTAAGTACCTATCATAGA
>OX421455.1:23639764-23652264 GCA_949126865.1 Montipora capitata | reverse complement strand
ATTATGAGCATTACATTCCATCTAGATTTTCCATGCAAATGGTAAACGCTCTTCGAAAACACTACATACTTCCAAGAAATGCAAGCTGTGTATGACAAACGTCACGAAGTGTCCCCAACCTCTCTATTTAAGAAAGAAAAGCTATCGCTAAAAAGTGTTAAAGTGTCGCTCTAGCTCTCCTTCTTGCGTAGGCTGGAAAAGTCATCGCGGCCTTATCCTAAGCTAAACGTAACTCGATCTCTAACCTTTCAGCTACTAGTTCACGTTTTGACTTGAAGAAAAGCATGCAAACCTTTCGACAACTAGCACAAAATAATGTTCAGTCTTTCTACCCAAATTTTGAATACGCATTGTTTCCCGTTTCTCTTGGGACTTACAATGGTCAAAATGCTTATTCAAAAGTTGGGTGGACAAAAAAAAAGTATTATGATCATAATGGTATTTTCCACTTCACGTAAGACGGAAAATAAGACTTACCTTCATATTCTGCTCGTACACCAAATGGGTCCCTGTACGTCTCAATGAATCCTATATAGCTGTGAAAAAAGAAAATAGTAATCATAATTATGAGGATGATGATGACAGTGAAAGGAGACCAGCCATGCTACTGAACAAACTAAGATTCTGTTCTGCTTTACAGCTTTAATTTCATTATAAATCAAATTGTACAACTTGAAGCAGTTAATAACCAAATACTTTTAACAGTGTTTTAAGATGGGTGGCATAGCAAATCGCCAATGATTCTTGTAATTATTAAGTACAATGAGACTGGCGTGATACTTTAACTGAAAACAAAAGACTGAAAAAAAACAAAAACAAAACAAAACCAGGAACAATAGCTTTATCTTTGAATAAAATAAAAGCTATAGAAGGTTTTCATTTGATCTACAGCCGCCATGTTGGTGCAGAGGACAATAGAGAAAAACGTCTTTTGGGAATTTAACTATCATAGAGCGGTTTTCAATTGAGTGCCGAAAGTAATTAGGGAATTGCTTTGGTTTTGTATTAATTCACTCAGTGATTGGTTTAAAGTTCTCGCGCCACGTTTTCGACCAATCAGAAGTGAAACCAAAACCAATCGTGGCTCGCGCGTGCACATTTTCCCGAGCCTTGTGTCGGCTACGTATAATTACTTCGAGTTTTGATTGGTTTACTGGATTGTCTCCGTCCTTTTTGATTGGCCAAAGTAATTCCTTTGGTTTTAGTTTTTTTACGACATTCGATTGGAACTCGCTCTCTAATGCCAAACACGAGCCATAATTTGTTATTGCTTTGTGTACCAACATGACCGTCTCATCACGTGATTGAAACTTTCTATTACAGTACCAAATAATACAGTGAAGATTCATGATGTAATCTTCATTTTTGTGCACGTTATCTCGACATGTTTTAAAGCATGCACAAACACGGCAAAGTAGTGTCTAACGCACAAAGCCAAACAAGGAGAACACAACACGTTTTTATAAACTTAAAGTGGTACTACGACCAAAAAAAAAAATTGTTTTTCCTTTGGATTTCAAAACTATGTTAACTAAACACTAACTCACCCAAGTTTTAAGTTATGATTTTAAAAAGACACCTGTTTATTTTAGCTGGAATTTTCTTATTTATTGGTCCGCCATTACTAACTTCAAAATCTTGAGAGAGCTGGGTCGAGGAGAAAATGACGTCAAACACTCACTAGTTTAAGAATGCAATGCGCGTGTACGCGGCCTAATTAATATGCAGCACGGGAGTTTCGGGCTTTCAGACTTTTCAACCCGTGTTTTGCATATATAATAAATTGCGTTTACACGCTGAAATTTTAAGCTAGAGTGTAAATGAGGTCATTTTCTCTAGATCCAACCCTCTGAGGTCCAATCGGCCAGTTTTGAACGTGAGTAATGGCGGACCATGAAATCCAAAATAAACAGCCTTTGGATAAAACTCAAAGCTCAAAATTTTGCCAGTTAGGTGTTAAACGAACACGCTTTCAAAATCAGAAGAAAAAAAGGAAATGATTTTTTGATCATAGTACCACTTTAAATGAATCATTGAAGATAGCATGACAAGTAACTTCTCACGTTTCCACAATGGGTCCCTTATCTCTAATCCAGAACCTTGAGCCATCTTTGTGAGCATCAATTGAGCCTGTGTTAAAACTGCGTATGTAGTTTTTTAGCATGGAAAGCTCATTGTCATTGGAAACAAATTCCTGAAGTCAAAAGACATAATGAAAACAGAAATAAAGAACATACTGTACTTTGGGCAAATTTATCTCTGTTTCTACAAGACGTTTAGAAGGCAGAATCTTTTTCCACTCAGTTCTGCGGTGTCCGATAACCACATGCAAATATTGATACGTTGCTTCATTAACTTGAATTGCGCATGTTAACACGCGGTATCGGATGGTTTCTCAAGACTTCCGCTGCTTCAACAGCTGTTGTCTTGCATTAAAAAGGTCACTGAACTAACAATAAAATATCATTAATGAACAGACATGAGCTAGCTCATACATGCTAATGACCTTCCGAAAAAATACATTATTGATGCGCATGTCAAAAACGCAGACGCCTGTGCGCAATTTTCGTAGACCACGTGTTTATTTGGACGCTTATTTCTTCACTGCACTGTATTAATTTATTCACCTGCATAGTTGAAGAAAAGATGTTGAATTGCCACTACCCAAGAAGACGAGCAGAAAAAATATTGTAAGAACTTGTATTAAGACATAACTGTACACGAAAGTGAAAGAAAAGAAGCAGAAAAAATGCTTCTCTCTTGTCTTCTGTGTTTCTCAGCCGCTTTAAGTCAAGGGGTTTTCAGTGTCACGGTAAACATTCTTCCAATGCTGGAAAGATAAACCAACAGTGACAATAAAAAAAAACAAACCGGTCATTTTAAAACGCAGATCGTGCCGATTGCAGATTGTGCAGATTGAATACTTTTTCATTTGGTAACCAGAAAAAGGTTCCCCAGATCGACATGTGATGTCCCTTTATTTGTAAAAATATACCCAAACAATGCATTTTACAACACGTACAGGAGACGCTTGATGTTTCGTTTTGTGATTACCTAAAGAAAAAAATTCTAGCTACCTTTAGATTCGAGCACTAATTTTCTGTTCTGAGCATGCGCGATAGTCTTGGAGATCGAACATCTCGAATATCACATGGGATGACGCGTCACGTGGCGATGACGCAAAACAGCGACCCTTCTTTACGTCTTACGTCTTGGTACTAGGCCAACACTCAGAGCTCTTGTCTCCCTTAGTCGAGAGAAGAGCTCTGGGGTCGAGATTGGACTTCAATGGCTTCAGCAGAAAATAACATTGCTCATGAAACTATGCAGAATAACACATTGTTTTTGTTGGAGTATAAATTGATCTGCGTATTTGAAAGGGACTTCCCTCTCAGGATACTTCTCGTTACGAGCTGAAACACAAAGCTTGCATGCGGTGAAAACAGTGTTTGACCACCTTAGAACCGTTCTTGTTTGAAAAAGAGGCAAGTAATAAAGTATGCTCGATCTGCACAATCTGTTATCTCCACGATCTGCATTTTAATTAAAATGACCGAAGAAAATAGCCTGAAGTAGCATAGAAACATACTAGAAGACCAGAAACTAAAAAAAAAGCAACGAAAGTTCTTCTTTTTTATTTAAAACTTGCCCATATCTTTTGCTTTTAAATGCAGCCGTTAATTATTCTGTTCGTCCACTTGGGACACTTGTGGCTTAGATCTAACATGTGCTTCAGTGAAAGTGACAAAAAAATAAAAAATAAAAATAAATTGTATTATTGGTGCTGAACAAGTACATGTAGACATTAATTATTTTTGCCAAACAAGAAAGCGCTTTGCATAAGCAAGGATGCGTTCGATTGACCCTATTCCGGAATAAGAATACGCGGAGTGATGATTTAAAACGATATGTCCGGCATTTTGAAGCAACAAGGATAATAAAGATATGTTTAAAATAGCATTTTAGCAGGTGTTTGACAAATTTTAATGTGAATCTCCTTAAAAAGGAAGGATTTCTAACTTCTATTCCATGTATTCCTATTCCGGAATATGGTCAATCGAACGCACTCCAAGTTGTCGTAATGATGAAAAAGTCATGTAATGTAAATTTGGTGAGGAACACATTGCATTCTAAGTTCCATTAAGTCCAAATTTCCCTTTAGAAAAGAAGTCCAAAAAAAGATTAGTTGTAAATGGCTCATTACAACAAAATGTTTAAAATACAGAGTGGATACTGAATACTTTTAATTCAGTGTAAATACTAATAATAATATTTTTACCTTTGCCTTTTCCAGATTTTCTACAACATTTTTTAAAATTCCTGAATAGTCTCCTCTTTCGACTCTGACTGTGCAGCTTTTAAATTCATGTGAACCTAAAATGGCTGCCACTTCATCTTCTTCTCCATTTGCTCCAAGACATGGTTCAGCTGCATTGACACAATTAATAACCAGTGTAAACAACGGAAAGGTGCCCGAAAGCCCCCTGTTTAGGAAATGGCAATATGATACAGCAGATTGTTTTTAACAACAAAAGTCATTATTATTATTATTATTATTATTATTATTATTATTATTATTATTATTATTATTATTATTATTATTATTATTATTATTATTAATGTGACTAAATGAAATTTAGGCAAAGTTAAAATCGAGGCATTGCTGGTCAGCAGTGTTACAAACTAAAGCTATTGGGTTAAGCACCCTTTGCATGCTCCAGGGCATTCAATACTAGCTCAACATTACAGATTGTTGCGGATCTTTCAGCTGCGCTTTTTGGTTCGCCTTTTGGCTCCCAACCACCTCTCCCACTGGCAGGGATGGAATGCTAAGTATTCCACTGACTGCTGCATCAGTGTGACATGTTCCAGGTGTTGGACTGTGGTAGGCTTACAACCCCTTGTTGTGTGTGGACATGTGCGTCCATCACAATTCTCTTTGATGATGATGATTACATGTACATGTATTATTATTATTATTATTATTATTATTATCATTATCATTATCATTATCATTATCATTATCATTATCATTATGTATCATTATCATTAATTATTATTATTATTATTATTATTATTATTATTATTATTATTATTATTATTATTATTATTATTATTATTATTATAAAATAATAAATATTATGAATTTTACACAGTATAGCATTACTGGAAAGTCTAGGGCTGGCAGCAGGAAGCTGCCTTACATTAGCACTCAATAACTCATCTAAGGATTCTTGTAGAGCCTAGGAGCATGGTCTTCTGCATTGTGTGTGCCTCCAGGCCAACATGGATATCTTGCAAATATTTTTCTATTATTATTATTACTATGATCATCATCACCATCATCATTATTATTAGTAGTATTATTATTGAAAATTCAACCAAACAATCTTGGGCACTAAATTACTGTTGCATACATTAAATAATTTTTTGACCTCACCAGTTGTTGCAACAGAAGCTAAGCGAAGAATGTAATTCTCACGACCATCCTCTTCCTCCTTAAAAAGTCTGGTGTTGTAGGTCTCTATTGTCTGATTACGCCAAATAAGAATATCAAGAAAGAATTTCATAAGAACAGAAAATGACCCAAAACTAACAACAGAAAAAAATCATAGAGCCTTAATAAAAATAATTATTATTACAACAAAAGGGTCCATTATTAATCAGTTATTACAGTCAAGCTATGTCACACATCACTGATGTCCACAATGCAAGCTGAAATTAACATTCTAATTCCCCAGCTTTGAAGCTTCTGAATTTTTTTTGGGAAAATTGCTACGAAAAATGCACAATAACTGAACAATAATTCTTCAAACGATTGAAATAGTTTTCACTTTTCAAACAATGTTAATTTTATAACAAAATTAACTAAAGTTCACAACTAACTATTTTCTATACACTGTATTTATCAAGGAAAATACATGTATCCACAAGAATTAAGAGCTAGTTGGTTATGCATGACATACAGCTTTCAGAATGTTTAACAAATGTTAAACTAGTGGTTTGAAATTTTCTTTGAACAACTTTATTGAATCATGCCCTCCTTTCTTCATTACTATGTAAACCAATCTACATGTTGTTTTCCAATCAACATTAAGGGTTTCAATAAAATTTCAAGTTGGTGTCTGGTTTGGGTATAGAGTAAAGTGAGTGTTGACATTGTCAAAATGATTTTCAATCTTTAATTGGTTTGAAACAATTAATATGTTTCTAATTACTTCTGACAACTTTGGGAAAAGCAGCCGCCTTCTCCAAGTGAAGTAGCCAAATGAATCACAGCTTTTTGTTGGCTGTCAGTGCTTATTGGAACCACTGTCAACTGCCAAGATCATTCCTTGTCCCAGAAACTGATTTTTCAAAATAATATAATTATTGTATGTAAATCCAAACACACTATTCAAGTTTATTTCTCCATTTTAAAATAATTATGATGCCAAAAAAAAACAACAACAACAACAGCAATACCTTTTCTTTCATAAATTTCTGAGCAAATTCAGCATCATCCTTGCTACAATTGCTAGAATAATAAGTTGACAGACCCTGAAAATTAATTTTCATTAAATGAGCACTTTTTAATCAGGTGGAACCACTAAGGTAATAACAGTAGAAAACTATAATTATTGATAATACACTGTAAATCAACATGAACAAACTTCCTGTATGACTTTCACATCAAAATAATGAAGTACTGTACATAACATACAAAATATTGCAGACTGCTCATGTGTCTAATTAACACCAATCAACACTCAAGTGGTTTGAGATATCATTTTATTGACAGAAGAAAGAAACTTTGCCTAAATGGCTTCAAAGTACAAGCTTTAAATTATTGTAAGTACTTTTGAGCACTCACTTGGAGAAAATTAATTGCACAAAATTGGTAAGAAAATATTATAGTCATGTATAGACACCGTTGATACCCTGAATAAAAGCACGGCTGCTTTTGGCAACAGTGCCTTCAAAAAAATTTAAACATTCAATTTGTTAAAAATTTTAACAATATACAAGCTCTGTCTGACACCAAAAGTCTTCCCTGCCAATCTAGTTTTATAGTCTTACGTTTTAAACATTGAGCCTGTGGCTCGGGCAACTGGGCAACAATGCCTCACGTATGACAATAAACTTGATTGATTGATTGATTGAGACTCAACATTTTTCTGGGATAAACTTTGGCAAACGCTCCTGTATAATTAGCCTTTCTCTAGTATATAAAGAACAGAAGGAGACAGATCATGTCTCTTAAGTGATGAACGACAGTGTATCTTGGGAAGTAATTATAATCTTCCAAGATACACTTAAGTGGATTAGTTACAGTACATGTAGTGTAGATTCAAACATTACTCATCGTGTGCCTGTCTTACATACGAAAATGTCTTTGATAGACCCACTAAAACTGTTTGTCCAAGTTCTTCCTAGATGAGCAATGTAGGTCCTTTTACTTTCCTGTCTTTACTCAAGACAAATGACATGGCCTGTCAATTGATGCATAATTTGCCTGAACAGATGCATCTACTACAAACAATAAATGTGACCAATGTACATGTAATGTTAGTCATACTTGTTGTCCTAGACCAAGTTGCCGTGTTTTGGGGCTGAGAGAGTACATAGCTTCACCACAGGAATTCCATAACTGTTCCATTCTCTTGGAGTCAGTTTCATATGCTTTGCTTGCAAAGAAGATTTTCCGTAACTTTTCCTGATTACGTTTAAAAAAAAACAAAAAAAAACAATGACAATTAACCTGCAAACATTTACAGCATATTTATTACTTAATAAATATACATGTACTAAGTAAAACATAGCAAATGGGGTAAATTTCTAAAGAAAAACGTCAGTGGATGATCAAAGCAATTTACTCACCCACTGACTGAAGCAGCAATATTAAGTTGTACAAACTAAGTTTATTTATTTATTTCTTTTTTTAATGACCAGGGAGATAAGGAAGCCAATATACATGTATTCAGGGTCTGCATTTTTTAACAAATCTGATTGGCTTTTACATGCAAGTCTCCCTACAGTGGTAAATTTACTCTCCTCAAGTCAGTTTCCTCAGCCATATTTCCTCACTTAAAATGTTTTGGCCAAGAAGTTATGTAAGACTCAGTGGCCTGTATTATAATAATTTTGCCACAATCATAATGCCCCAATTCTGGCTCTCCCCACCAAAATGTTTCAATTTTCATGGAGATTGTGGGACTTATAAAAAGCAATGATTTCACAATTAAAATGATTGTATTTAACTATCTCATTTTCAAATTTTAAACCACTTCACACAGGGAAGAGATCTGTTTACATGTATTGTTGTTTTTGTCGTTCAAATGTGCTAACCACAGGAACAAACCGAAAGACCCTTGGGTTCGACAGCCAATGAGGTTACGGTTCCAAGTGTTTGGCAATAGGTATGTGACATCAACGATATCTTCCGGCGTTGTTAGAGTTGTAAACAAGAAAACAAAAGAAAACAAGAAATTACTAATTTGCCAAATTGTTCAACACTTTCGATTTCTGAGATTTATATTTTTATTAACTTTAAGTTATTGAGATTATCAAAGACATTTTTTTGTTCGTATCTCCATCCATGAATATTAATATTCTTTGTTACTTCACCAAATAGGATTGTGTAAATTCTTCAAATAAACAAAAGGTACAGTATCTCTCAGACCTTTTGAAATACTGCATGTATAACGTTGTAGTTCAATTTTGACCTCCATTTTAATTTTTTTTTAACCAGTTGAAAATTTTTCAACCAGTACAGAATTTTTGAACCAGTCCAATTTTTTTTGTAACACCACCTACATGTATTTCAACATAATTGGACATCTTTCTGTAATTAAGTAGAACTCTTTATGGAGTGTGTATAAAAATTAATAAACCAGAGAAATCATTTTAAGATCATTATTATGGTGGATCCTTGTCTCTAGTGCTGTCAAAGACCAACAGTTTTAGTGATTAGGGTCAAATGCTCAGCTTGGTGATTTGGGTTAAGCATGCACTTTGAATGGTTAGCTTTCATGTACTAACTAAAAGGTTTAATTAAGGGACACTGTTCGATTTTTAGATATTAGGGTTAAGCTTTCAATTTAGTAATTAGGGTAATATGCACTGTCTTATTAACAGTTAGGATTCCAGGAGATGTATGACAACTGCAGGTGACACACTACAGACTGTGTACAAATAGCACTAATAAAACAGTATTTATGTATAAATACCCATTTGATTTGCGCTGATAAAGAGCATTTAAGTCTATGCACCCATTTTAAAATGGTTAGCTTTCAATGACTGTAATCAGTCTACAGTCTGCAAGTGTCAAACACTGCATTCTAGGTACAGTAAAGGATTGGCATGCGTTGTAGTGATTGGAGAAACTAATTTGAAGTGTTTAGTCTAAAACAGCCGCATGTTGCCTGTAATTGGGGTTAACTTAAGAATATTGGTTCATGGTTATTGGAAGTAAAGCATAAATTTCTTTCATATGTAGGTTATATAAAGCACCCATTTCAAATAGAGTTTGCACATTGTCTTCACTCTGACATTTTGAGTGCTAGCCCTTCTTCAGAGCTATAAACTCTTTTTTGTCTTCCACATAGTAAGATAATTCTCTTTCTAACCAAAAATTCTTTATTTCAACAAGTTATTTGGCAATATAACTTGTTTATTACAAGATTTGTTTATCAGATTTTCAAGTTAGGGTTAGGGTTAGAGCAGTATGCGACTACCGTCCGGAAAGTAACCACATTAAAATAACGTTATGAACAATGATTGTTATTATTAGCGAGCTTACGCAACAGGACGGCTGGAAGACTCAGGACGGCAGAATGACGAAAACATGTCGCGTAAGATCGGGAATGCACAGTCTCGCGCGACATTTTTTCGCCATTCTGCCGTCCTGAGTCTTCCAACCGTCCTGTTGCGTAAGCTCGCTATTATTTTGTAATGTTACGATATTAATAAACTTCATTTTATCTTGAAAATCATATTAGAAAATTTAAATAACAATTTATTTGTGAGTCTTTTCAATTCCTTTATTTCTCTATACAGAAATCTATTTCATTTAGTATTTTACACTATTTCATAGGCAACTGAGTATGGCATTCATATGTTTTATCACTGATAGATTTACCACAACTGGCTCTGGTGACTAAATGTGAATAAATTAAAGTTTGGACTGAGAGCAGCCTCGAATGAATAATAAAATATTTAAATATAAATTATTATGGAGAATTTGCATGATCTGCTTGTGTGGTCAAGTGGATCGATAAGAGAGTGGGCAACAGATCCAGAGGAAAATCTGGACTGGATCAAAAATTCTGTACTGGTTAAAAAAAATTTGACCTGGTCCAAAAAAATTAAACCAAAGATCAAAATTGAACGACAACAAAGTCATATGTACATGTTCTTAAGTTCAACTCTTGTTCTGTACCAGCACCAATCCTAATACAGCAAAAAGGTAGTGGGTAAAACATACCCCTAGTATTATACATGTACAAATCAGCAAAGCGTGCATCGAAATCATCCAATTACGATACCAAATGAGACCCATTAACCCCTTTTGCAAAATTGATTGACAGCAGAGGAAAAAAACACAATGATTGGAAATTGAATCTCAGAGTCTGAAAGTTAGAGTGTACATGTATTTAAAGCACAAAAATGGAATTTTAGTAACTTATTACCTTCTTTTTGTCGGCACGGCCATTAATGATATAAAATTCATCAGCTAATACAGTATAAAACAATGTAAACATTTAACATGCAATTATGTACATTGTACCTTTGGTAAATCAGGGACAAATTTTGTGTCTCCAAAAGATTTATAATTGCCAAGGTTACCGTAGAAAGCAGCAGCATAAATTAAGAAGTTCTAGGAATAGAAAATAGTCAATGTGAGAAAGTCTTACATTGGGACACTCCTTGAGTCCTACACGCAATTCTTTATCTTCACTATCCAGTCATTTCCCCTTCCAACTCCCCTTCCTGTCCAGTCAATGCTTAATTCCTAAATTATTAACAACTACCGGTACATGTATTCACCAAAGTGGAGGTGGCTAGTGGTGGATATTTACTGAGCTGCGAAGCGGGGAGGTAAATATTCACCACTAGCCACCAACGGAAATACGTCTGCGTTCGCAGGCTACCGACACTGAGGTGAATAGTTGATTAAGTTAATGGTATATACTAAAACAGTGAGATAATATAGCACAAAAAGATGATTTTAATTCATTTATTCCAGCAAAGATTACAACATTTTCGGATGCAAATTCCGTGCGAATTGCTTGGAGGTGAATAGCAAGGAATATTCAAAGTTTGAATAGCCAATCAGCGTGTGCATTCAACGCTATCCACTGTTTTACTATATACTATTAATAATAAATACTGTAGCTACATGTAATTGCACTCAACAACAAAAACATTTGCTATTTTAAAAACATGATGATAAGAGGGTAGATTAAGTCTGAGCACAGGGTCTAAAAGATTACTAGCACGTGTACATGTAGGCTCTAGCACTCATTTCATTTTTATTTTATTATATTATATTTTATTTTATTTGTCCATTATATTACATTTGTAATGATTTCTCTAGGATTAATTATCTGCTAATAAAACACATATAATGGCAGGAGATCTAATTAGCAAGCTCTGACTAATCAAGCTTTTCTAGGACGATCCCCTATCTGCAATTTATAATCTATTGAAAACAGAAGATGGATAATCAGACTACCAGTAACTGTTAAGTGTTACAGGTTTTATCCTATCAATAATTGACATAACTATTCTAACAATGTAAAATACTTCACTTTTGCACATAAACGTCATTTATTAATCATTAATTTCAGATTTAAAAGGTTACAATATCTCCGAACTTACGAAAGGCATACATTTCACTGCGGCACAATAAACTTCTGAATATTCAACACAAAAGTCTAAGTAAGTCAGATTTACTGCTTGCTGTCAAAACAACAACTTAAAATATTAAGGTTGGGAGGGGACACAGGAAACGACAGGTATTCCCAGCATTAAACATTTCCCCATATGTTCCCACTATCCCCGGGGGTCGGGGGGTGGGGGAAACAAATGACTAGTGCATTAATTCGAACTATTATTTTTTTTTATAACCGACCTCAAATTCTTCCTTAGAGGGGCCATCTTCAGACCCCAATGTCCTTTCTTTAAGCTCCTCAACAGTCTCCGCGTGGAACAAGTGTTGTAGAAGCAAAAAGATTGCTGGCGATTCGGGAGAAGTTTGAAGCAAACAAATAAGAGAACCCTCCCAGGCGGCTCGACAAAGATAATGAGCGTAAAGCTTTTCTTTCTCAGTTAATCCAGAAAAAGCCGTTTTGCAATCCAAAGGGTTGATATCAATGTGTGGGGAAATAATGTATTGAGACAAGTCGTCCACCTCCTCTGCGGAAGCCATAGTTCACTTTAGTGGCGGAGATCTGGCGGAGAGGGAACTGAAGAGAGCTCAAGTAATCAGCGGCGATTTACTTTTCCGATCCTGCATC
>OX421455.1:23618347-23625847 GCA_949126865.1 Montipora capitata | reverse complement strand
GGTTGCAAACAGCTAAGGCTGAATTTGCAGTTGCAGGCAGCTCTTCAAAGGGAATATTTTCATAGTATTTTCTCCTCTTGAATTTCTACTGAGAAATAGGAGGATTCCTGCATAGTAAGGAATCTCCTGTAATATTTGAGAATTTCAATTTGATCACGAGTGTAAATGCTCATTGCCATCGACAGCCTGTCCGCAAGAAGTAAACCTTGACGACGTTGTGAGTGTCACGTGAATACATTGAGTCGCGCATGTGCGGAAAGGGACTTGTAGGATACCTCGTCGAGAACCTAAAGGATTGAGCGAGAAACACGTGTTTACTGTATTTAGTTCAATAAATGTTGAGTTAAAACGGAAAAGTCTTCGAAGTGTTAACGTGATACTGAGAATATGGAGTCGACATCTTGGACCAGTCTTAAAGTCTGGTCAGAGTTGCACCCTGCATTAGCACGATGCCGCTGCACGTTGGCAGTACGTGGTCTTCTTATAGTGTTTCCAACAGCCTGAGCAATCACTTCAATCCGCACCCACATGGCGTTCCAAAACTCATCTGTTCTGTTGTTTTGAACGCATGCTTTCGAAACGTGAATATCTTTGTAAGCTTCCCTTAGGTTGCAGTATTTTGCCTGCAGAGTCTTTGTAACACATGCAAAAAAACTAAGAACAGAGCAACGATAAACTGTGAATCATTCAAGAGACCAACGTGTGCACTCGCTTCAACTTGTGCGTCTCCTCTACTACAGTTTGCTATCTTTTCCAGTGCTTGAATTACGGAACAATACTTCGGTAACAAAGCTGAGAGAGTTGTAACTCTGGCGGTCCAGCGGGTTGCACAGAACTTTAGAACAGTGCTTGTATTCGACCCGCGCTGAATAGCATCAAAGAATTTGATAACGCTTCATTGCTTTCGTCAGAGGCTTGTCTCTGCATCCAGATTTGTAAGTTTCAGAAAGCCAAGAAACTCTTCGCATACTTCACAATTCTTGTTGACAAAACGTGCACAGATACTAAGTTGTTCAACATCTGAACAGTCTTGAATTTCATCTGCCATCACACTCCAATACTTTGGAATTCCTTGAACAATTCTTGCCTTGATTTTGTTTTCGCACAAAGATATTATCTCGTTCTGTATTTGAGGTGACGTGTATTTTGCGTTGGGTTGTGAAAATTTCAAATGTTGCGCTAGATCATCATCTGTTTTGGCTCTCCAATGACGAAAAAAGAACTGAAATTGCCATCCTCTTCATTTTGTTTCGCGTCTCAGTTTCCTCTGAATGCGATGCCTCTTTGCCCCAAAACTATGATAAGGTCGATTATGGACAAGATACCTTAATTTTCCTCCTGCAAATTTGTTCCTTGGCAACCTGCTCTATAATTTTGGATGCTATATCATTTCTTGGTTTGAGATTTTTAACCAGTTTAAGGCTCTCTCTTCAGCCATTTGATGCTCGGCACTGAGCATGTGCTTATCAAGTGCATTTTCCTTAACTCCAGAGTTGTTTTCCAGTTCTTAAATACTGTCTTCACAAATAAAGAGTCTGAATTTTCTTTGCAAAAACAAACACAGTAGCAACAAAAAATACTATCGTTTTGAACACTATAACGTATCCATGGCCGAGAGTCCATCCATGAAACGCCTACCACATGTGACAGGAAAGTTGAATTCAGCAGAAGGAGTAAAATGATCAGTTAGGAGGTTGCTCATTGTCGGGTCTGTTAATGTTAAACAAGCCTTTGCAGGATCGCTCGGATCACTGTAACTGGAACGGCTGCTGTTTTGCCTTGGAACTCATTCCGGTGTTGATTCTCACTCTCGTCAACAGAGTGACTTGATTTTTCTGTCCCTTCATCAGGTTTTGCTGCAACATCGTCTCTGATAATTCAGTTTAACATTTAGCATTGCTTGACGACTCAAGTTTGTATTTCTGTTGATGTTTTCGTGCTGGTACCCGTTTCTCAAAGGTCAGGATAATTACCGGGCCCGTAAATCTGTTTTGTTTTCATTCAAGATGAGGGTGTTTTTAAAAGTTTTACATCCGCTTTCAGTGTTACGTGCATAGGCGACATCTTTCGACCATCTCCCGACATTCCACCTTTCGACATGCTATGTAAACGGCTGAAAGACCGTTTACCTGTGAAACTGGCAATTTTTCCGGTTATTAGCAGAGCAAATGACAAGTATATGATAATTCCTGACCTCATACAAATGAAAAAGATTGTGGACTCCCGATTTACGGGATAACTCAAACAATTTTAGAGTAGTCGATCGGCTCTCAATAGTGACTTCCCGTAGAATTGGGCCGCTACCGCTCAGTTAACATTCGAAAGATAGTTGCTATGCACTGAAAGCGGGTGTAAAGTATACACATTATAAGAAGACTCGTCCAGTCTAGAACCCTCTCTGCTATTCCTTGGCTTTTGATTTTTAAATATAGCTTAGGACCTTTTAAGCTACTGGAACAAATTCCACTGACCGGCTGTTCGGCACATTCACGGTATATTAATTTTAGAAAACCTGAACTTGACAATGTTAAAACGTGAACTGGTTATTTTAACTTGGTAGTCAGTCGACCCGAGCAAAAATAATACATTGTATTACAAAATCTAGTTGGAAATCACAGGATTAAAATATTACAAGGATTTGCAGTAATGGCATGTGAACTGTGTCCGGAATGATCGTTAACATTATACCCGAGAAAGGTCTGGGGAGACTACCTTATATACTAATCCCTACTCATTCCAGGAAATAAGAATTTTTTTCCAAAATATTTTGGAGGGGGGAGCTGCCCTCCTTTGCCCCTCCGCTAGCTACGGCCTTGAGATGTGTGGCGATGTGGGACGATCACCCATAACCAACTACCTTATTCTAGTTTATATACAATTGTATATTTCTATAGCCTTTAGTTAATAGATTACTTTTTATATGTATATCTATGTAAATTTGTTATTCAACTTTTCAAATTTTATTTGTAAAATTGCCAATCATGTGCTTTAACAAACTATTTATACTATTATTACTATTATTTTGAGGCATTTTTCAAAGAATGACGGAGAACACTATGTTTGTAAATAACGATGCTGAGAGTTTTGATGATCTCGCATGACAGGTTCAGTGCCCCCGCTAGTAGTTTACCTTCAGAAGACGAAAGAAACCAAAAGTCTGTGAACGGTGATCAACCCTCCCACACACGGAAAAAGAGTCAGTATTATTAGAATTCGGCCGGAATCAAAGGATCGTTAACAACTACTTATAACACATGGTGTAAGCTGGTTGTTGTTGTTGTTTTTTTTTGTTTTTTTTTTTTGTTTTTTTGCTTCTTTCATTTTAAAGAAATGACTCAAAATGCCTGCAGGAATTTATAAGACTCATCGCAGAGTCGTGCACAAGAATGAGTGTAAGTTTGTACAATCTTTTTCTTATCCCTGAGGTCAGACCTGTCTCTGTGGCGCAATCTGTTAGCGCGTTAACGTTCCACTGTTAACCGAAAGGTTGGTGGTTGAAGATCAACCAGGGACGGTTGTTTTTGCTTGTCACAGGGCAGCTGTAAGCTTGGAAAACAAGGCTATTAACATGTGATGTGTATCCTCTATTTGGTTTTAAATCACAGATAAAGGACCAACTTGTTGCGTTCGTGATTCTGAACTCGGAACAATTGGTTCCACCTTAACACTAAAGGACCATTTTGTTCCGTATTTTTACAAAAACACGTTGTAATGCATGTTGTCAAAAGGAACACATTTTTAGGAACAATAGTTCTCAAATCATCCATTTAAGGTCCAGTTTGTTCCGCTCGGGATTCGGAACTCGGAACAATTGGTTCCCATGTCGTAGATAAGAACACATTTTTAGGAACAATAGTTCCCAAATCGCACCTACAGAACTAAATTGTTCCGCTCGGGATTCGGAACTCGGAACAATTGGTTCCCATGTGATAGAAAGGAACACATTTTTAGGAAAAGTCGGAGTCGGAAGCAGAAGCGAAAGAACCAACCAATCACAATGCTTGGAATCGAAGATTGTGGTGGGTTTATTCTTCCGCTTCTGCTTCCGACCCCGACGATGCAGTTTCCACTGGATCATAAGCGACGGAATCATAAGCAGAATCGGTGTTCTACTTCCAACTCCGACAGTTTGATTTTCAGCAGATCGCATCGCTCTGCCCTTCTGATTACGACTCCGACTCGGACTCCGACGCTAGTGAAAACCAGCCTTAAGACTAAGTCATATTTCCAGTCTTGGTAAACAAAGCAACATGTGGCATGAAAAAGATAAGCTGCATTTGCCAGCTGAATCTTAAACTTGTGAGAAAAAAACATCCGTTTTCCTAGATATGAGGTCCAATTGCTCAGTTTTGAACGTGACTAATGGCAGATCGTGAAATCCAAAACTCACACCAAAGTAAACAGCCTTTGAATAAAAATCAAAGCTCAAAATTTTGCCAGTCAGGTGTTCAGCAAACACATTTCTCAAGAAAAAAAGGGAAGATTTTTTTTTAAATCATAGTAACATTTTAAGCTGTGAGGAACATTGCAGGTGATTTACCTCCGTGGGTGAATCCTTGATTGAATTTGTTTTACACTTTGCGGATATGTATGACTACGGATGATAAAGCACAAGACTGCTCTTTAAACACAAACCTTTATTTTCTACCAAACTAAGAAACACTTTAAAACCGCAGTTTTCTCACCTTAAGGCTACGTTTTGAAAAAGGGGTTGGCTGACGGAAACCTTAGCTGGTGCTAATGATCGCTAAAAGATGGCTAAATGTCACACAAAAAAAGTCAAATTAATGAATTACTGAGTTAATCCCAAAAGCGTTAGCTAACCGTATAGTATAAAAATGTAACATTTGGTTGGGGTGAACCTTAACTACAGAAAGACCGTGGAGTTGCTAAGCTCTGTATTACATGTGTAAGTCCAGCAATTTATGCTTTTGTGGAGGGATCTTTGAAGTAACGTTTTAAAAGAATAAAATACATCACTTAGGTCGCATGGCGCATGCGCATCTAGTGCCACGCCCCAACCACGCGTTTCAATGAAAAACATTTAAAAACCCGAAGGAAAAGAAAGAAAGTAGTGAGCTCGAGTTTTCATCCGAACAGAACCATATTATCATCTTTCATAATCTGTAGCATGGGATTTCCGTTTGCACAAAAGGGAGAAAATGTTAAAAAGACTTATTAAAATGAGGCTTTGTGACGGCATAATTTCCCTGAAAAATAAAAAACCCACTGTACAGATTTGGCATTAAAATGTTTTTCCTTTTTTGCCATAGTTTTCACAGTACAAAAGGGTAAACTCTCCCAGTTTTTGGGCTATTTCTGTTTTGGTCACGAGATTCACCAAATGTGTTGTGCTTCCATCCAGAGGAAGTAACTTTCAGTAGTACACCTTTGGCTAAAATGGAAAATCGTGGAGTGAAAGGGACGCGATAAATTATCATTCGAAGTCCCACATGGCAGTGGTTTTGTAGTTAAGGATCTCCCCATATAAGGATCTAAAAGGCTAGGTAAGGCAGATATAATTTGAAACTAGCACTGCTAAAAAAATTAAAGGCGTTTTAGAAAGGTAACAATCAATATTCCAGAGATTATAAAAAGTTAAAGTAAATAGCTCACTTTCGATATATTAAAATTCAGTCATAAACAAAAGGCATCTCCTCGAGGCTCTGGGAAATAAACTCATACAAATCCTTATATTTATTCCCCAGAGCCTCGAGATGATGCCTTTTTGTTGCGGACTGCATTTTAATATATCGAAAGTGGGCTATTACAAGTCACTGTATTCAAAAGCTGGCTATTTTGTCACATATAGTTTCTCGTCGATAAGCTGCTTGAATCAAAATGATGGCTAAGACTGTGACAGGTGCAAAATTTATAATCGAAGATACCCTGAAGCTTCTTATGCTAATTGTCAAAAGCGTTATCTGTAGTTACCCGCACAAAAAAAACTGACTATAAGCCACTAAACTTGGAAAATGAGGTCATGAAAGATAAGGAACGTTACTGTAAGCTCAAAAAGAGAAGCGTGGAACCTGCGTTACATTTTACGCCTAATGAAGTCTTTGTAAAAGAAATAGCCCTTTTTTTTTTGCAGCTCTTGCATGTTCCGTGTATCCCGATTCTGACTTAGTAATACCTTTAGTCCTTTGTGGTATCTTGTTTGTTGGTTTTCGTTTTCGGAGTATATGCCAAACGTTATGCGACGGTTAGCAGATGTACAAAATCTTTAACTAGAAGTGAAGAATCGAGCGACTTCCCGCCTAAAACTCGGAAATGGCATTTCGAGTTAAACAAGAAACCCACTAAAATTGAACAAAGTTAAACCTTTCACACAAATTATTACAACTGTCAAATGTAACGCATAGCCAGTTTCGGTCTTGCTCGGTCTTCGGGTTTTGCGACACTCAAATGAAGAGTGCTCTAAGTAATATAGGGCTGACATTTAAACGAACATCACACTAACAAAAAGCAATGAAACATCTGAGTCCAGAGAGATTTGCGATAAAACTGCACAACTCGCTCTCTCTTACTAAAAATCTCTAGTAACAAAAGGATCTCCGTGATCCCATTTTAACTGTTATAGAGCAAATTATAAGAAACATTTTTTTTGCAAAGTAAAACAAATTTTGGAAAGCGGATTAGAAGCAACCTCAAAATTTTGAAAATTTAAGACGGCTGTGGAGCTTTCACGAACCTTGTTTAAAGCTCTTGTTTACAACTTTTTTGTATCTCGACAAGTTAACTATAGTTAGGAATAGGGGTCACCGAGCTCGGTTTTGGGTTACTATCACTTATAAAAGTTGGAGCTTGGTAACGCACCATGCCACGACAATTGCAGTAACGTTTTTCACAAATGACGTTGTTGTATAAACTGACAGAGAGTAGTGGCATCCATCCAACTACAGAGAGTAGTGATATCGATCAAACTGGTGTCAACCACTTTAAAGCAATCAGGGGAACACAGCAACTCGTAATATTTTGCATCCTAATCGTATCCTTCTTGGTTAAGGTGATGTCGTCTGATCTCAACTACGCCGGCTTTAGCATTCGTCGGTGCAACAATATGGGCAAAGGAAAACTGAAAGAAAAGGAAAACAAGCTGGATGCAGGCAACATTATCGTCTTGTAAATTAAGATGTACAGAGGGACGAGAGTGTTATCTGATCGATAACATTTTCACTATTGACGTTTCTGCCTCCCGTGTCAATTGGCCTGTCCGACTATTTTCGTATCCTCAAGCTTTTAATTGCTCTTTCGATTCTCATTCATTATCAGTTAGTTCCAAGGAAAGCGCCATCTCCAAATTTTGTAGTCAAAACATTAAATAAGGCCTTTAATAAGCTTTTGTGTGATTTCGATTTAGTAGACTTTAATGTCTGTTTAGTAATGCTGAAGCTGCATATTGTTGGTTCCTGCGGAAATATACTGAATTCTACAACCCGTGGCTAACAACTGGACCTTTAAATATGTTATTAAAGCCAAGTCTAGATTTGTTAGCGT
>OX421455.1:23603347-23613347 GCA_949126865.1 Montipora capitata | reverse complement strand
CTCTTTGTTTGTTTTACCAGTTAGCCCACCGCCGATTTTTGTTTAATTAAAGAAACAAAATAAGATTATCTCACCAAAGGTCACCTTGCCACTTAAATTCCATGCTATCTTGCTCCCTTTGCCAGTAATTTACCGTTATACCTTTGTAATTAGCTATAGTCTAAAGAAGCTTATTAATATAAGCTCCAAGCTTCGTTAGTCTCCTTGTCACATTAATAAAAATCCAATTAACAGCTCCTCAAGCTGTTTGATATATCTGTTGTGTTCGAGTGAAACCTGCTCATCCGATAAGGTTGAAACATTGAGCCCCATCTCCATGTTGAATATCTTGGATTAACACTTTTTTCAAGCTGGATTGAGCTTTTGTGTGTTTCGAACTTTTTTTCTCTTGCTTTTCGTTGTTGTTTTGTTCCAGATTAAAGAACTTACGAGGAAAGGTTACGTTTATACAAACGTTGGCCGTGTAGCACTTATATTTTAAACAGAGTTAACTGAATCAAGTGTAATGTGAAGTGCTAGATTTCTATCCCATATGAACCATGTGAGCGTTAGCCCTACTGATGGAAATGGGCCCACACAAGGACAGAGAAAAACTCTGACCAGGGTGGGAATTGAACCCACGACCTTCGGGTTAGATCTCCGCCGCTCTAACTCAGTCGGATCTCAGTCGCTCTAAGCTCAGTCGGTAGAGCGGCGGAGATCTAAGCCGAAGGTCGTGGGTTCAATTCCCACCCTGGTCAGAGCTTTTCGCTGTCCTTGTGTGGGTCCATTTCCATCAGTAGGGCTATCGCTCACATGGTTCATATGGGATAGAAATCTAGCACTTCACATTACACTCAATTCAGTTAACTCTGTAAAGAACTTACGCACCGTTTTACTTATTTATTTGTCGATTTGATTCAATCTTTGAAACTCTAAGGAACAGCTATAAGAAAGTTATAATTATTTCATAAACGAGTATGTCAACTGAGGAGCAAGGATGGCGTAGTGGTGATTGTATTCGCTTTCCACAAATGCGGCCCGTGTTCGATTCCGGACTCGTGGCCATATGTGGTTTTCTCCGGGTTCTTCGGTTTTCTGCTCTCCTCAAAAACAAACATTTCTAAATTCCAATTTTATCGGCTGCAGGACCACCCTGGAAAGTACTTTCAGGTGAGTAGCTGTGAGTGGAGCTTCTTGGGAAAATATCATTAATTATTTATTATTTTCTAATCAGGTAAGGCCTCACTTACGTCATGTGCAAAATCTATCCAGGTTCCGGTGTTGACGTAGAACACATCTCCGTTTCTGGTATTCTGTACTTCGTGTTCTTTCCAGCTGTGGGTGTGCGCTAAGACTACCACGTCTTCTTCACATCTTGACAGGAAGTCATCTAACTTTCCCAATGAGCCTTTGAGCATGCTGAAAGTACGGCTAGCACCAAACTGTTTGGCAAGTGGATAAAGCAAAGAAACTGCAGAGGTTGATAACCAAAGGGTCTTGTACTATATGCAACATTTATGAGAAAATGCTGTCATTTCTCAACTGGATGGTCGAGAGTACGACCATCAACAACTCGGCAAGACTAAAGCGATAAGGGGGGAAAAGGGAAAAGAAGACTTGAAGAGTGGGTGTCCCCTCAACTATCCAGAAAGCAAAAAAACAATTACCAACATCATGCCAAGATGAAGGATTACTAGCTATGTGATGGAAAAGGGGGGAAAGTTAAACTGAACATATTAAGGCTCTTTTAGTTGTTAGCTCTTTCACTTCCTGAAATATTCACATTTTCAACTAATCAGCACCGTGACAATTGTTTACAGGCAATTTTTAAAAGAAGTTTACTTTGTAAAATATTCACATTTTCAATTCATCAACATGGTGACAATCTATACAGGCAATAAAAAAAAAAAAATTATTTAATTAATTAATTAATAATAATAATAATAATAATAATAATAATAATAATAATAATAATAATAATAATAATAATAATAATAATAATAATAATAATAAAGCAAGAATCTTGAGAAGAACACTAGACACCTAAGGCCATAGGTCGTGGCTTGATGCCTAGTTTACAAACCACGTTAACAACATATCGTGTGAATGAACGAAATAATAATAATAATAATAATAATAATAATAATAATAATAATAATAATAATAATAGTAATAATAATAATAATAATAATAATAATAATAATAATAACAACAACAACAACAACAACGAAGGCCATAGGAAATTACCCGGAAATTACTCCTGGGAATCTAATTACATTTCGTAGCTCCTTCAAACTCTGAGCAGCCTACTCTTTGAAAAAGATTCTGTTAAAATAGCGTTCAATTGCTTCTCCTTCTCTTTGTTTTGATATTTTTACGGCTGTAACGTTTTCATAATTTTTAAGACTTTAATAGCCCATTTTTTGCTGTAGACAGACCTGCCTTATAGTAGCCAAAAAGTATGCATGTATGCATGGTGGGTAGGTAGGTAGGTAGGTATTTACCTTATCGATTGCCCGTTTGAAGAAAGGGTATTTGAACACATCCACCATCTTAATCGCCGTCTTGTCTTCCAAATGGATGTACTCATCTCCAGAAATGTTTCTGCCCAGCGCTCTTTCAATCATGGACTTTGAAAACTTTTCCTGTACACAGTGTTGGGCCAGAATTTCCATGATGAAAGATTCCGTTAAGTGGCATTTAATGTTGCTTAAGAGCTCAGATACAACCTGCATAAGAACCTGTAAAAACAGACGTACTAGATATTTCGGATACAGAGGCGTCTGTTGAGAGTAATTATACTCGAACTGTGAATGGAGCGTTTTCACATGACGTCATGGCGGCCACGTTGGTGTCCCTAAACAAAGGAACGACGGCTGTTGTCCCCAACTAATTCTCTGGGAATTGAGCTCTATTATGATGAAAAAATTTTCTTTTGTTTCGGTGGAAAAATAAGGTTACTCATCACGTGAGTCAAAAAACTCTATAGGGTAGTATTTTCAACCAATGAGTTGAGTAAATGCAAATAAATGTAAATGTTTTGTTTATAGTTGGAGTGTACTGAGCAATCACAATAAGGACACAGCTCTATACAGCCTCTAGTTTCATTCGATCCCTTTAGGACGCAGCTCTATTGTGTTTTACGTCATAGTCCATTCTTTCTTTTGTACCGTTCTTTGTGTCCATTGTTTTCTAAACCAATCCCGAGAGTCGTTCCGAGAGCTGCGTGGCGGCCCAAGCTATCAAGCTAGTTCACAGGCACCCCACATTTAGCAATCTGAAAGTAACAATTCGAACAACCCCAACTGGCAGGAAGCAACCAGTTGGCTCTTTACAAAGCGTAGTAGAGTTGAATCCAGGACAACCAGAAACATAGAACGGAATTTAAACCCGGGGCAACCGCATGCAAACCTAATGCCCTAACCACGGGACCACCCGACTCCCTGGACCACGCCGACTCCCTAAAGAAGACTCAGAGCGAACTTCGAGAGAAGAATGAGTTTGAACTTCCAGAGATCTTAAAACAGCTCATAGCCGAAGGCGACTCAAATCATGCTGACAAATACACCGCATGACTGAAGTTTTTAAAAGTCCTTTATGCCGTTTAGAATTTCATGTCAGGTTGTTATCTGTCAAATAGTGTCCCATGGCAACAGATTGCCTTTGTCTTCCGTTCTAAATAAGCCCATCGAGCGAAAAGACACGCATTTGAACCATCTAAGGGCTGGGAGGAGGGTTGCTTTCAGCTTCACGAGCGATGGTGCAGTTCATTCCTTACTACCTCTAAAAAGCTCCTCGTTCGATCACAAACTCCTGTTAAGTTGAGTAACGATTTCACCCCACCAAACTTGCACATTCGGACAGAATTCACTATAATATTAACTGTACAGTATATATGACAAGATAACACTATTACTTACCACTTCTGTTTCACTTTCGTGTGAATCTGCTGTAGCCACTGCTCGGGTGACGTAGTACCCAAACGGTCGGCCTCCTAGAGGGTCTTTAGGATGAGCCAAGGAGTAAGTGTTGAAAATATCCCAGTCATGGCCGTGAGCAAAGCGGATTCGATACGTCTGTCCATCGTCGCTTTTGATGACATAAACAAGAGAGCCTTCTATAAATTCCACCTTTTCTCCCATCAAAGTGTTAACGGTTTTTGAATCCATCTCATGGTCGTGATTTCCTCGGAGGTAGAACACCTTGACGCCATCTTCGTCGCTCATTTTACGAACACTGTCAAAAAGTAGGCGGCATGTTTGATTCGATTGCCATTCTTTGATTCTCTCACCGATAGTCTTGGGGATCACATCGACTCTGTCTAGCCACATCTCCAAGGTATCTCCAAGGAGAACTAATGTGTGCAGACAAGTCTATAAAAACAACAAAAACCAAAACAAAACAAAAAATTGAAACATCAGGAAGGAATGGCTTTTATGTGTAAATGGTCGCATGCAGATGATGCACAGTAATTGTTCATGAAAGGAGGATCCCAAAGGTGTGGATTCTCGAACCCTTCCCTGGGTTAAAGAGGAATTTTGACACTTGAAGTAGTGATGAGAGCACTCGCCTTCCATGGCCACCAATCCTTCTTAGGTTCGATTCCTAGACTGAGAATCATATATGGGATGAGTTTATTGTCCGTTCTCTACTCTCCTTCGAAAGGTTCTTTTCGGGCTACTTTGGTTTTCCACACACCGCAAAATAAACTAACATTTGATTTGTGGTGTATCCAGTCAGCCCTTCTGCGCTAAATCAATTTACACTTAAAATAAAGTTGATCATTATCATTATCATGCCCGAATTTCTTCTCACCAAATCCCCCTTTTCCTTTCCTTTCCCTTCGAACGCCTGCCACGAAGGCTTCATCATCATCATCATCATCATCATCATCATCATCATCATCATCATCATCATCATCATCATCATCATCATCATCATCATCATCATCTTCACCCTGTGCCCGGTTCTCATGTGCTTTTCATTCCAGTTTTCCTATGTAGCAGGAACTAAAAAGACAACTGAGGGCGTGAGTCAGGCCGGTTCGAAGTCCCCTCCTACGATTGTCCTCCTCCCCACCGATGCTACCTCCTCTATCCCTTCCCTGCTTAAAGAGGAATTTTGACATTCGAAGCAGGCCTAGGGTTGGCGTAGTAGTTAGTGAGAGCACTCACCTTCCATTGCCAACAATATTTCCCAGGTTTGATTCCTGGGCTGGGCATCATGCATGGGTTGATTTTATTTTTCTTTCTTTACTCTCCTCGGAAAGGTTATTTTCGGGCTACTTTGTTTTTCCCCTCACCGCAAAAACTAACATTTGATTTGCAGTGTATCGACTGTATGCAGTTAGATGCACGGATGCTTTGCGATTCGTGCGATATCGGTTTTTCGTGTGAAATTTAACGCGGAATTCACTTGTCAGGCAGTGAATTTTTTTCTTGAATCGCATAACTTTTAAAAACGTGGTTGGTGGGATGTTGACTAAAGTATTCAGTAGGTGCTAAAAAAGCCATTCCAAGTGATTGAACTGTCACCTGTCAATAGCCAGCAAATAGGAATCAAGCCGAATACACAAAAGTTTATTCGTGTTCTACAAACCTTCGTTTTTGAACTTGTATATGTTCAGATACTCTAATTTATGTTTTAACGTTGAAAATCATCCGAGTCAAACTGAATGCACTGGGAGCTTTTAATATCGGGTATTTCACCACCACAATTCATGAACTCGGGAAAAACTCTTCGACAGCGACTAAAAGAAGAACAACGTGAATCCAAACAATGTGTCAACTCAACAAATACGCTCCTGGTAAGTTGTTATCCTCCAAATATTTAACAGTTACTCGAATTGGACTTTAATTTAAAATACAACGTCCATTGCTAACGTGCGTTTTTGGGAGGCAAAACAAGCAAAAATTACAAACAGAGTAAACAGTGTGCTTTTTCAACACACAGACCGTTGGAATTAACATTCGACTGAAAATTAATGGAAATATTTACTGGCCTCTAGTTTATCTTCCGTGTATTCTACAACTGAAACCTGGTCTTCCTCGGCCGCTGAACAACTTGTGCTTTTCCCTCTTCCTTCGGGCATTTTTACTTTTTCGATAAATTGCTGCCGATTTCTCCGATTCTCGTGCTCGTAAGCGTAAGCGGCTTCTTAGAAAATCTTTCGGGGAAGTCATAAGTTAAATTAAAACATAGAAAATCTTATGTTTCCTCTCTTTGGTCAAGTTTTTGCTTTGTAAAAGGAGAGAAGGTTTTTTTTTTGAAAACATAAAATTTCTGATTTCTGACTCACGTCAGCGATATCCTTTCCTGCACAAGTGCAATTCCACGCTAAATACCCTCTCTTCGATAGCCAATCAGACCGCGAGTTTAGCTTTAGCTATGCGATTCTGCGCTAAATCAATTGACACTTTAAAATAAAGTTTATCCTTATCATCATTACCATCCCCAATTTTTTCGCACCAAATCCCCTTTTTCCTTTTCCTTCCAACGTCTGCCTCATCATCATCATCGATCCTGTGCCCGAGTTCATACCGGCTCTCATGTGCTTTTCATTCCAGTTTTCCTGTGCAGCAAGAACTACAAAGACAACTGAGGGAGGGAATCAGGCCGGTGCGAAGTTCCCTCCTACGATTGTCCTCCTCCACACCAATGTTACATCCTCTTCTCTGTTATCCATATTTTCCATATCTTCTTTTTGCTTTGATTCTATTTGAAATGTTACTTTTTTGTATTGATTTGTTTGGTTTTATATATGTTCATATATGTAATATCGGCTATGTGGCAAAAGAAAACATAAAATTTGAAACGTATTACTATTCCTCTGATGAAATTTTATTCTTCTACTTCTCTATGTAATGACCTTTTTAGTTTGGTTTAACTCATGATTAACACTGATTAATATTGACGTGTCTTCCATGTTTACCTTCGACAGTTTTGTCAAATCGTCGATAAATGTTTTGATTCGTTGTTCTTCCTTATGACACCAGATACTGTTCAAATGAAGATCACTCATTGCAATGATTACATTCTTGACTGGATCATTGGGATTGATCATTTCGCGAACAAAGATCATTTCTTCAGGCCCGTCATTGTGTTGATTGTACCTAAGAAAGAAACAAATAAAACAGTCAAGCAATAAAGTTTTCATTTAGTCAAGCTGCAAACAAAAGACACGACGAACTGTAACTTGTTTTGGAACTACTGTGAATTCTGTCTATTGGATCATTGTTAACAAATTCTATACTGTACTACAGCATAATGTAGCCTTATCTAGCATAGCCAACGGAAACATATATCTTATGTTGATGTAATCACCTCCATGACTCAGTTGAAGTGACCATAGTCTGAAGACATTTTTTCGCAGTAACAGATCAGGCTCGTTAAATATTCAAAATTTTATCTTTTAAAGTTGTAAACCAAAGTTTGTAGATTTTCAAATCAATAATTTTAACCGAAATATTGATGTTACACACTGGGCAAGTTTGATTACGACACTCGCAAAGTTGTAAGAGTCTTCGCGTCTAATTGAACGAGTACTTTATGCAACCTTGGTTCTTTCCTTGCTGGAACCTTCTTATTTGGCTTTGAGAGCCATTCTACAACTGATCCTAAAGGCAGCAGTGTATTTATTTCTTTCCAAACACTGGAAAGGTCTTGTTGAGGGACTGCATCATCTTCGTCTAAGTCATCAGGAAAATCTGTCACGTCCAATGGGGCGTCGTCTACATCCGGGAAGGGCTTCTCTTTCACGAATGGAAGAGACATGCGTTCTGTTTTACGAACTGTAGAAGAGTCTGTTTCTTCCAGTGCCCCTAAAACAGCAAACATCACACGTGAATGTATCATGGCTAGCTAAAGGCGAGTTTAAATGTTGAATTTGTATTTGTCAAACCTAATAAGTAAATTTTGGTCTGCCCAGAGGCCCCTATAGCTACAAAAGTTGAGACTCAGGCGTGGATTAAGGTCTCGTTATAGGTTGAAGGGGTCACATTTTTATAGGCCCACCTACAACCGACAGGCTTTTGGACCGTTTGTTTTTGTTATGGAAATTCGCGTTGCTTATCGTAGCGATGTAATTGGATGAATTTCGGGTTGGTGCGATTTTCGTATATGAAAATTGTTCCGCGGCACGCAATGCCTGTCGGTCAAAGGTGGGCCTTTAAAATGTTCTTATTCACGCTAAGGGATCGAAATAAACTCCATTTCAATGTTCCTTTTATGTAGTTTTGAATTCCCAATTTGTTTTTTTTTTTTTTTTGTGTTTGTGTTTGAAAGTTATCATTTTCTACGTTAGGTTCTGAGAGCAAAAACAGCTAGTCCTATTTTAGAGGGTTAAGCCACAAGGGATTTAGAATTTTTCTGAAATTCTTTTACAGCGGCAATCAATTTTGAGACAAATTATCCTCCAAAGGATGTCGACAATTTTTTTTTGTAAATTGAGCTATGCATTTGTTATCGTTCATCGAAGTGGAAAATGTTTTTGACCGGGAATTTACAGTATTCAAAATATGGTATAAAATCACAACACGTCGAACAATTGAAAAACGCTGACTCCCTTTTGTACATTGTACTGATCGAGGTGAATCGGACAAAAACGTTTTGAGTTGGAGCTCCGTAAAAGGGCTACACTTGACACTTTCTGACGTGTCACTTGACAGAAATGCCAATCATATTTCGCAGCATAATTTTGCCGAGCAACTTCAAATGTGCTTTTTCAGGACTTTTCGAAAATTCTATCAACTGAAATCTTATACAAATTGATTCTCCAAGTCATACTGTTTATATTTCTGCAAAGAAACAAACAATTTTACTGTAAATGGACAATACTATATATTTAAGTTAGTTTAAAAGTTTTTTTTGTTTGAATTTTTTTAAATAGTAACCTAGATGTAATGTATGGTTAGTGTGTGTTCAACTGCACAGTACGTAAATTGTTTTAATGATGATATTGTAAATTTGTTGTACAGTATGTATACTGCATGTTCATTTGCAATCTAGTGTTTAATTAATGAAACAAACAAACAAGCAAACGACCAGTTTCCAGAAATATCTTATGATGGAACCTACGACGAGACCATAACCCTTCGTACCAATCATAGATTGCTCAATGTGTTTCTTCAATAAAGCGTTAAGGCACAAAAGTACACTGAGTAAAACAGAAAAAAACTAAGCACATGGCCATTTATGACTTATTTAAGACTATTCACACCTGACTTAAACTCTAATGATTTCACTGCCTTTAACACGTGACGGCGGGCTGTATCATCAAGATGCAAATCATCACGCGCGTGCGCATCCAAAGCCTTCAAAATGTGTGGATAGACATCATGGACAGCATCTTTGCCGTACATACAGTCCAGGTGGCCATAGCCAGGAATCTGAATCCACGAGTACTCCTGAGTTGGGTGCGCTTCCTTCACAAGGTTGAAAGTTGTGTGGGTACTTTTTGGTCGATAACAGCTGTTTTTTTCTCCTAAAAGGGGTGACATTGTACATTCACACTCACTAATCTCCTTGGTGGAGGATACAATTCAACCCAATTAAGAGGAACTTTCGACTATAAAATCGAAAATATGAATTCTCAGCTCTGCTTGTCAAACTTCCAATAAGTCTGATGCCAGAAAATAAGCTTTTGTCTAATCTCGTACCCAGAGCTCACTCTGTCTTACTCTGAAGAAGTGAGATCTGGTATTCCGTATACTTGCCATCTTTCCTGCTCTGTGGGTTTTTTCCCATGTATGTGTCTATTTTTTTCTCATGCGTCCGTTCCACGTAAACATATGCCTAACAAACACGCATCTATATGCGTTCAACACGAGCCATATTATATGTGTTACAAATGGGATCATAGCACGTCGTCGTATAAGAGGCATCGAATTATACCGTCAGAAATATACCAACTCATGTATGATAGAACTGAAAAGTAACTTCAGTTTGAATCAAGCATGGCCGCAATAGCCGCGTTAATTTCGAGCAAACGTTGTTTCTTATTCGTTTCCCTCACAGTAGT
>OX421455.1:23588347-23598347 GCA_949126865.1 Montipora capitata | reverse complement strand
CAGTGGGGTGAGGTTTTCATGTTCCCATAACAAGCCGTAAATGAAGGTCACCCTACACATTGCACAAAACCAGACTTAATGTAATATAAGAAATGTCTTCCCTACTTGAGAATCTAGTAAATATATTAAGGATTGTGCATGGTATTGTTCGGGTAGACATGGAACTGTCGTGGAACTGTGTTTTTTGGGGAAAATGTACACTAACGGTTTGGAAACAACGAGAAATACATTTGTCATCTGCTGTCTATCCAAACAATTACATTCAATCGTGTCAGTCTCATTACAGTTCCTGGAACATTGATTTCTTATAGTTACGACCTACCCAGGCCCTCTCACCGAATGACAAATTACGTGAACTAGTCGGCTTGTGTGTCGAAGATGAATGACCGTCTGAAATATGAGTATTTAGTCGAGAAACAAAAATGTAGCTTGCTTCTTTGTTTTGTTTTCTTGTATAAAACCATGCAATCGACTGGTATCAAATATAATGATAGCAATATCGAGGCTTCTTAAACTTTTACTTCGCGTGCGTTGTCAATGGTAAAATAAAAGGAATGAAAAAAAAATCGAGTGCCAAAGTGCCCATCTACAAACAACCATACCGTGGCCATCATTGGCTGTTCTCCCCTTGACAAGAAAAAAAGTGCGCTTTTTGGCCTGTAAAGTGAGTGACTAATCCCTTTCCTCGGAACTACCGTCGTCAAAGTTTCTTAATTGACTTCGGTCCATGGTTTTTTGACCAATCAGGTGCTAATTATTTTGACAGTCTTTCTCTTTCAGCCGTTCTTCTGCGCGCTGCACCCTTTGCCATGACGTGCAACTACTAGACACAACAACAAGAGCAAATACGCTGCCAGTAGTTTCTTGGACAAACCGGGCCATCAATGATGTAAGATTGATTACTAGTGCGCTATATAATTTTCAAAGACACGGAGTCAGTAGCGGAGTGAAGGGGTCAATATTACATTTCGATCTCCCTAAATCTTCTCAACTTTACTATTTAATTCCTTGTTTTTGCAAGTTGGTCATCAGGCTGCTGACCCTAACTCTCTCACGTGGAACACTGACTTACTCACCTATGACAAACAGGATTACGACACATTTCTTCATAGGGTAAGACCACATGATCAACGGCTTTAACAAATTGATTGAAAAGCCTTTCGCTCCAAGTGGCGTCATCATCAGTATCCACTGTAATCCCTTTAATGCCAAGAGATTCCAATACTCCCGGAATGTGCAATCCCGCTTTCAGCTTGTTGAATGCACACGGAATCGGATTGGCAGCCACTTGACTGGCCACCACATTTCGTACTTTGCCTTCAAGCGCTCCGGACAGCAAAGATGCAAACAACACCAAAGATCCAGCGCAATGAGCCACGATTTGAACATCCTTCTACAGGGAGGCAAACAAAACAATACAATAAACACTTCGTATCTGGTCCCGAGGGAAACAGTTAATTTTAGTTTCAACAGTTATCGGAACCGATACAAATTCAAATGCTTGGAAAACGCATTTCATAACATTGTCTTTTTTGCGTAATTTTCCTGCGTTAAGAATTAGCTTTATTCCTTTCATCTCAATCGGATTTTACTCAAGCAAAACTCTTATCAAAGACTTATCATCAGTTTGTAGCTCACAGCCCAATTTGAGATCATGGTTTCGATGATTTGTAAGGAAAGAGATCAGCGGTTTTTTAAAGGACACTTGTGAAATCTCTCACGTTCATGATTGCTTTGGTTTAGCATTATTACACTTGGCGGTAAGGTGCGTGGTTAATTAGCAGACTGTCTGGGTTTATGACGAATGTCCGTTTTTACCCCGTTTACATTTTTCCCAATTTCATAAATGGTTCAGTATTCCTTACCCGTTAAATTGCTATGAACTTCACAGTACACGAAATGAAGTAAATTTACCGTTTGAGTGATCTCGATTACTTTGTTGATAGCGGCTGGGTAGTCATAAGTTGCACAGTCGTCCAGTGTGTAGTCCCTCCGTACCATTGAAGGTAGGTTACATGAAGTGCGCCAATCGACAAGCCAAACATCATACCTTGCAAGACAAACCAGGTATAAGAGCAATTGAAAAATTTCTGTTGATTAACAGCTTGTCACTCTACTTTGATGTCTTCTGTGACCCTAATGGCGTTCTTATCACCAACATCATCATCATGGTTCTCGTCGTCGTCATCGTTATGTCCAACATTATTCCTATTCCGGTAAATTGTTAAGGACGGTGTCTACTATTGTTATTACGCATTCGTTCTGCGCATCTCGAGTACTCAGATTTCCTATGGATGTTGCATAGTAATACAGGGATATTTTTGTGCGGTTCAAAACTATGTGGAAAAGACAGAACTTAGCAAGTGCTCTTGGTATCCAAAAAGAAAATTGGGGGTAACCATGCATTTTTCAGAATTAATTAAGCTTCAATTTGGAAAAGACTGCCATACATTGCCTTGTATTTTAAAGCTTTTTACAAACATTGTAGATTACTTATCTTCGAAAAATGCGTGGTTACACCCGATCATTTTTGGATTTCAGTAACACTTGTAAAGATCTACTTTTCCCGCATATTCTGTAAGCGCGGAAAAATATCTTTGAATTAGTAGGCACCGTCCAAAGATTAAAAAACACAGAAGGGAAGAAATCTTCTCTAGAAGATTTTCATTTCCTCGTTGTATATCTAAATGTGAAACCAAATGTTTCCAGTAAAAATCCGTTTTTACCTAGACTAAATGAGTGATTATGTTTGATGCCCCCTGCATTGCACACCACGTAAAAAATGGGGGTCGTTTGATTTCCTCGTATCCACAAATTGTAACCTTTGTTATTATTGGCTAGTTTCTATAAGGTCTGGAAAGCGTTAACATATAGAAAATATAACAGATATTTTAGTGGCCACATGTTCATTCTACGATATCCCCATGTCATCGTCATACTACGTCATCTACATGCCATGGTCATTGTCATTTTTTGTGTTCTCTACGTTTGTTTCCCGAAATCGGAGATACGCGAGAGAATTCTGGGGGGTGGGGGGCGGGGGGGGGGGGGGTAATCAAGTAGAAATAATACCAAGACTGGAGAGGCTCCAATTAAAATTACCCTTATTACAATGGGGCCCCAGCTTTCATTTTATATCGTATGCCTTTATAGAAGCAATTCCACTAGTAAAACAGGAAATGTACTCTCAGTGCTCAATGTTCTTAGAAAATGTGAAGTTTATATAAGAAATGTCATCACATTTTCGACATGTTACCAGATTTTTTAGTCCTTGGAAAATAATTGATTTGTATGATAAAATTTCTACAAGTCAGGTATCAAATAATTAAGGGCCAAATTCAACTTAAAACATAACTTGCAGCAACGGCTACGACTGTCCCAAACAAACCATTTGTACTTAGAAACTGTCCTTTAAGACAGTTGTAAGTTCATTCGCCCTCAGGTGGAGAAGTCCTAGTCAATCTCCTAGGCTTCCCTGCAAAGATCGCGCAAGCATGCCTTGTCTGTCTTGATTGACCCGAAATCGTGCAAGAACTTTGTAGCACGTCAAGAGTTTCTTTCTTTGTAAATTAAAAAAAAAAAAAAAAAAAGACGGGATAATTTTCTCCCTTCAATTTAAGTGCCTCTTTATACTACCCTACTTATCTTTCCCTTAAAACGCCCCTGTGATAAAAGAAAAAAAAAGAAAATCACTTCCATTTCTTCAGACTTTAAAAGTGTGTTTGCTTAACTGGCAAACATTTTGAGCTTTGATATTTATCCAAAGGCCGTTTACTTTTAGTGTAAGTTTTGGATTTCACCGTTTACCATTACTCACGCTCAAAACTGACCGATTGGACCTCAGAGGGTTGGATCCTGGGAAAAGCGACGTCAAAGGCTCACTTGCTTAAAATTTCAGCGTGCGAATGCAGCTTCACTGTATATGCAAAACGCGAGTTTAAAAGTCTGAAAGCTCCCGTGCTGCATATTAATTCTGCGGCGTACACACGCATTGCATTCTTAAACTAGTGAGCCTTTGATGTCATTTTCTCCTCGATCCAGCTCTCCCAAGAACATAAAGTTAGTTATGGCTGACCATTAGTAGGAAAATTTCAGTTAAAATAAACAGTTGTCTCTTTTAAATCAAGGCTTAAAACCTTTGGTCGCTTAGTGTTTGGTTAACATAGTTTCGAAATCCAAAGGAAAATAAGAATCGATTTTTTGATCACAGGGGCACTTTCAAAAATGCAAATATTAACTGTAGTCAAATCAAATTATTCCACAGTTCGGCTATAATTTCACGAAATTCAAGTCTCGTACCCAAATATGACATTTGCAGTCGTTCTACTTATTGTGCTTTCCCACAACAGCTATAAAGCAGTTTTCCCACAACAGCTGTAAATTTAACAACACCCTCTCCAACTTATTCGTCTGTATGATAGATCATACAATAACTGTACACTGACTTATAACTGGTCTGAAATGTAAAAATGAAAGAAGAGGTTTGAGCTGATACAACACTCATAATATCAATAACTACAGCGTTGGTGTTGCAACACTTTGCAAGTGACCTTGTTGTTTTGCCAAATGGGTTCAGAAAATCGTGCAAGCAATATTGTGAGGGGAGAGTAAGCCGCGAAAATTTTCAGATCTGTATATTCGTGTACTGTACCAAGGAATGGACAGCTCTAGAATTTATATTTACAACCGCTGCGTGTGGCTTGCTTTGATCAGTGCATCCCATGTGAACGCCTGATTAGCGTCGTCTTGTTTTACCTAGGTTGAATACACACTCAGATGAACTGAAGAAATCGTATTTGGAGCCTAAATTAAGTTAAGAGAAGAATTAGGGTCAGTTTAGGATTAGCTTTGGTTGTTATACGTGGATGGATATCAATTGACTATTTATACAAAAGTAAATTATGAAAAGAACTGTATTGGATTGAGCATGTTTCGTCGTTGTAGTGTAGTGGTGGAGACACATGACTATAGATCTGGAGGGTCCGGGTTCGAGTACCGGTAAGGTATAGGTGTTTCCAGTCCTTTTGGGGGGTTTGATAGCTGCTTTAAACTAAGAGAGTGGGTATTCTACCTCGCTACAATAAGCAAAATGAGGATCACCAATTTAACCCACGATACTCGTCACATTTGCTGGAAAACCAATTCCCGTTTCTCCCCTCCTCCAATGTTGTTTCTCTCACAACAATTGAATTGGGAGGAGAGGGATGTGGCATAAGCTGCGATATTGTAACAAAATGATTCTAGATCATTCGCTTACTGTTCCAAGTAAATGTGTCCGGTATTATAGGTAAAAACGGATTCAACCTGAGAACGGATTTGACCGACAAGAAAATCACCTTGATGGGACCTACGACACCCATTCAACTCCGCAAATTAAACTTTCTTGGAGTCGATCGCGAATTAGGCATAGTGTAGATGTTGCCGGTAAAATCTCTTCTCAGGTTGTATCCGTTTTAACCTAGGTTAAATTGGTGATCCGCAATTTACCGCGATTGAATACGCACTCAGACGAATTGGGAAAACGTTTTTGGAGTCTAAATTAAGCCGAGGGAAAAATAAGGGTCAGTAAAGGATTAGTTTTGGTTATTATACATGGATATCAATTGACTTCATACGAAAGTAAATAATGAAAAGAACTGCACTGGGTAGAGCATTTTCATCGTAACGGTTGTAGTGCAGTGGTGAAGACACAGGACTATAGATCCGAAAGCCCCGAGTTCGAGTACCGGTAACTTCTTTCTTCCCTTAATATGTTGTAACGTTGGGACTGAATGGATAATCGTATAAATACAGAGACGATATAAGATGATACAAAACAACAAGATGTGTTGAGAAGCGTAAGACAGAGCTTGAGGGAAGGTCCTATTTTTGTGATGCGCGGGAAACAAACCAGAGAACCAGAGAACTTGGGCAAAAAAAAAAAGATAATAAATAATAATAATAAATAAATCATCGATCTGCCTTTGACTCCACTTCCTCTCGTTTTTATCCTTCTTTCAAGCATCGGTGTTTGCTCCTGCCTGGACTACCATCCGAAATCCTCTAAAACCTTTGTTACTTGTGTCCCGAGACTTGGCTTAACTAGAAAAGCAAAACGGGCGTTTTCGGCTAGGTCGCGCTCTCCCAGTGCTTGATACGTAAGGCACTCTCGGCTACGTACCTGTACTGCACCAGGTATTCCACCAGATTTATGTTAATGGTGTCCAGGCTAAACATTCCACTGCTGACTCCAGCTCCATGAAACAGTACAACTGGGCCCTTGGATCCGCCATTGTAACGTGTCAAGGCTATTTCGAACTGTAACACAACAGGAAGAGAATTAATTCGAATTTTTAGGTCTTACCTTTAAAAGACTTTTACACCGGTTTCCAATAACATTAACTAACAAACACGACTGCTAGAGGTAGGCACAAAGGTAGCAACAGAGACACGAAGCGATAAATAAGGACTCCAAAAAGGATTAGTAACCAGCTCAAAAACACAACCTCTTCCAAAATGCAACTAAAGGACGTTAGCGCTAATTGTTTGTTTGTTTCTTTTTTTAAATTTTCTTTCCTCGTGCCATCGAATTCCGGAAGTGATTGCAACAGGTAGAGCTTACGAAAACGCTCGTCGAGGATGAACTCTATTGTTTACGACATCCCTAGCGGCGTGCAATTATCTAAAAAATCACATTCTTAAAAACTTATGCACGGAACCTTCACTCTAACAGTTTATTTAAGATTTTCGATGAATGAGCGGATGGTACATTTTGTTATTGTGACCGATTTATCGAAATTAAGGCATTTTTTCACTGCCATGTTCTCCGAAACAAAGTCGGTGCCCTCTATTTTTTTATTTATTTTATTTTTTATTTTATTTTCATTTTTGGAGTAAGTACCTTATGACCTAACTCTAGGCGAGAAATGAAGAAAATTTCACCGTAGGAAGGTGTTGGCGCGAACGTCCTTATAAAATGAATTATTCATTGTGTTCACATATTCAAGGTTTTTACCATGGTTTGAAAGACCGCAGCATGCAAGCCATTTAGGAGAGAATATTGAAGCAAAATCGTTTGTCCGCAAGCCCTGGTTGCAATGCTATTTAATGCAGCCGTTGAAATTGTTCATTTCGGAAAAGAGGGTTTGCCTAAGATTGACCACATGGCAAGCACAAGCAAGGGAAGAAACTTTGGTGAGGACGCGAACAACGATATCGTGTAAACTGTTTAGTGCCTTTTTAAATGGAAAAACAAGCAATCCTGCACAATTAGCACCGGCGCTATAATACACGGTTCAGTGATTACTTGTAACCCACCTTGTCCTCAGTAAGGCATTTGTGGACTTCGGGGATGCAGCCGTGAATATTTAGAGGCCTTTTCTTCCTGGGCGGCGCGGCGGGGTCGAAGTATACGTCACAACATGAAACTGGGCCGTAAACCGTCCAAATAGTTTTGGCAAAGAATTCGCTAAAACGTGACATCCACCGTAACTTCTCGAGTTTGCTGCCTGTGTTTGTGATCTCCATTGTCGCAAGTTGCTTCGCAAAGTTGTGTGCGGTGATGTACAATGTTGCTTTACCCAGAGGATCTGTCTGGCGGGATTGGAAGATATTAACAAACAAAGTTGTAGTATCCTTCAAACCCGTTTCTCCAAAGTGGTCCTTGTGGACGTATTTGACACCTTCAAAGAAAAACTTTCTGCCACAGTCCCCCGTGAGAGTCATTTTGTAGATCATTTCCTTGGTGTCCACGTGGTCTTTACTGGTTCTAAACAGCTGAAAGTGACCTGTGGCATGAATGAAGATGATGGTTTTTAATTGCTGCAAACGAAAAATGGAAAGCCTCTGAAAATAAGCATGACGTACTGAAGTCAAGGCAAAAAGAAGAGATTGTCCAGAAAAAAGTTGCCTTTTTGGAATCGACCTTACTACACTCTATATGTTCCCAGTATTTTTCTGATCGTTGCTTGCTCGAAATGTAAGAAAATAAGAAGAAATTCAATTCAATTAATCACTGCCATTGATTTTCAAAGCACTGCATTCCATCATTTTTGTCGTCACTAATCGCCAGTTTATACTTGTAGCTATTGACTTATTACCCAGGTCCCAGAAGTTTTTCTTGAGCTGCGAGAGAGCCGCAAAGCGGCGAAGACGACTCGCGAAGCGGCGATAAAAGAAAAACCTCTGGTTACCTTGGACTTGAATCTCACTTTCATGCATGCAGACACCAGCTGTCAAACGCGTTAAACTGATAATTACAAAAGGGACCAATGGCAACTTAGCAATCACGGGTCCACTAGGTATTACCAATCAAACGAACCAATCATATTGATTTGCGTGTTTGTAAAATGTCAACTAATCCGAGCCGGAAGGTTAGATCCTGACCCTGGCTTCTGCATGAAAGTGAGATTCAAGTCCAAGGTAACCAGTGGTTTTTCTCTTATCGCCGCTTCGCGACTCGTCTTCGCCCCTTTGCGGCTCTCTCACAGCTCAAGAAAAACCGGTGGGACCAGGGTATTGTCTTACCCGCGCATGTTGTAAATTTGAGACTATATCATGGAGAAATGTAAAAATCATTTTCATGCAGGGGCTTGCAAACCTGGAAAAACAACTTCATAGGCGCTTATGTCAAAACAGTTTCCAAGAAACCATGGTACCAACTCATGGCCAGTCCTAACTGGGCCTAATAGCCTAGTAGACTGATTCAGGTCTCAGAGTTTTCCAACTATTGTAGTCTGATAAGTATTCCCCTTAAGACAGCACGCAATGGGCAGTGCCCTCTGCCTGTGCATAGCTATTTTACCAGAGAGGGGGTAACCATGCACCGTGATCCATTCCGGCCTTGTTCAGGGCTCATAACCATGTTATAGACAACTGAAGTTCAATTTCCCCTTATAAAAGGAGCTGTGCTTAGTAAGCCTACCTTCAGAAACCGACATTGGAGCAGAGGATAACGCAAGGCACGTTACTGTTCCTGAAATCGTTGCTGAGTGGGACGGGTCACAGATGAGCATGCGCTCAACATCATCAGATTCAATGGTCAGAGTGAATTCACATGGTGTCTGGTTCGCTTTGCTTTGTAATAGTTCATATGTCGCGACCATCTTCTCTGTGAATCGAATTCCTGGCTTTTCTTTGACAAAGCTAGTCTTATCTGTGAACGAGAGAAGGTGTCATGTTTTCGCATCTTACAGTACATTCTCTTGTCATTTGAGTAAACGTATACCCTAAGGGTATCGATTTAGGTAAAAATTAACCCTTTTCAGTTCAATAGCAAGAACCCCTGACTATACAACCTTTTGCGGTGTAACTGACTAATTACCACAAATAGATGGTGAAGATGGACTACCCTGTTGTTCACAACCTGAAACTGGATCGTTAGGTGATGAAATTCCAAAGTTCTTATTTGCTTACTTAGCAGGAAAATACCCCTGAAACTCTGGTCATGCAAAGTTAAGTCAGGAAGATCTAGCGATTCCCTTTGTTATCAGTTTTGCACAGAATTAGTTATTCCCCTTGAAAACACTTGTTGTCAATCAATGTACCGTGGTTCATCTTCTCGTATCGAAAACGTGCGTGAGAGATAATCATGTTACCGCAAAACGAAAAATCCTAGTGGTCGATACTGGGATCGTTAAATTCTATCTAAACAGAGAAAAAAGAAAGAAAAAGCAAACAAACTAACTAAAACAAAAACAGAAAATGCCCACATATAATTTATCACTAAATATTCCAAGGAACGAGGTACGAATAGCATACATTTGCATGGGGTAAATGAGAAGTGATGATAACTTATTGGTGGATGAAGAGTTCCTGCTTAGAGGCTTTTAGAGTAACTTGACTAAAGGCCCAGTTCTCAGATTACTACAGTAGCCCCATTAGCGTTTGCTTGGCAGTGCTCACTCTTGACAAGGAAGTGACATATGAAATGGCAAACTTAGATTCAATGATTAACTTAATAAAGTACAAACGAAAACAGATGGCATTGAAGTAATTTACCAAGTGGTTTGAATGTATCGTA
>OX421455.1:23563347-23573347 GCA_949126865.1 Montipora capitata | reverse complement strand
ACTACCTTTGACAAGACGCTTGTATTTGACCATCCAGTCACCTCCATTAGGTGCCTTAGTAACAGACATGACCTCTACCTTAAAAAGCAAGTGTCTGTTCACAAAAAGATTTATGTGCGCATAAAGGTAAATCTGAACCAAGAACAGCAATCAACATGGGTGGCAGTTTAAGGGGACAGACTGATGAGAATTCCCACATAATCTCTTTGATAACATTTATTTACCAACTGTTAAAACTGACTAGATCATTGTATAATGCAGTTGCAGGTATAGACAAGACGATATATTGACAAGACGCTTGTACTTGACCACCCAGTCACCTCCATTAGGTGCCTCAGTAGCAGACATGACCTCTACCTTTAAAAACAATTTTCTGTTCACCAAGTGCTCGTACAGGTAAATCTGAACCAAGAACAGCAATCAACATGAAAATCTCTAACCCAAGTGAGGCCACAGACTTTGGCTAGATTTCTCAAAGGAGCGATACAGCATGACAGACGTGGTTATGACATATCATCGAAGACTACTTTTCATTGGGAATAGTGCGACCAAACAGCTTTTCTGTGGTGGGGAACCTACCTTAGAAACAAGTATGGGAGTTTAAATTCAAAACCTACCTCCGTGAATATCTCGGCACCGTGGGCCTTGGCATCAGGTAAATAATTCATGTTTAGAGTATTCTTAGCACCAACATTACAGCCCCCACAGCAGTTTCCACAGGCAGTGCACTTAGGTTGCGGAACTCCAACATGATTGGATATTGTGTCCTCGAATGTTACGTAGAGAGGCGTTTTATAGGCTATCTTGTCAATATCTTCAATGTCGCAGGCTTTGAACCCTTCCTTCATACGTTCAATTTTATGCAGTTTGGGGTAATGATCTGGATAGGGCGTGGGTTTGATCATGTCCACGTAATGCTTTCGGTCAATCTTGTGCAAGTTATCAAGGTCTTGCTTGAGCGCTATGGGCCATAATGGGTCGTCAAAAACCCCAGGTTCCGCATCAAGGCCAACATTAGCATTTATGAGAGAGCCTCCTCCAAGACCACAGCCCTGAGCAACACTCAGGTTGTGAGTGACATAAAACTCATATAGACTGGATGGTTCACCTGTAAAGTCAAGTGATCAGGGAACACTCTATGAAGACCCTTTTACAATAAGTAATTTTTGTTGCAACGTGCTGCAGTACTATCCTCCGTGATCATAATGCTATATTATAACTCGGCAACAAACAATATTAAACACTACAAAAGGTCATTACGTTGGATCAACATAAACAGTGATAAACATAAACACACCACTGTTCACGAAGGTATTCTCTTCAAAATGGAACTACGGTAGGCCAAACCTAACATGATCAGCGCTCAAACTAGAAAGCAGACGCAGACAGCTGTTTCGGGCATGTTGGCCCTCGTCAGTGCGCCGTAGCTAAAACACAATGAGTCTCAGTGACACTTCACCTATCTCATATGTGTCGGTAGCCGACCATAGTTCCATTTTGAAGAAAATGCCTTCGTGAATGTTGCTTGATCTGTACGAACGGTCGTGTGTTTATGCTTATCAGTGTTTGTGTTGATCCAACGTATTGCATAGATCGTTACATGTTTACATGTTTATTATTGATTTGTAATACTTAAGACAAAAGCAATTCCTATTCTGTTTTATCCTTCGTTAATATACCAGAACTGTGCTTGTTTAATAAGCTAGGTTGCACTCTCATATACGTAAGAATTTGTAAAATCAAATCCTATCTTCTTGAATACCAAAAGGTACCCTTAAAGCAAAAGAGAATTTCAGTTTGAAGAGGCAAATGTGACTAGAGTGTGAATTAGAGCGAGGGAACAAGAAAGGTGAACTGGAAGTTAGCTGTCATGGGCCGTGTTTTCACCAGCGATTTTTAAGGTCGCTTAGCGAATGACAACCGAAAATCGCTTTAAATGCTTAAAGTCAAACGAGTCGGTAAACTTCAATGGAATTCTCACTAAATTTAAGCCACCACACCAAGGTAGCTTAAGCGAGTTGGCAATTACTTTCGGCCTACGAGGAGTCGCTTGCGGCTATTCAAATCGGAAATACAACCGGCGTGCTATTTTTATTTTTTTATTGTATTGGCAAGTGCTCTCTCCTCATTTAATCTTACCCGTGAAAACACGTTTCACTTTTACGTCGCCTAACGAAGTCTACAAACAAACCACTTTAAGAATGGTTAAGATTTTAACTGTCCTTTAAATCCATCTATTGATAAGAAAGGAGGAATTTTAAATCCAAGAAAAGCTGTTATATCCACAATTGGTAATTTACAAGAAGAACTTGATCTCGTAGACATATGGAGGGTCAAAAATCCTGAGAAAAAAAGCTTCACGTGGAGTCAAAACTGGCACATGATCATTTGTCGTTTAGATTACTGGCTTATTTCAAATGCTATACACGATCTAGTTAAAGCAACTGATATAATACCTGCCATTAGAACAGATCACTCCGCAATTACCCTTGAATTTGTTAATACGCTCGATGATATTAAAGGTCCCGGTGTATGGAAAATGAACTGTTCCCTTTTGGATGACGAAGAATATGTTAACGTCATAACAGAGAGTATCCCAATCTGGTTAGCTCAAGGTCATGAAGAGCTCTCGGACTATCGCAGCATTTGGGATTGGTTAAAGTACAATGTGAGAGCTTACTCTATTCAGTATTCGAAAAGAAAAGCTCGTGAGAGAAAGGAAAATTAAAAGAGAAAAGACTCCAGGAACAGCGTACCACTGCACAGTGTAATTTCGAAACAGATCCAAATAATTTGAATGCAAATCTTCTTAATTCTGCTAAAGATATGCTGGAATTGTTCTATGAAGAAAAACTGAAAGGAATAATTATTCGAGCACGAGCACGCTGGCATGAGCACAGCAAGAAAAGTACTAAGTACTTCTTGAACCTAGAAAAACGAAACCATTTTAAAAAACAAATGAGAAAGTTAAATATAAATGGCTCGTTTACAACAGATCCTTTCAAGATCTTGTCCGAACAACGACAATTTTATAAAGAACTTTACCCGTGTAGAAACAACAATAACGATAGCTCATTGAAACTCGAACCATTCTTAAAAGATTTGAACATTCCCAAACTTTCAGAAGAGGAAAAGTTATCTTGCGAGGGTAGTATTACTTTAGAAGAATGCACACTCACTTTAGAAAGCTTTCAAAACAATAAAACTCCTGGAAATGACGGAATTCCTATCGAATTTTACAAAAAAGTCTGGCCACTTCTCTGCGAGCCTTTCATTCAATGCACAAATGAATGCTTCGTGAAAGGTGAGATGTCATGCTCTCAAAAACAGGCTCTTACTACGCTTATTGAAAAGAAAGGAAAAGATTGCTCATTTCTAGAAAACTGGCGACCAATTTCTCTGGTAAAAGTAGATGCAAAAATTATGTCTAAAATTATAGCCACTAGAATAAAAAATGTTCTACCTAGCATTATTCATCACAACCAGATTGGATTTATAAAAGACCGCTATATTGGTGAAACAGTAAGATCTATCTTTGATATAATGGACTTTACGGTCGACGAAAATATTCCTGGTTTACTTATCTTTATTGATTTTCAGAAGGCCTTTGATAGTTTGGAATGGAAGTTTCTTCTAAGATGTTTAGAATCTTTTAATTTTGGCTCCAGTCTCATTCGATAGGTTATCACTTTTTATAAAAATATACAAAGCGGTGTAATTAACAATGGCATTATCTCTGATTTTTTTACACTCGGGCGAGGAGTTAGACAAGGAGACCCACTTTCTCCATATCTCTTTGTAATAGCTGCCGAAACATTGGCGATTTCAATTCGACAAAATTCAATGATAAAAGGTATTACTATTGAAAAGAACGAAACTAATTACTTCAGTATGCTGACGATACAACAGCGGTCCTCTAAGACATTAACTCTGCGCAAACTCTTTTCAGGCTACTAGACGACTTTGAGAAGATCTCTGGTTTAGCTGTAAATCCCACTAAAACTGAAGGAATGTGGATTGGATCTTTAAGAGAAAATAAATCAACACATTTTGGAATTAAATGGACTAATGAACCAGTCAAAGCTCTTGGTGTTTATTGCTCTTATGATCAGAAACTATTACATGAGAAAAACTTCATAGAAAGACTAGACAGTGTTAAAAAACTTATAGATATATGGTCTGCAAGAGGTCTCTCCCTTTATGGAAAAACAACTGTAATAAAATCCTTGATTATTCCAAAGTTTGTTTACATAGCATCACTATTAACTACCCCCATGGGGGTGATCCAAGAATTAAATAGATTGATATTTAAATTCCTATGGAAAGGGGGTAGACAAAGTCACACGTTTATCAACAATAAACGTTTACCAAAAGAGTGGCTTGAAAATGATTGATTCAGAAACAATGGTTAAATCCTTAAGACTAACTTGGCTAAAGAGAATTTTCAGTGAAAACAACGGCACATGGAAAAATTATTTGCGTCATCAACTAAAAAATGTCGGCGGTCTCTTTTTATTGTATTGAAACTACGATATAAAAGATGTTGCTATCTCTTCAAAATTTTATTCTGAACTACTTCAATGGTGGTCAGAGTTCGGAGAAGACGTTTCTTCAGAGAAACTATATCAGAATATAATATGGAATAGCAAAGACATTCGCGTTAATGATAAACCAATATTTTACAAAACATTCTTCAACTCCGGTCTTATTCTTTTATCTGATCTTCGAATTGATTTAAATATTACTGAGTGGTATAATATAATTGCTAAAAAGATTGAAAATACTAATTTCTTAATATGGGCAGGTATCAGACTTGCCTTACCTCCGCATTTAAAGCTTAATCTTGGAGCATATGATCGCACCTTTTTAACGATGCCACCCTCCTTGATAATCACGAATAATGATTTTAATACTTTAACGAAAAAATCCAAACACTACTTTCTAAAAATGCTTCAGTTTTAAAAAATGATTTCAACCTGACGGAAGATCAACTAGAAAAAGTCTTGCCACATATGGTATATTTTGAGTCCTATGTTAAGGCCTTTCAATATAAGGTCCTTAACTCTATACTTTATACCAATGCTAAGCTGTTTAAAATAGGATATACTGCCGAAGATAAATGCACCTTATGTAAGTCTGAATCAGAAACCTTAATTCATCTTTTCTTTAAGTGCGTATATTCAGAGCTTTTCCGGAGGGATTTTGAATTCTACTACTATTCTGTATCAAACAAACTCCTTCATCTCAGTTTGCAAGATATTTTAATAGGCATTATTGCTGAACAATGCCCCTTACCAAACTATTTTTTGTTGATAGCCAAACTACATTTGTAGGATTGCTGAAGATCACAAATACGTCCAACTATTGCTGGTTTTAAGACTAAGATAAAATTAAAATTTGATACGGAAAAGTATATCTGTACTAAAAATAGAACTTTAAATGAATTTTCCCAAAAATGGGCATTAGATAGTTTTATTGCTATTTAAATAAGTTAAAAAATTAGGAAAAGCGCGTTTATTAGTCCAACCTATAATGTCAATGACTCTTAGGTATTTCAAATTGCTATTCTGTAAGGTGACATTATTGTAAACATTAATTTGTCCACTAGTCAGCTTTAGTCAATTTATATTACCGTGTTAGTGGTGTTAATTTTATGTTTTTGTCTTTATTTTTAATTTTATTTTTATTTTCTTTAGTATTTGTAATATTGTAAGTACTGTCTTTAGTTTGTCTCTGCTGTATCCTTTGTTTTGTAATATAAAGCATTTTAATAATAATAAATAAAAATAATAAAATAAAAACTCTAAAGGTGGTTAAGCGAGACAATGGCTGTCGTGAAAACACAGCCCATGAAATGATATGGAGAGGGAAATACTCTATGGAGGGCGACACAAGCATATTCATTCAGAGCATATATTCATACAGTAGTCTACCAGTTCAGTATGCATGTTACCTATAGTTGTCTGTCCACCACGATGAACTTGGATTTCCTTTGAGGCATGACGTAACAACTCAGGAAATTCACCAGGTCGCCACTCCTTCCCCCGCTCCAGGACGCACACAGCTTGGCCAGCTCTGGCACAACGGCTAGCTGCAATAGAGCCGCCATAGCCTGAACCAACGACCACTACATCATACCGTGGTTTTATGGATGCACGATCCAAGGACAACTTAGGAAATGCAGGTTTAAAGGTTTCTGGCTGTCTACCCACAGTTCGCTAGACGTAAAAATTAATTGAACTTTAATAGAGCTCAAAGATTACCATGTTCACGCTGGCAGAATGGAACAAGACAAAGCAACGGTTTCCCTGGTGAATGTCACGTCATCTAAATTTTGCAATTAGCAAAAAAATCGAAAGGAATGAAAGAACCTTTATTTAAACACGGTGATATTTAAAGTTTGACGTTAGCTTGTGGGACCGTGAACAGAAAGTAAAAATTCACTGAATAAACAGAACAACGTCATGGTGTCCAAACTGGAAGGGGCAATCAGTTGGCCATTTACAAGACGTTTCGGAGTTCGTGAACAGAGCGGGAATAGAATGCGGAACATGTGTGACTAGAGTGTTTTGACGTGACGCCAAGGCGGCCAAGGTGGTGAACGTTTCAGCGATTTTAAGGCTTGAAACTCCATCCAATGTACCAAACTCCTTTTCTTTATCCTTTCCGAAGCCTGCAGTGTAATTGTTTTGCTGAAAAACGTTAGTAAAACTGCTCTGCGACCGGTTCGCACGGCTTCAAATTGCCTGAAGTGAAATGAAAGTCATGTAGGCGTAATGAGAGATATAAAGCCGCGATTTTCAGGAAAACTAGGGCCATATCTCTCCAGTATACACGCCAAATGTCACAGCAATCGATGAAAATGGCGGCCTTCTACGAATCCTTACAAGAACGATTCATGAGTGTGCGATTTCCATTAAATCAAAAATCCGTTTTCGTATTCTCCCAATAACACGCATCGACGGAGTTATAAAAGAACCATATGTGACGTTTCTGGAAACCTTCCCCACCCTTTCACTCATAAATACGTTTTTAAGCACCATTTCAGTATCTGACTGGTCGCCGGCGGATGGACTCAACTGGATATTAATCAAGCTCCCAACATTTTGTCAGCCTTAACGCAATTTCCGTTGCTTTCAATATGGTGTTTCACTGTCCTTTGTAAAACGGAATAACCTAAGTTCCATTCAGTAAGCACGTACCCTGGCATCCTAAACTGGGAAAGTCTGGCTGTACGAGCAGTAAGTAGATCGTTGCTGCACCATATATTTAGCCCAAGAGCCTAGATAAGCCATTCGTCGTGAAATGGGACACCAAAAATTTTCGCCCAAAAGAGTTAAAAAAAGAAATGCCCCTAGACTAAATCGCCTTTCATCGGTCGATGTTAAAAGGGATGGCGGAAGGAACTCACAACGTTAACCATCCAGTATTTCCATGTTGATGAACGAAATAGCACCAATTGTAGAGATCGCTTCAATTAACTGAAAGATCAAGGGATACTTACCCTAGTTATGAAGTCCCTCACTGCTTGGAGAGCCATATAGTCTTGTTAACCCCAGCTGATTACATGGAACCGTTCTGGTATCGAAATAGGATGGGTAGTGGTGTGTTTACCCGGCTCGCAATGAGAATGAAACGAACACACAGTTTCGTTCCCGTTTTACTGGAGCGCGCGCAGTGCCTATTTATGTATGACAACCGATAAAGCATTCTCTTTTATAAAATAATTAGGATAGTACGGGCACTCTCATTGGTCAATAGCTGTGTTTAGATGAGAGTATGGAAACAAGGCTGTGACATCACACGAATTTTGATTGGTTATGTAGTCAGACGCGCTTTTTTATTGGTTGGTAGGAAATATGAGCTTGTATCAATCAAGAAGTAAAAAAAAAACAGCATTTACCTTCATTTGTCGAATTATCTTTGAGGAATATTTTATAAAAGCAATACGGGACTTTTTTCCGTGTTTCCATAGTGTCATCTAAACACTCGGGGAAGTTGGGAAAATTCTCGACAGTTATGCAAACCCTCGACTGCGTCTCGGGTTTGCATAACTGTCTCGAATTCTCTCAACTTCCGCTCGTGTTTAGATGAAACTATGGAAAAACGGAAAACGTCCTCTATTGCTTAAGTCTTTGCTCTAATTAGCCCAACTAGCGTCGTAAACATCAGCAAAAATCCAGAGGTATGCTTTACTGACCGCCTTTTCTTATGGTGTCTCATTAGTTTTAAGTGTCCATTTCCATGCAGTTAGCTCGGAACGCGGAACTTGGAAAATAAAATTATTGTATTGCACTTGAAAAATTGATGGAGGAAAAGGTCGGCACTATTAATGACTATAACCACAAAACCAACGTAACCACGAACTGTAACTGAATTCATCTTACTCTGACTTTACTCAGGAACCCGTGAACCGGAGCCTACAACACTACTGTGTTCGTGTAACGGCGTTTTCACAGACCGATTTATTTTTAGATTGAATTTCCCGCGAATGAGACTCCCACAGGAGCCCGATGACCAATTACAAGAAATTAAGCTGACGTCATAGGGTCACCGAACCGGAACTGCCTTTGTTTTTTGACCTGATTCGCGGGAAGGGCTAGTCTAAAAATAAACCCACTTGTGAAAACGCCGTTTCACAGACGCTGTATGGAAGTTGCACACTCCAGATGGGCTCCTGCTTTACTATAATATTATTCCAAGTTTAGATCATATTCACTCTACACTTGGGAGAACCCAAGACCGATAAACAGACAGACTCGAAAGTCGTTTTGATCATTGTCCATTCAGGACCGAGTACTAGTCGGTCCTCGAATTGTCCAATCTCCTTAGGAGTTCTACTAGCTCAATGAGTAGAGGATCCTTGCTAGGTCTCTGATTTTTGAGTTGTCCTCTACTAATGTATCTGAATCAATGCAAACTGAATGATGAGAAGTTTGCTGCCCGCAGCCAGGCCAATGTACACCTTAGTTTATTAAAAAATATATTCACACTGGTTATATAGATTAACATACACTAATATGTCACACCTTAAGTCTGTTGGAAAGCAACGTTCAACACCCTTTCTACGGGCGCTTCACACCTGAAGCGTTTATAGAGTAGAACGTCGTTTTAAGTACTATGTGCACAACACAACAAGTCAAGTAAGCAATTTCAAAAGTCAGTGGTGCCATGCTCATAGGTACATATTGCCTTCATTTACTAAGAACAGGGAAATGCACTCATCCATCAATATACAAACAATTTACCAACACCTTTGACTAGGAGCGTAAATAGTACAGCGCTGACAAGTTTTCAGCGCGCGTGACTTGATAAGTCAGGCGTTTATGCTTGACATATTTTTCTGGAGGTTAATGATGAGGGTTCCTGCTTTTCGTATACCACTGATCTTGTGGCAAAGCTGATGAAATAGTTTTGATTAATTTTAAATGAACTATGAATGATTTTTTCACGTTGTATCAGATTACTTACGTATACGCACAAGTGCTTTAGTAAAGAAAATTGACCCCACTTAAAGAGTACATTACACAAAATATGATTGATTGGAATGTCTTTTATCACCCAGAAATCCTAGGCACGATTTCCGCTGCTCACAACATGTATGTGACGCAAATTCAACCCCACGTTGATTGAAATTTCTTAGCCATATAGTCTTGTTAACCGCAGCTGCTTACATCAAATTGTTCCGGTATCGAAATAGGATGGGTATAATGGTGTGTTTACCCGGCTCGTAATGAGATTGGAACGAACACACAGTTGCATTCCCGTTTCAATTCAGCCCGTGCAGTGCCTATTTATGTATGGCAACCGAGTAAACTTTTCCCTTGTATTTATACGCTAATTAGCACGACTAGCCTCGTCAACATCAACAAAAATCCAAACGAATGCCTCATTTGCTTCCTTTGTTGAATAGGGAAGATATAGTTGACGTCTCTTACTGTCATTAATGTGCCAACCAAAGCCTCATCGCTTGTCGAAACAGAAGGTCTTTTGTTCCTGT
>OX421455.1:23558347-23560847 GCA_949126865.1 Montipora capitata | reverse complement strand
AAAAATCCTTTTGAAAGACGAATGTTCATTTTGCAACTGAGCGAGGAAATTAGATGCTCTGAAGTCGGCGTCAGTTCTATTAAAAAACCCAGTGTTGATTTTGAGGTAGGGTATAAATTTTCTTGTTTTAGAATCATGCATTGTTGGAAATTTGTATGTATTTGAGGCTTGAGCCATCGTCGTTCTAAACTGTGTGAGAACAGATTTTCCTGGCTTAATTAATGCACAACATGTTTAGAGATCGTTCTTCTCATGTTGTAGTTTGACCCTCAAGAAAGCGACCAGGAGAGCATCCTCCTCAGAAACAGCCATTGCACAACCGCATCGAGCTCCAAAGGAAACTTTGTCAGTTGCTCCATATATTGTTAGATGTTGACAGGATGAATGTTGATGCAACTGTTCCTCTTTCCCAGAAACCTGGAACGGCTGGCCATGGAATATTTTTTGGTCAAACATTAAAGGATGACAAAGAGGAAAATGAGGACATTCATGAAAAAGGAAATGTTGTTTGTCACATAATGGACTGGAAAACTGTAAATAGTCTGTCCTTAAAATCAAAAATATAATTTTAGTTCACCATGTCACTGAAAGTTGCCCTTGGTAGACAGGTAGTTCAGGCATCGTAATGTTTCAGAACATATCTTAACATAAAATAAGTCACCAATGCTTACCTTCTGAAATAAGATATCAATCCATTTGTTTTTTGGGGGTTCTTGTTCAGAGAAATGCTGCTTATCTTGTGAAGATATCCCCCTGATAGTCAAATTGCTCACATGACAGTACTTTCAGAAGTAGTGAAATTTCAGAAGATAAAAATGTGCTGTACACGTTGGTGTTTTAAGGTATTGGTGGCGCCCACGACAAGCCAAGACAGGAATTTTTGAAAATGGCACAGAGAAAAATAAAAGCAAACTGTCAGGTCCAAGTGCAGCTGAGACCAGAGCCAACTTATGGCAAGGACAAAAATATCATAGCCATTGACTTGAACCATGGTAATGGATGGTTTAATTGTTACATTGCCAGAGAATTCACAGGTTTATTGCATACACTAATTGAAAATGAGAAATTGTTGACATACAGGTAACTGTCCACCACATCATGGTTTTTTGTGTGTGAAAATTGGATATAACCCTTTAATTTCAATACTAAGAAAGGAAAAGTGGGAAACTATGTTATGACAAGGTGCCACAGTGCTCGGTGAAATAATATTAAGAATTGCTTAAGATTGTCTTACAACTACTCGCTATTTGTATTTGTAACAATACTGTTGATTTTGTTTAATTTACTGGTATCAACTATTCATAAGTATAAAATCTATGAACAATTTTTTTTATTGTACATGTACATTAAAATACTTTGCCGAGTCTCATAGAAACTTAACTTTCCGTGGTAGACGTAGTGTGTAGTGCACTCTAAGTGCACTACACACTACGTCATCAGGTTATAAGAGTGTAAAAACTGTATATCATTCAATATTTATTTATTTTTTGTTATCCATAAGGGAGGCTAACAAAATCTGCACCTTGCTTGGTTTGCATTTTTTGAGCATTAAAATAGAACTTGTGGTCCTTTTTTTTCTCACAGAAAGTCGAATATTTTGAGCTCACCCATTCAAATACTAACCCTGTCGGACAGGGCTTAACGGCAGTGAGATTTTGTCTTGGAAAGGTATCAGGCTTTTGGTGATATAGAAATTTCAAGGAACTTGAAAATGGTCAACATGTCAGCCTCAAATCAATGTTTCTCCATTCTCTTTTATTTTCTTCAATCTTTCTGGGTTTAGTATTATACTAGTAACCACATGTCTTTTCAGGGGGGCTATTTACGTAAGACATCTACCATGGCACTACAATGATACACGGTACCAAAACAATATCGTGTATTGTTAGGGCTACATATTAGGCAAAGACAAGTTGAATCTCCTGAAAAACAAAATGCAGCTCAGTTGACAGTTATGGAATAAACAGGCCTTCTGATATTACGCGATGGTGCGATTTCGCACAATCGACCTCAAATCGCATCCGATCGCACAATTCACGAAAAATCGCATAATTCACAAAAGGACGCACAAAATTCATAAAGTGAAACATAAATCAAGACGTTTCTTAGAAATTCCTGCATAAATACGCCATTTTTAAGATGATTTGTCTTGGAAAAAGTCTAAAAAACCTTTGTCACCTTCGATTTCGTAAACATTCGAAGTTCAAGGCTTTATTTTTCATGTCGGGGACCTGGTACGAGTCTCGTTCTATTGGTGCAACACAAACACGCCCTTATATACACACCACTAAAATGACACAGTTGCCTTCTCTTATGAAGAGATTTGTGAAAAATAAGCGAAGTTGTAAGTTTTTCGGCAAAATGTAGTTTCTTTCGTTGAAAACTGATAAAAACTTACTCATGGATAAGTTTGTTGTGAAAACGCTCGCTTTTTCTTCGACGAAGAAGGAAGTTCCCACATTCCTGCCGATCTGACAGCTCACAATCGAGCAAGAAAGTA
>OX421455.1:23548347-23553347 GCA_949126865.1 Montipora capitata | reverse complement strand
AAAAGCAAAATAATTTCAGCAACAATCTGTCAAACCCTACACATTTTATTGAACAAAGGGTGAAAGTAACAGAGAAACAAACAAAACAGATAGGTAACAAACAACCAATGCAGCAAAAACAAACATGCCAATTCAGTTCAGAGAAAATCAAACCACATAATCATATCAAAAGAAATCGGCAGCAATCAGATGGTGACAAGAGAGCAGAACCTACAAACAAGAGGCTGAGGAAAGGGCAAGTCCTTGAAAATAAAGAATGTTCCTCTGTTTCAATTTCTGATGTGATCAGCAATTTTCGTAATGATATTACATGTGGACCAGAATATGTTTGTACGTGTTGTGACCAGTTATGGTACAGATCTTCCGTCATAAAATGTAATCCAAATGGGTATAAAATGTGTTCTCAAACCATTGTTGAATCTTGCTTAACTTGTATCAAAAGTGTAGACAACACAAAGTGGATTTGTTCCACGTGCCATTCAAATATTAAACTTGGAAAACTGCCAAGCTGTGCAAAAGCTAACAAAATGACTTTTCCAGTGAAACCAGACATTCTTCATCTGACAGACCTTGAAGAAAGGCTTATATCACCTCGTATACCATTTATGCAAATTCGAGAATTACCAAGTGGTGGTCAGTTGAGTATTCATGGTAATGTTGTCAATGTACCTGCCAATGTCAACACTACAGTTAATTTTCTACCAAGATCATTACACAAATCACAGACTATTCCTATAAAGTTAAAGAGAAGGCTAAGTTTTAAGCACTGCTACCAATTTCAGAACATCAGACCAACAAAAGTCATAGAAGCTGCAAAGTACTTAATTAACACCAGTGAGTTATATCAGATTGAAGGCATACAGGTTGCTGATGCATGGTTGGATACATTGAATACGAGTGGTGAATGGTCAGAATTTGTTGAAAAGCAAGATATTCAGAATACAAAAAATACAGCTAAGAATGAACTTACTGATGTAAATGAGAGTGTAAATAATGGTAGCAAATATGTAAATACAAGGAAAGAAGACCATAGTGATACTCTAAAATTCTCAGACAGTGGTAACGATAGTGAAGATGAATGCTGTGAATTGCCAGATCGTCCTTTGGGAGTTATGGATACAATGTTAAAAGAACCCGATGTGACTGAATGTGCAGACAATGTCATTAGCTTTGCTCCAAGAGAAGGCAACAAGCCATTGGGGATATTTATTGATCGAGATTCTGAATTTCTGGCATTTCCATCAATTTATTGTGGCCAATGGAGAGCTGACAATAACAGTAGATCAGTCCCTGTTCATTATAGTACAATATGCAAATGGGAGTTAAGAAGCCAGGACAGAAAAGTTGCACAGTGTGTTCCAAACATATTTTTCAAGCTAAAGAAACTCCAAATCAAAGGGTAGGAAGTTCACTGCTGGTGGTTTGAAATCAGATGAACATGGCATCTGACAGGATGCGGCGATGCGGATCCGCATAATTTACTGAAATCCGCATCTTCCGCATAATTCCGATATTTTCCGCATAATTCCGATATTTTTCGCAAAAAACAGAAGAAATATCTGATATTAGTGATAAAGCAGCTCCTTAACATCCTCAAAAACATAAAAGCCGAAGAAATTGACTGTTTTGAAACGCTTATTTTCCTGAACATTGAAGAAAACACACCATTTCGTTCGCAAGATGAAAGTTCGTAATAAAGATCGTAAGCAGTTTCCGAGCATTTTTTCGCCAATGAGCCTGGACACTAGTTTTTGTTCCTACAATGCTTTCCATTGGACGAGAAACAGTTACCCTTCAGCAAATGAGGTAACTGATAAGAAACTAAGGTCGCGTTCGATTGACCGTATTCCGGAATAGGATTACATGGAATACAGGTTAGAAATCCTTCGTTTTTACGGAGATTCACATTAAAAATGTCGAACACCTGCTAAAATGCTATTTTAAACATATCTTTATTATCCTTGTTGCTTCAAAACGCCAGACATACTGTTTTGAATTCATCACTTCACGTATTCTTATTCCGGAATACGGTAGCCTCCTTGCAGCCGTTTTTTTGAATCAAACGCACTTTAAGTCAATGATCGAGGGAATGGATCGCGCTCCAAAGGTACCGGTATTACAATTTTGCTCCATTATCTCCAAATTGAAACAAAATTCATGATGAGAAACAAAATAATTTTTTATCGCTTTATTTATTTTACCAAAAGTTGCGGGAAAATCCCAACTGCTAGCCCTTTTATTTCAACGGTGAAAGCTGGTCGCAAATTGATGACTCCTCCATGTAATTGTAATCACAAAGGGCAAAAATTCAGTGACAAATGAGATTGTATTGGTTGCAATTTCGATTACGGATTTACCGTAAGCATGTAAATACATTGGACGGGCCTAATTATTAGTTTTATAACTTGTTTAAGTTTGCGCATAATCCGGTGTAATTTCCGCATAATCAACGCATGTTTCCGCATAATATGGCCAAAAATTTCCGCATAATCTTTAATTTTTTTCCGCATCCTATCAGAAGCCATGGATGAAACTTTAAAAAAAATTGATACAGCTCAATGAAGGTTTTAGAGTCTTTCGACAACTCCTTGGTTCCCCTCCATACTCTGAGAGATGTAAAAAGGATTTATTTGCAATAGATGGAATGCATAAATGGCGGCCAAAAATGTATTCTTTTGTTTATGCGCTAATTAAACTGACTAGCCTCGCTCTCAAGAAACATTTCTTTTGTATTTTGTCCATACAAACGAGGCTAGTAAGTCTAGTTAGCACATAAACAAAAGAATATTTTTTTGGCCGCCATTTATGCATTCCGTCTATGATCCGTCAGCTTGGTAAGCCTACTTGGTTCTGTTCATTTTCGGCAGCAGAGACTAGGTGGAGTCATTTACTGAAAATACTCGAAAGGGTGGTAGATAAAATAGATAACACTGGCAGTGAAATCCAGGAAATGGCTTGGCAAAAGAAATCTGATCTCATTAAAGGTGATCCGGTCACTTGTGCAAAGACTTTTGAACACATGGTTCAGTTGTTTTTTTTGTAATTTTTTAAAAAGTGTTCTGCACCCAATTGGCGAAATACTTGATTTTTTCTATAGAGTTGAATTCCAGCAACTTGGTTCTCCACACATACACTGTTTATTCTGGATCAAAGATTCTCCTGAATATGGTAAACACACTCATAATGAGATTGCAAAATTTGTTAATAATTATGTTACTTGTTAAGCTGATTTGCATGAACTAGGAGATTTGATAAATTTGCAGAGACACAGCCACTCAAAGACATGCAAAAAGAATGGGCATACAATTTGCAGATTTAATTACCCACTATTTCCAATGCCAAGAACAATGATTTTAGAACCACTTAGTGAAATTTCTCTGGATGACATTCAGAAGACCCAAATTAAGAAGGACTATGAAAAGATTCATCAACTTTTAGCACATTCCAAATGCGATGAACAAATGGATTTTGGAGAATTTCTTGTTAGGTTGAGTTTAGCTGAAGAACAATATGTTCTTTCCATACAATTTTCATTAAAGCGTGACACCTATTTTCTTAAGAGAAACCCATCTGAAGTCAGGATCAATAATTACAATTGTGATCTGTTGTAAGCTTGGCAAGCAAACATGGACATTCAATTCATATTAGATCCGTATGCTTGTGCTGTTTACTTTTTATCCTATATTACCAAAGGGCAAAGAGGAATGAGCACCTTACTGCAAAAAGCATGTGAAGAAGCACATTCAGGTAATAAAGATAACGCAAACAAAGTCAGATATATTGGTAACAAATTTCTTAATGCCGTTGAGGTAAGTGCTCAGGAAGTAGTATTTTTGATTTTACAAATGCCCTTGAGAAAATAATCACGAGAATTTCAGTTTATCAACACATCCAATCCAGAGGAAAGAACATTCCTTGTTAAGTCAATGGAAAAGCTGAAGCATTTGCCTGAAAGTTCTCATGACATTGAGTGTGACAACTTAATCAAGAGCTACCAGAGAAGGCCGAAACAATTAGAACATTTATGTCTGGCTGATTTTGTAGCATGGTATAATTGTAAAATGCACAGTACATGTAAAAGTCAAAAAACAGGATAGCTGTAAACAGATGCCATCTACCTTAGATGATTACACCATGTATTTACCAGAAAATGTGTTTGATGATGTTACTGAGGGTGACTTTAAAGATAGTGAAACAGACACGGCATGTCATGAATATGAACTGAAAGGAGGGTTCACCCTTGTTAAGCGAAGTAAACCCAAAATTATCCGTTCAGTTAGGTTCAACAAAAATAAGGACCCTGAGAACTACTGCAGAGAACAGTTAATGCTGTACATTCCATGGAGAAATGAAAACAAGGATCTCATTCAGAACTGCCTAAGTTATCAAGAACGTTATGAACAACTTAAGGACATAATAACAAAGAACAGAGAACAATGCGAATGTCATACAGAAGTCCTTGATAAAGCAATTGAGAATGTTGAATTTCAAGAGCTGGAAGAATTTCCAGGAATTGCACCAAATACACAATTTAAAGACCAACAGGATCAACAGATTGGAGCAAAACCAAGTGTGGTATTTGGTTGCTTTGATCCAGGAAAAAACAAACAGCACTGTGTCAATATGATTTATTAGATGATATAGGAATATTTCCAAGAACAGATGACGATGAAGAGCTTCAAGTAAAACGCATTAGTGATGAAACTGGTCCTTTCACTTAACATAAAACAAATGGAATTATTTTATCATGTGTTACACTCTATCAAAACTAGTGATAAACAACTCAAACTGTTTCTCTCTGGAGGAGCTGGAGTGGGAAAAACTAGAGTAACTAATGCTTTGTATGAAGCACTAATCAGATACTTAAACAGAGTACCAGGTGAAAATCCAGTGGGTAAAACATACCCCTAGTATATATGTTGTCGGTCAAATCCGTTCTCAGGTTGAATCTGTTTTTACCTAGGTTAAATTGGTGATCCTCATTTGATTAAAGCAGCTAT
>OX421455.1:23535847-23543347 GCA_949126865.1 Montipora capitata | reverse complement strand
CTCGCCAATAAAGGTTTAAAGCAAATAATTCAATCAAAGATCAAACAAAGTTTCAACCGAGTCCTGTGTTATGTTTTTTTGGTCGTTCCGATCTGTTTTAGGCGTCATTTTGCGAGATCTTTTGTCGACCGCCAGTTAGAGAGTCAAGAAAATTGACAAGGCAGGCAACACCGAGCCACTGGCCAGTGACTTTGTCCTGTTCAAGCGGGAACTGACACCAAACCAGTGAAATTTTCACCTTAAAAACACCAGCATCCGATCGATTAGGGATGTCCCAATACCTTCGCCGAATTTGAGCTTCATCCTTCGAAAATTCACCGAGAAAGGCGATCCTAAAATCCACAATAAAGCTTTCTCAACATGATCGGTGAGAGAAACCAGATCAAAGGAATTCGAAACATTTGAGTCTATTCGAATCTACCAATCAGTGCAACGCGACCGTTGGCTTGCGAACGCTTGGCAATGCTGGGCAACGTTCGCGTTCGTCTTTCTCCATTTTTTCCTTCTCAGTGTGGGAAAGTGTTCCGGCGGCACAGTCCGAGAGGCACAAAAACGGAAGCGAGGAAAGATATCGCCCAGGGATGAACTCTTCCCTGTAACACATTTTTAAATCCTTTGTCGCGAGGAAATGTAAAATTATCATTCGAATTTATGTTATCCTTCCCAGACTGCTCACGGGAAAAATATCAATTTTTAAAAGACTTGCCTCTCATCCCGCGTTTTAGAATATTCCGTATGTTCCATGTTTTAGAATGTTCGGTATATTGCGTGTTTCAAAATATTCCATATTTTCCGTGTTTTAGAATATTCCGTATATTCCGTATTTTATTTAGAATATTCCGTATATTCCTCAATTCTGCAATGGGAAATTCAGTGTCGATTTGCTCAACCGAGCGCGCAAGGTGGTATCGGTATTGCTTAACAGGGCGCGCAAGGTGGTATCGGTATTGTTCACCGAGTTGGCGAGGTGTTCTGGGTAACTTGAGTCACCAGGAAGAAAGTCGCAAGGAGCATTGATATCGAAGGTTCAGCATAGCGATTGAAGGTGACTAATTTTCGATTATTTACAGCGATTCCTTTTACTGTGAAAATCAAAGGTTACAGTATCTGGTAGAAAATCATATTGCATGGGTCACAAATCGGATTTTCCAGGTGCAAATCATAAACAGGGGCGACGATTTTTCAGACACAAATGAAATCAGAAACAGGGTCCACAGACCACAGGCAGAGCACTCTATGTGTTTGTGGTTTAATCTATGTTTATATGAAACGAAGAGAATCTATGAGGGTTATGATTAAAGGTCTGAAAATTGCACATCTAAATCACATCTTTGTCTGAATATCCCAATTCAGTTAAATGAAACCTTAATCGACTCATGTATGGTGTTTTTTTTTCCTTCTTGAGCCGTCTAAAGCGTCTTATAAATTACTTTTGGTCGGTGACGGTTAAGACGAGAGGGAGTCAAGGCTTGCAACTTAGCGGCTGTCAGCCGCGACCTCCTCCACTTCTACCTGGAATTAACGCAAAAATACTGAAAATCTCACCTGAATGGCGACGGATCTTGATAGATGAGTTTTTTCTCTATCTCTTCGCCGCATTTGAGCTTCATCTCTCCAACAGTTTCCGAGAAAATCGATGCTGAAGTCACAAATACAGCTTTCTCAATATGATCGGTGCCAAACTCAGCGACCAAAGGAATTCAAGAAATACAGGCCGTTTCAAATCTACCAATCAGGATTTGAACCGCGGCGGGCTGCCGCGGGAAGCCAAGCGCTGATTGGTAGACATGCCCTAAGTTGATGTCTAACTGTTCAGCACTTGTCGGGTACCCTTCTAAGTGGGCTTGTGATAGAGCATCCGCTGAGTGTAAGCTTTCCCCACGCTTGTACACTACAGTGATTCGTGGGAAGCGTTGGCTTTCGGCCAGCATGCGTTGCAGGCGCAATTTTAAGGGTTCTATGTGTAGAGATTTCTTCATAATGGCCTCCAAAGGCTGATGATCTGATTCCACTGTAACATATAACACTGTATTAGTATGATTATGTCATACATAATGACCTTCACACCTGAAGGCCCTTCAAAGACTTGCTCCATTCTCTGATAGCCAACAATATACTCTGGAAATTTGGCATAACCAAATACTACAGCCAGAAGTTATTTTTCGATCTGAGCATACTTTTTCTGGACATTGTAAGTGCCTTTGAGCCATAAGCTACTGGTTTGTTTGCCTGAATCAATGCAGCACCAAGACAGGTTGAACTAGCATCAATTTGCTAGGTCAACGCTTTCTGTGCATCAACACTGGAGCAAGGGTAAGCGATTCTTTGATTGCTTCAAAACTGGTTTCCTGCTGCTCTTCCCAGTGCTTCAGAACATCTTGATGTAGTAACTGTCTCAACGGTGTGGTGAGGTCTTGCAGGTTTGGAACTTACTGACGTAGCTGACCATCCCCAACGTCCTTTGGATACCAGCCTTGTCTGTCGGTCTGGGCATCTCGACTATAGCTATGACCTTCTCCGGGTCTGTCCTCAAACTATCCTTGGAGAACACATGGCCATGGATCTTCACTTCCTTCTAATCAGGGCCGTAGCTAGTATAAGGCGAACCGAGGCACTTGCCTCAGTCATTTTTTCGTGATTTTTGTATTAAATAAAGCGTGATTCCAGTGTTGTCTTCAAAATGTACTCATCATAAACACCTAAAATATCTAGGAAGAGAATTTAACCATGGACATTGCCTCAGTCATAATTATTTTCTGGATACGGCCCTGCTAATGGATACGACACTGACTTTTTTCAATCGAAGGTTACTGTCTCGGGAACACTGCAAAACAGCCCTAAAAGAGCGTGTCATGCTCTGCCGTGTTGCAGCTATGTATGATTATGTCATCCATACTGACCTTCACACCTGGTAACCCTCAAAAGACTTGCTCCATTCTCTTTTGGTAAACGTCTGGTGCAGATTTAATTCCCATTGGCATCCTCGATACCTTCCAAAGGGGGTATTAAATGTCAGAAGTTTACTGTTCTCCTCATCTAACTGGATTTGGTAGAATGCCTTTTCTGCATCCAAAGTTGAAAACACTGTGGTTCCTGTACAATTTGCTGTAATGTCATCGACTAACGCTAATGGGTAGTGTTCTCTCGGGTCCAAGCGCACACGAATAGACCCATCCGGTTTATCAACACAAACAAGACTGTTCACCCAATCAGCTGGTTCATTCAAGTGTTCTTTCTCTAGGATTCCAGCCTCCACCATTCTGTCCAGTTCCTCCTTCAATGGCTCTCGCTTACAGTGGGAACCTCGCCTGGGGAGGGGGGTGCACTACAGGAGGAACCGATCGCGAGAGGTTGATATTAGTCCCCAGGGAGACACCCAAGTCCTTGGAATACTTCAGGGAACTCATCTGGGATGCTTTTATTGTTAATGGCATTTATGCGCTGGATTAGATGCATCTTCTCACATGTTTCCCTACCCAAGAGGGGTACATAGTTTCAATCAACAACTTGAAAACAAACTTGATACCTTTCCCCACGCACCCAACAAGGCAACGCACACTTTCCAACAGGTTTAATTCGCGTTTTGGTGTAACTTTCTTCTTTTTTTTTTGTCATAAGCAGCTTTAGGTAAGACATTGTACTAGGCCCCAGTATCTAATTTGAACTCTTGGACCTTTCCAAAACTGGCAGTTTCAACCCAGTCCTTGTTTTCTGCACTGGTTTCCCCCGTAAACATAACCTCAGCGTTGAAAAATGGTTCATGTTCCTGCCCTTGTGACAGCGTCTCCCTGCATGCAGCACGACACGAAGCTGGTGCATGCCGAATACCACAATTCCCACGAGGCGTTCTCCAATGAGTCTTTTGACCTTTTCCGCCTCCTACATCCACTTTCTCAACTCTGCTGTTATCTTCTTTTAATCTCTTCGGGCGCTGTTTGCTTGTTTCGGCAATACGAGCAGCTTTGTAACGTTTTCTCTAAACTCTGTTCTCTCTTCATCAGCCTTTCCTTTGACTGTGGATCTTTGAGGCCCAGCACGAACATAGACGTAATCCACGAATCTTCTTTATTATACATTGGTGTCACCTGCTCGATTTTGATTGGCTATAAGCACGCAGCTAGTTTTCTCTTACGTCATACCTGCAGACAATAGTTTTATGCATGCCGAAGTGACGTCATCTAACACACTAACTAGCAGAGAAAAGGAAAGAAGACTGCCAACTGCAGAAACATTCTTTCATTTATCGCTCATCCATAAAAATGGACGAGTCAGGCCTCTCGTCTTTACAAGTTCAGCTCAGGAATATGCATAATAAAACAATTATTGGATTCGGTTTTCGCGTGATAGCCATAATTTTGATAATTATCGCTATCATGCGAAAGCCGAATCCAGTAATTGTTTTATTATGCATATTCATAAGCTGCACCTGCCAAGAGAACTTCCGTCTTTGGTAGTTTAATTTTATTGTAATATTTTACTGAATATTTACATTCCCTCTGTCGGGTCAGGAAGCCTTCTTTGTCAGGTTCCTGAGAAACGTAAACTATTTACACAACCGTGAGGTTGAGCGGCCTTGTAATTGAGAATCTAAACATCTATGAGATACAAAACAGACTTGCAAATTATCGCAAGTCACAATACTGACATGCACAAAAGCAAAATAAATGGTTCATAAATATGAAGTTTTTTACTATCTGAATGTTTTTGGGTTAGAGTAAAGCTGGGCTATATTGTTGAAAAATCTTCGTGTTAAAGGAGCTATGTCACGCAAATGATGTAACTTCATGAAACTCAAAATTCGCAAAAAGCATGAGTTTCATGTAAAGAATCTTCGCACTAGTATGTCATAGCAATAAATTGGATTAACCAGGAAGTTAAAGAAATATTGTTGGCTTCCCAGATAAACGTCATTTTACATTACAATGACAAAATCATTTGTCAGGGAGAAAAAAATCCTGTCTCCTAGGGTAACACATTTCAACCCACGAATGCAAATTTGTCAATATGTCATTATCATCCATCAAATCGGTTAAACCAGTTCTACTCTCAACCATTTCTAAAAAAAAAAAACATTCTCTTGATACACGACTGATCTTTTAGGAAATTTTCCTTTATCCTCTGTTTACCAAAAATAATCCATTAAGATTGGCTGAAGAAAATCACAAAACAGTCTTATGGCCTTGAACACAAGAGGGTAAGTTCAGAGAAAATGAGCTGGAAACCCCCATTCTTTGTTTCTGAGTATTACATCCTGTTTTCCAAAAATGTCACGCCCTGGTGATTCTTTCCTGTTCCATTTAATTACGTGAATATTTAAACGCACTTCATTTTTTGGAAAACCCATCATTCAAGTATCTACGATATATAGAAGATTGATGATCCTTTAAAATGAATTAGTTTTTCAGGATTTAATGTTATAGAACGGAAAGATGCTTTTCAACTGGAACCGCAAAATGGTAAGCTGAAATACTTTCATCAATAATATTACAATCATCACATTCGAGCCATAACAATTAAGCACTCTCCATCGCTCATTACGTCAATTGCTTTGCTTATTGACTTATTTCGCCTGGTTTTCCATATGATAAAATAATATAGTTATCCAAAAATTATAAAATAACATAGTTTTCCAAAAGCGTATTTCCAAAAATTGATTACAGTAATATAGTTACCATCAAATGGTGACAGCAGCATATGAGTTGGAGGTTTGGAGCAATTCTCGAAGAAAATGGCTCTTAATTGCCAACTCTATATATAATGATTGTGTAGTTTGCCGGAATTAACCTTCTTTAAAGCGCAATTATCTGATAAATACCACAAGCACGGGACAGGGACTCAATAACCGCAAGTGTCTCGCATGTGTGCCCAATTCGACTATTAACGAATTCATCATCTTGTATACTCAACAGCTTTCGTCGTTGGCATATCACAAAGTCAAATAATTTGGGTAAAACCAAGTAAAGAGGATGTTCATGGAAAGATTGTGTGTTGTTCTCATCTCTAAGGTCTGTGATCTCGGGAACTGAAATCCACAATGTTTCTCCAAGAAAAGGAGACAATTTTTTGTGCAAAGAAATGAAATATCTATGCGTTGTGCAGTTCCTGAAGTAATGCAGCAGATTGAACAGTGTTGTCTCGGACCAAGTAGTGACAGGCATACGAACCGATTCAAGGTTTTCAAAGTGGATCCTGGATGGGTTAAAACAACGTTGATCGTCCGGAGTATCATATTCATATTTCTGTGCTCGCACAAGGTTGTTACTGCAAGGACATTGCTGAACGTTATGTTGACAGATCTTTACTGGTACCCCAGCTTGGTCCACTTCTATCACAGCCTGAAGAGACAGTGCATTTTCCTGAAACTCCTTCAGATAACTGTCCGGTATTCTTTGATCACTCTGATAATGCTCTCCAAAAATTGTTTTGCAATGGGTTGTCACAAATTTTTTGCGTCTTAATGAACATTCTGGCTGTTCGTCGCGCATAGGATCAGCAGACCATTTCATTTTTTCCGCATAAGGTGTTTTGACGTTTTTCACTCCTTGCCGATTTGAGCGTTCTCGTTCGTTTTGAATATTGTGGTGAACAGCGTAGTGACAGTGGTCCATAACTAAACCAAAGATCCACATTATCTCAGCGAAAAGCAATTCTCTATCCAACTCATCCAAGTCATCACAACGGAGTAAATCCATAATTTTATCTTCAACCTTGTGTAGCAGGCGAGTGGTCCTTTTCACCACGTCAACTGATTGACTGAAAAATCCTTCTGAAGCCATAATAACGGCAGCGAACTTTTAGACTGAGCTTACCAAGAGACTGGTTGATGAGCCACGAGGAAGACGGACGTCAATAACCCGGATGATGCAATAATAGCGACTTATGATATAACAAGGATTCCCGGATCGAAAAATTGAAAGAAAATAAATTATGCCATGTGTTTTGACGGCTCGAAAACAAGCCGCTACTCGGGAAATAAGCCCTCGTTCCGCAGTTGGTGAGAGACTAACATCAGACTTGGATCGAAAAAAAGTAAAAAATGTAGGTTCCAATGAAAGTTCCCAACCGACCAATAAGCTGAACAAGTGGAATTCTTCTTGAGTGCGTTTAAGTTTTTCTTCCATTTCCCGAAAAACGTAAAAAATAAATCGCTTGGAAGAGTGATCTCGGGATGGCGGGGTAGCTTGGGGAAAAGGGCAGGGAGTCAATGGGTGGAAAAGACGAAGTTAAAAAGGTCCCATGGCGTAATCAGCTTCGTCACATATGTCCACACAAGTACTACAGAGTCAAATACGCAGGGATTACTCTATTTTACTATTAACCACTTGTTGATTTGAAGCACTAAATCAAACATGACTTCATAAGATAAGATAAGATAAGATAAGATAAGATAAGATAACATAACATAACATAACATAACATAACATAACATAACATAACATAACATAACATAACATAACATAACAGAAAATCTCCTATGAATTTACATTACAATCAACCAGT
>OX421455.1:23528347-23530847 GCA_949126865.1 Montipora capitata | reverse complement strand
CGGCCTAAAGTGTAAACTCCGTCAATCGCCTAGGGTGCAGCGCCACAAATTTCTCACAAACCACACTTCTATCGATGGTAACTGCATTTGCGTGCATGGCAATGACGGCCAAATTTGAGAGATGTTCGGTGGTCATTGTGTTGCGAAGCCAAGGACTAATAATACTGTTGTATGTGAGGTCCCTCAAGGTTCCGTTCTTAGCCCTTTTATTTATTATTCCTCTTATACATTAATGATGTGTTTCTTTCTTCAAATTATCTTTCATTTATTCTCTTTGCTGACGACACCAATATTTTTCTTTGTCATAAAGACTTGGCTACTTTAGCAAGAATGGTTAATCATGCGCTTTCTCATGTCTCCTCCTGTTCATCTTGAGAAATCCAAATTCATTATCTTCCATCCACGACGTAAACAGATCAATCCTTCAGAATTAAAAATCTTAATAAATAACACTCCTATGGCACGGGTACAGGAACACAAATTTCTTGGAATAATTATTCACGAACCCCCAATATCAAGCAAAAATAAAAACAAGAAGTAAAACACCTGTCATGATACGGTTGATCCACGTTTGTTTTTTTTTTATATTTCGTCGAGAATTCTGAAAGTAGCATTCCCGAGCTTCAAGATTTCAAAATTTTCTGGTTGAAATTTTCCCCAGAACCCCCTACAAGTTAACGTCTCCGGAGATAAGACAAGATAAGATAAGATAAGATAAGATAAGATAACTTTATTTATACACGGTGTTTCCATCAGTTGATTTAGTTCATTATCTATAGTAGTATATCTATCTACCTAACTACAATAAAATTTAATAATAACAATTCAAATAAAAGAAATAAATAAAAATTCTGCTTTTCATGGAGGCCGTGTCTAAAATTTACTTTGCTTGTTAGCCCCCCAACACAAAATACACTCCACAGTCCCTGACCCTACCCACCTAATAGTCAAGTGATTTGTGTAACGTCAGTGCATACTACAAGAACTCCGGTCGTAGATGTCATTGGTCAACTTATTCCTGACGTTATTGGTCGACTGTCAGTTGAGGCTAGATGTAATTGGCTGAGAAGACTAAGCAGTGATTGGTGCGTTTCGATCCGTCTTTAGGTCTACGGTCTGTACGTGTATCGTCTAATACGTTGGGCAGTACTGTGATAGAGTAAATCAGTGTGTTGTTTGTCTGTTGATGTCGTCAATGAGCCTCTCCCAGGGGGGGGGGGGGGGGGGGGGGGTACATGTTTCCTTGATCCCTTAACCTTGTTGGTTTTTATTCCTTGTTCCCCATTAATAAAACCCCTTGTTCCCAAAAATGTTTTTAGCTCACGTTCCGTTGACCCCGAAAATTTTTGCGCTGTTCCCTTGATCCTCAAAAATGTTTATCATTGTTCCCCATATTTCTTTGCTTGTTTTACCTTTCTATTCATAGAAGAAAAAATCGCTTTCGAACCGCCTCTTTCGTCTCCTTGGAATCCGCTCATGATGTACTTCATCGACTGCCATTTCTGTCATTTCAACTGACTCAGCTGCCTCTGCGACAGTGACGCCTTCATTGGTATGGTGAAGCACATCAAGGAGAAGGATAAGATCATCTTCTTCAAGCTTCAATCTTCACGGTACTTAGAGCAGGTTAGGGCGCAAACAATGTTGCTCACACCAACGTATCTCTCTTTATCTTCCGTGAACAACACTGGATTGAAAGGATCTTGAATAAACACTTTGGATTTCACCCTCTTCATGCCAACACTCACATTCTCTTGCAGACAGGCCATTATGAACAACTGACGAGTATCACTGGAAACAGCTTTAACACAGACAATCTGTCTTAGTTTGTAAAAAGTCTCTGTTGTTTCCTTATGCGGCACTGGGACTGCTGCTGCTTCACTCAGCATTGTGAAATCTAGGGGCTTTACAGTCAGAGCGTCAGCTGCATACAAATTTATGGGCAGAGTTCCTGGATTGTCCTTTGTTGTCATGTTTTGCACTATTTTCTGAGAGACACTCTGACCATACATTGCTCTCCAGTTCCTCATTTCACTCACCTGCTTTTCAGATAGGTTTCCTTTGGAGGGCATAACTTGGGTAAATCATTGTAATATGTGGTGGTGAAACCCTGTGGGTAATAGGACTTGGGAGCAGTCCTTGAGGGCCTTGTTTCACAGCTGTGGTACCAATAAGGCTCGAGCTCATGACTGCATCAACACACTTTTTGTCAAAGGAGTAAACTTGCTCTAGTCTCTCGATTGCCTGGGGGATCTCTACTATGACCGAGAAGCTGGTCTTTGTGTGAAGTCCAAACGTCTCTCCAAACAGATGCAGATGCTTCAAATAGTCTTTCAAACTAGCTATCGTGAAACTGCTTGTCATGCGGAGGGTACCTGTTGAGGTATCGACGGTAAATAGAATGCCATAATCAAAGCAGATGCCTGTTGGCTGGGAAAACTGGGCTTTACTTCCATCTCTTGTACCTTTTCCATTGCCAACTACAACAGATTATTGCTTT
>OX421455.1:23515847-23518347 GCA_949126865.1 Montipora capitata | reverse complement strand
TTGTTATCCCTTCTTGCCTCGCTCAAGGTTAAATATTCTTTTGAATTTTAAGTTTAATTAAGAACGAGGCAAAAATGGCTACTTCGCTAGAAAACAAAAGAATACTAAAAAGGTGGCCATTTTGGAATACATATAATTGGTTCAATTGGTTCCATCACCGAATCTTTTGTATTTTCAATTTCCGCGGGATAAGGGAAATGTGGGTTCTTTACAACAACGTGTCCCGACACATTTTTCCACTTAAAGTTCATATTTTGCGCCTGAGCTGAAACCGGTGTTTCTGAAACCGGGCTTACATTTTAAGTCCGGCAAACGGTCTAAAACATCCATGTAATGGTTATCATTTTTCAGCCCCGGCTGAAAAAGGAACGTGAGTATGCGCGTCGATTGTGTTTTTGCATCTCAGTAAATTTTCCAATGGATATTTGCGTTTTGCGCCTGGTCTGAAATTGAGCATGTAATCGCAACAAAATTTCAGCCCGGCGACTTGGGTAGAGCGAAATTTCCGCACTGTTTTCTTGTTCAAATCTTCATTTCCTTCTGATGTTTAGGGTTAGGCTATGTGCTACGTCTATTGTAACTAATTTACGGAACTGTCCAGCAAGGGAGCGGTTACGGGTAGTCGTTACAAATCCGATTTATAGACAAAGACATGTACATTGAAATGCAGGTTTAATAGATGCATAAATTAAATGTGAATTTACGTCACATGCATAATGTACTGTTGGCGCTAAAGCAGTTGTGCGTATCCATACGTAATCTCCTGCTTCAACGTGATTACATAGAATCAGTTCATTCTAGCAAGAGAATGGTAAACGTTGTTACACACTATCCATTTGTTGGTAATGCTTCATTTCAATCAAAACTACTTAAGTAATTTTGCCACAAGATCTGTGGGACACGAAAAACAGTATTTACGTTCTAATTCGCTGCGCTTAAACGAACGTAAATTATTTTCACCTTAAATGCTTTAGAAATACAACACCAAAGGAATGATGGTTGGATGCTCAGGCAATCCAAGCTGACATTTATTAATACATTTGACGAAAGAATATTACAGTTAATGTGCCATAACAGTTACAATCCCAAATTATCAGATATTGCTAAACGTTTAGATACGTCTTCAAGGACATACATGTCTTTAGTATAGTCCGACTTCAAGCGACCATGTAATTTAAGTAAACGTTCCGATAAACTGGTGCTGTTACTAACAACGGATGTAGCTCCTCCCGATCTTAAATTAGCAGGCCATGCAAATTGTAATCTAAGCCAAGATCCTTAAGACAATTCTTAAATACCTCCCTACACCTCGTGTGTGGGGGCTTATTTCCATACAACTTGCAAGTATTGGAAGATTTGAACAATCTTAACGGTCTAACGAGTGGTAAATTGCTATTAAGATCTACCTCAGCCATCCGAATGTACCTTTCTAGAAGGGCAACAGGACAATATTTACTAAATAACCTCTTAATGTAAACTCTATTCCCTTCTCTGTAAACATCATTCTTGGCACGAGGCACAAACACACACAAATGATTGGGCAAAAATTCCAGGTGGTTAAGCAAAATACTACTAAATTCATCGTAACGAAAAAACCCCGCGAATCCTAACGAACACGTGCAGGCTAAACGCAAATCTTTCAGATTAGCTGAAGGACCAGCATACTTATCAATGATTTTCTTAATAATATCGGCAGAGATGGGTTCCTTCTTAGCAACAGCTGGTTTACTACGTTTAGCCGCTTCTAGCAAATTATGACAAATTTCCGCATCCAAAGGATTGTTAATGATGCCGGGAATAAAGGAATGAAACCATTTAAGGACTGCATGTGTCAACGATAGTGTTGCATAAGACTTGGAACTAACATATACCTTATGAAGGTAAGCAATTACAATCAAAACCGAGAAAGGAGGCGACAGCTGAATACTGGACAAATTACACCATCTTGAAAACTTGACAATTTCTTTTGTATATCTTTTAACTGTAGAATCCGCCTTAGATTTCATTAACAAGGTCAGGAGATCTTTGGTGTTTGGTTTAACGTGGTCGGGGATGTTTTCCCAATAACCTTGAGTGGCAAACATCTATTGAAAAACAAAACAAGACAAAAGAGAACAGAAAACATGAAAAGCAACCACCACAAAGTAAATACGAGATTCATAGCAATACCAGACTCCGAAATCAGGCCAGCGCCTCCTTTCAATCGCATGGACAAGCGTTCTACTAACGTCACATAAATAACCTTAGAATATAAACTGGAGACGACAAACTGCTCTCCCAATCCAAGGCCAGAGCCCTCTTATGTATGAGTGGACAAGCGTCCTTATACCTACTAGACAAATCTCAAATAAAATCATTGCTGATCATCATAACGTAAACGAGACCCAGTGGTCAAGCAATCAAAACTTCATACGGACAGCTAACATTTGCCCAAAGAATCTCTTAGAGCCTAACAAGGAATTGGTGTTCCGCCCATGTTTCAGAACATTCCTTCCGCTAA
>OX421455.1:23500847-23505847 GCA_949126865.1 Montipora capitata | reverse complement strand
TTTGCGGTATAAATGTGGTTGTGTGAAGACAAGTTAAAAGAGAGAACAACTCACTTCCGGTTGCCGTGCGCGGGTTTCCGAATTACTTACCGACTTCCTGTCAAACTGCCATTGCTTTGCAAGCGACCAATCCAAAAAATAGTTCAAGTCCATTATCCCAGAGTCTTTCCGGGCGCTCACCTACTGATCAAAAAGCCCGAGGACTCTGGGTACGAGATTTATCATCCACCAATCAGACCCTTTCCCGGCCAAATAGAGCAGACAGAATGAATTATATTTGGAAACGGTGGATGCGAATACGTTCTTTCTATCGGCGTGTCATCTATTTATTATTATTATTATCATCATCATCATCATCATCACTATTATTATTATTATTATTATTATTATTATTATTATTATTATTATTATTATTATTATTATTATTATTAGAGCGTTTTAAAGTTTAAAACAAAAGTGAAGGGTAAGCGGTAGAGAGGCGGAACCATCAAAGCATAAATAAAATCTGAATTTGCGTCACATACATGATCGGTGTTAGCAGCGGAAATCGTGCTTAGGACTTCTGAGTGATATAAGACATTCCACTCAATGACGAGGCTAGTTGGGCTAATTAGCGTAAAGACAACCGGAAAATCATTTATCGGTTGCCATACATCAACAGGCACTGCGCGGGCTGAACTGAAACGGTAACGCAACTGTGTGTTCGTTCCATTGTCATTAACTGAACCGGGTTAACACACCACTACCCATCCTATTTAGATACCAGAATCAGCTGGTGTTAACAAGACTGTATGGCTGAGACGCTTCGATCAGAGTGGGGCTACATAACTGGGGTAAGTACCTCTTGGTCTTTCAGTGAATTTAGGCCATCGCTTAACTGCTGCTATTTCGTTCATCAACATGGAAATACTGGGATCAATAGCTGTTATTACAGTTGAGCCCACGGGTAAGCCGTTTGAGTTTCAGAAGGCGCCCAAACGAGGTTTTCGGGTCAAAACAAGAATTTCTTATCGAAGGTCTGTCTGATATCCTGACTTTTTATTGTTTCCTTCGCCTTTTTTTCGAGTAATTTGAGGTTTTTCTGGGCAAATTTTATCGTGGAAAGTATGGAAAGGCACTTTATAGCATATGCATGTGTTTGTAGGCGACGTGGTAGCGTTATGCTCGTAACCATGTCAACCCACGGTTTCATAAAACAGAGACTGACATTTCGATACGCACAATTTATTTCGGACCTCGCTGGAACTTGCTGTGGCAATAAAAAACTTGAACTCTTCGATTCGAAACAATAGGTTTATGAACTTGAATTCCTTAAGCAGTGTGGCTGAGAGTTCTTGAATATTCTTATGTGGTTAGAACTAGCTAGAACTTAAAAGAGAAAATAGAATACTACCTTTAACAACATTCTAAACTGTGATATAAGGCTGATCACGCGGTGAATAAAAATCGAAGGAAGAACAAATAAAATGCACTTCACCAAACGATGAGATTAAAAACCTTATTCTGTACAAAACTGGAAAATTCTGAACTTACTCTAGTCTCCCAGATGTGAATGTTTCCTTACATTTTGATCCGTGAGAGATGATCTCTAGCCTTCCAGTTGATGTGAGAGCTATAATTGTAGGTATAATTAATCAAATAAGTTACTTTTCAAGGAAAACAACGACTTATTTCTCGGTACAACATGCAAGAAACGTGAGACCTTATGAATGACAAAATTATTAAATTGTCACGAAAGCTGATTATTGGGCGTGGAAAACTCAGAAACAGTGTTAACTTAAGTAACAACCTCAAATGTTCGAAACTATCGAGGGCAGCTTCCATTATACTGCGTGTTTACCCGAAAAATATCAAATTTAATTTTGATCTCAAATTTATTGTACGGGTCGAACATTTTATTCTACGCATGAGTTGTCATAACGCACGGGTTATCTATTCGCATGCAGTTGGCTCATAACACAAAGGAAATGATTGCTTAAGTAATTCCAATAACTAATTACACTTCTATGGCATCGTTTCCTTTCCCCTCATCAGTACTTTCGATTGTTTCAATAACAATGGAATTAGTTGGGGTGACATGACAGTTTGCCCATGCGCACAGAAGTGAAGCTACAGTTGAACATTACAATTGTATCGTGACCCGAGCTACACGTGTGCATTCCAGTGTAGAATTTTTTTTATTATTGAATCATGAATTTACAAGTCGGACCTTAAAACGCGTTAATTTATTGAATTGACCCCCGGTTATTTATCGCCACGTACGGCTTGTATATAGTGAAGCAACAATGTACTCACTACCCTGAGAGCCAGATGTTATTTTTCTGGTTTGGGTTGCCAGGGTATTTGCTTACTGAATAGAACCCAAGTTATTCCATTTTACAAGTGACAATGGAACCTCATATATTGAAAGCAACAGAAATTGTACTAAAACACACAAAATATTGTGAGCTTGATTAACTTCCAGTTGAGTGCATCTGCTGGTAACCAGTCGAGATAAGGATTGTACTCAAAGAATCCGCAAAGGAGTTGTTATTCACGGTTCACTGAGCCGTGGATAGTTTGGGTTTTGAATATAACAAACAAAAGAACAAATAAATAAGCAAAGACTGGTTTATTTAAGTTACATCGCATTTAAAATTGAATTTTGAGTAACTCTTACAGAACATTAATAATTTAAAAATAATACAACCATAAATCCGTTAACTTGATTTATTTCAAAGCAATTCCTACATATTCTTAAATCGCATGGCTGGCTGCTTGTATTCGGCAGCAGATTACAAAGCTTGTTATTCTCGTTCTTACTTATAAACTCAAAAAGCTGATATATTAACAACTTTTCGTTCTCGCTCAAAATTTACAAAATGCAAGAGTACTGTACTTTCAAAGGCCGAACGACAGCGGAGCAGTTTTGCAAACATTTGAGCGGATATAACACTTACATGTATGTATTTTCACGTTGCAATTGAAAAGCAGAATCTTTGGTATATAATGATATTTGACGACAATGAAAATTTCTTTAAAGCCATGATATGCTTTGCAGGTAATCGTCTTATGTTCCTGCTGAAATACGTGCTGGTGTTTCTACTATACATACAATGGTATTCTGCTGGGTTCACATGAGCGAGCTCGTTAACTTCAGCATTTACGTCCCACGTGAAAATCAGAACATTTTTTAAAACATGTATCACAATCTTCCAGTCTGCACCAGGGTAATGCTTTGCGTAAGAAATTGTCAAAGACCGGCATTTTTAAAAATAATAATAAAGCAAAAGAAGCTTTACTTTCACCTCGTTCAACGAGAGTTTGATCCAAAATGCTTTCTTGGCTAATTGCTTTTATGCTAATTGTCAAATAACAATCAGTACAGTGTAATATCAGACATCAGAATAACATGATAACAATACAGATGATGCAATCTAAATAACTTAAGTAGGGCCATGATGAACAAAAGAAAATTATAAATTATGACGATGATATTTTCTCACCCCAAACCCCATTCAAGTCGATTGAAAATTATCTCAGTAATTTCTAATGATAGTCAGAGAAACCGTACTATGCAAGACATTGAAGCGACGAGTTCTTTGCGAAAAATATGCCTTTGATTTTTTTCATGCATGTGGACCTTTTTCACCAACCCCCGCTCATTCCATGAGCCTGTGTTGGATGGGAAATGGTAAGTAGCCAACGACGCGTGTAGCACCAGGTTGGCTATAAGTGATCTCGTATCATCCAACAAGGGCGAATGGATTAATTGTTTTGCCCCTGGTTTCCTCGCAAAAAACCTTTTTCTTAATTACTTTCTGTATCTTGTAAACAACACATTACCCAACTCAAAAAGCCTTACTTACAGTATACTGTCTACAGCACACTACTTACGAATTTTTTATGACCTTGCCTCACTTTGTTTTGTGACTGTATGTAGACATATTATTAGACGAAGAGTGAAGTGATTCTCGCACTTTAGCTGGACAAATTTAGCAATTGTCTATACAGTCATCTGAAAAATTCAGGTGGCTCCTAAGGAATTTCGGACCCCGTTGGAGCCACCTTGGCGATAAAAACCCTAACTAACGGTAAAGTAACGGCATTTCCCAGGGTCTTCTCAGCTTTTCGAGGGAAACCCCGGGATCTCCCATTGGATTCTGCATTTTGATTGGTCCATAGATTTGCACTCATTAAGCCAAATGTCGATGATTTAAACATAGTTTTTTTTCCCAAAATCAGAATGGCATCGTGGCCCTATGGTTGGAATGCTGGATTTACACAGAAATGTTTCGCATTCAAATCCCGCTCCGTCCACCAACGATGTATTCGTTTTCGGTGGTCCCAAATTCACCTCCCACCCCCGGGGGGTGAATAGCCCGAACTGGTTTCTCTTTCCAGTTCGGACTCTTCACCCCCCGGGGGTGGCAGTAACTTCATTTATACACGGTAAATCCTTCAGCAGAGATTATAAAAAGATAAAAGATAAAAATTATAACTAAACTAACTAACCTAAAATACTATTAACTAAATACTAAAAGCTGCTTTACAAGGATGCCGTGTAAAACTCATTCAAAACTGTGGTGAAGTAGATAAAATTTAAAGTCACGTAAAGATGTTGCTGCACGAAGGTCACTGAATAGGCTGTTCCACAACCTGGCTTGGTTGTAAGAGAAACTCTGCTTTGAATAATTGGTGCGGGTTTTCGGAAGAGCCAATCTATTTTCATTATTCCTTAATCGATATCATGTTACGTCGTTTCGAAAAACAAATCTAGAACTCAGATATTCAGGGGTCATCCCATGCAAAGATTAGATTTGTACATCATAACAACAGCTGATTCCAATGTTTGGTATTTGAGTTTATGGGATAGCAAATTGTCGGGATTTTCGGGGCAAGAAAATTCTGGCTTGGGGGATTTAAAAGTGGAAAGATTGGTGGTAAAAAAAGGTTGTTACAGAAAGAACTGTAGCGTTCACTTGTTGATTTAATAATTACTAGTCGCGTTAGATTCCGTC
>OX421455.1:23475847-23495847 GCA_949126865.1 Montipora capitata | reverse complement strand
CACTTATCCATTAGTAAGGGAACAAAAAACTGTATTATGCACTTACCGGTACTCGAACTTGGGCCCTCCACCGCTATATACACTACAACGACGAACATGCTTAACCCTACTGAATTCTTTTCATTATTTACTTTTTTATAATAAGTCACTTGATATCCATTTGTAATAACCAAAACTAATCCTAACCTCACCCTAATTTTTCCCTAGGCTTAATTTAAGCTCCAAAAAAGTTTCTTCAATTCATCTGAGTGCGTATTCAACCTGCAGGTAAAATGAGGATCGCCAAATTAACCTACTTGTAGGTAAAAGTAGATTCAACATGGCAACCGGCAAGATGGACACTGTCATAATTTATATGTATCGAAAATTCCAGGAAGAATGCTAGTTCAAGCTAAAGCGGATGGCACACGCAAAGTCTGAATTGCCCGGCTACCTCCCCTTTAACTGTCCGAGCTCGATAAGCACACTTTTTTACCTTTCATTTCCTCAAGCATACTTCTTCAGTAACTCGACATTTAGTCTTCCTTGGAACCTCCTGCCACTGTTGATATTTATTTTTAACATTTATTCGGCGAGTATGCATTGATTTTGAGATGGTATATAGCAACCAGGTACGAAGTAATGAGCTGGCTATAATCATCTCATATCAAAGAAGTGCAAGTGAAATAATTGTCTTTTTTTTTTTTGGTTTTTGCTTAATTTTTTTTAACGTTTTTTTCTTTGTTTTTGGTGGTTGTTTTAAAAGAGCTGCAAATTATTACTGACTCTTTGTTTTGAGCAAAAGATAATTTGATGGGCGACATTTCATGATGTAATGGCTGAAATGGCACTGCAACTAAGCCAATCAGAACTCAGAGTCCCTATATCCAATGATCTAGTCAGTTTTTGAAGTTGGTAAATGGATGTTATCAAAGAGATTACCAACCATGTCGATTGCTGTTCTTGGTTCAGATTTACCCTTATGCGCACATAAACCTTTTTTGTGAATCGAAGAGAAACTTGTTTTTAAAGGTGGAGGTCATGTCTGTTACTAAGGCACCTAATGGAGGTGACTGGATGGTCAAATACAAGCGTCTTGTTAAAGGTAGTTTCAAAGTTGAGGAGGAGACCATAAGAGCAACTCACGTCATTATTGGTGCTGGAGCGATTGGCTCTACCAAGCTGTTGCTCCGTTCAAAAAAGCACGGACTCCGCATTTCTGACCAGACAGGAAAGCGATTCTCCACAAACGGTGATGCACTGGGTTTCAGCTATAATGGAGCGAAGTCAGCAAATACAGTGGGGCTTACTACGAAACACATGACCGAAAGCAAGAAAGTAGAACCGCCAGGACCCTGTATAACCTATGTGATGGACTTCCGTAAAACAACAGACGGAAACTTGAAAAGGGGTTTCGTCATTGAAGATGGAAGCCCACCCTCTGTCCTTTCCGGGCTCTACTCTGTTGGTTTAATGGTTGCCGCTAAAATCATTGGAAGCGACAAGTTCTTCTCAGACGAAGCGCTGGAAAAGGCTTGGCAGGTAAGAAACTGCTTGAAGGGAACCTCAATCCTCACAGCGGTTTTACGTTACGATTATTGGGAATAGTTATTACATCTTACTAAATCAATAGATTCCAAATTTTATTGCTTAATTAAACTCGGCAATAACATTTGAGTGTTCATGATTTTTTCTCTATTGTAAACAAATTCGTGACGTTACTTGGTTGCCGATTTGCAGTTATAATAATAATAATAATAATAATAATAATAATAATAATTATTATTATTATTATTATTATTATTTAGTTTACTAAATAAACTAGTTTTCGACTAGTTTGGTGATACTAAAACAATTAGACCCTTCGCCCTCAAGGGCCACGGGTCAATAGCCCATTCGACTGCGCCTCATGGGCTATTGACCCGTAGCCCTTGCGGGCTCCGGGTCTAATTGTTAATTATTATTATTATTATTATTATTATTATTATTATTATTATTATTATTATTATTATTATTATTATCATAATTATTATTAGGGAGTGTTTGGACTGGTATCTCGAGGTCACGGGTTCAAACCCCGAAAACTTCGGTGCTAAAGGTCACTCAAACATTTGAGTGTTCACCTAAGTTTCATGATTTTTTCTCTATTGTGAACAAATTCGTGACGTTACATAGTTTCCGATTTGCAGTTATTATTATTATTATTATTATTATTATTATTATTATTATTATTATTATTGTTATTATTATTATTATTATTATTATTATTATTATTATTATTATTATTAGGGAGTGTTTGGACTGGTATCTCGAGGTCACGGGTTCAAACCCCGAAAACTTCGGTGCTAAAGGTCACTCAAACATTTGAGTGTTGACCTAAGTTTCATGATTTTTTCTCTATTGTGAACAAATTCGTGACGTTACATAGTTTCCGATTTGCAGTTATTATTATTATTATTATTATTATTATTATTATTATTATTATTTATTATTATTATTATTATTACACAAATAACTGGTCAAATTAGTATTTGGACCGGTATCGCGAGGTCACGGGTTCAAACCCCGTTGAAGTCCTGAATTTTTCAGGCTTCTTTACGCAATTGCAAAAATTGCGTTCATAACTGCGAGGATCATACCTTCACTTGAATGATTGAATCTTGACTAAGAACTTGCACTTCTTGCCATGTGCTCTTTTCATACACCCCACGCATCAAGGGAAATACTGAAGTAGTACTTTATGTAACAGGAAGTAGCAATTTTTCTGGTGTAAGTTAATGAAACAGTCGCGTTCTGGGAAAATTTGGCGATGATGACGTCTAATTTGCTTGCACTGAGATATTTTTTTACGACTTTATGATGACTTCTGGGGTAAAGTGTGTAAACGTCTGAAAAAGTTTTAGAAAACACAAATAACTGGTCAAATAGGATGCTAGTTGCTGAGAGTAGAAACTCTTTACGATACTATCACTCAGGGGACTCTCACAGTCACAGTTAGTCTCATCAACCATAGAACAATTTTTATCGTTCGTCAGAACTGAAGAGACTTTTCTGTTGATCTTTTTTTCTTTCTAATTAGCAAATATAAAGAGAAGTGAAGGTGCATTAATACATGAATGTATTCATGGGGGGTTTGCAAGCAAAGACGTTCACGAAATACTACATACGCGAGCAAGAATGTAATTTGCCCCGCGAGAGAGATTGAAGGTAGCAAGAAGGGCATTTGCAGTAAGAGGTTTAAGACTATGGAACCTTCTCCCGTGGGATTTACAAAAAATAATGACTCTTTAACGTGCTTTAGGAAAGCATCATTCATATCTGGTGTAGAATCTTACATCTCCATAAGCTGCCGCATCATTTTGTCATTTTAACTTTGTATTAGGATTTTAATTAAATTTTGAGCTTTTAAATTTTAAACTCATTGTTGTGTAGTATAGTAGTAAACTTGTGACCATTCGTAACCTAGTTTTTTGCTTTTTGTGTATGCTTTTGAATTTTGTAGGTTATTTTATTATTCTGGAGGACCACACCTGAAGTTTATTAGCTTTTAGTAAATTTTCAGCTCCGACTATTGCATTTCTAGCTTTTTGATTGGCTAAAAAACTCCGACTATGAGCCAATAGTCGAAGTTTTACGTCCTATGAAAAATAGTGCGCCAAGATGCTCTTTCCGGACGCTTTGTAAAATTGTGGAAATAAAAATCGGCGGCAAAACCCGGTTTGGGAACTTACTAAAACAATTATTCCATTCGCCCTTGTTGGATATGAAGTGATTATAACCAACTCGCGCTACGCGCTCGTTGATTATTTTATCACTTCATATCCAACTCGGGCTCATGGAATAATTGTTATTTAGCTTTTATGTGCTACCCTCGGTAAATAAAGTCATTAGGGACATTTAGCATCACGTTCCCAAAGTCGACCGCAAACTTCAAACCGCGATTAGTCGTTAGCGGTTTGTCGTAGCGGCATTAATAGACTTTAGCATAAGGTTCGGCATTTGACGGGCCAGAGTCCTCAAGGATGTGCAAAGGATCCAAAAACATGTGTTAATTCAAGAGTTAAAACATAACTTATGAGTGTAAAATTCTAGTGCAAGGCCATGTCATGTGACCCTGAGAAGTTTGCCGTTTGCTGTTTTCCGAAAAATACGCGATGCTAAATCTCTCAATTGCTTATTTACTCACTTACTTACTTCTTACTATTTTGCTTACTTACTTACTTACTTACTTACTTACTTACTTACTTACTTACTTACTTACTTACTTACTTACTTACTTACTTACTTACTTACTTACTTACTTACTTACTTACTAACTTACTCACTTCACTCACTTCAATCACTTACTTACTTACTTACTTACTTACTTACTTACTTACTTACTTACTTACTTACTTACTTACTTACTTACTTACTTACTTACTTGCTAGCAATTGAGTGGGAAAGGTATTCATAACACGCTATCATTTCTATGCATGAGCCACGATGATGCAAGCGGCATCATCTCTTACAACCAAGACAATGATACTGTTGACATCACTTGGAACAGAGTTGGCTACCAGAAGAACTTTGAGACAGTAAACATAGCAATGGAAAAGGCCAGCAAAGGCTTAAAAGGGACTTTTGTAAAAAATCCCACATGGACTCCTGCTCTTGGCAAAAGTGTTGTCACAGCTCATCCTCTTGGTGGCTGTCCAATGGGGAAATCTGGAAAAACCGCTGTCGTCAACCATGCTGGGCAAGTCTTTGAAGGTAAGTAGTATTTGAAAATCAGTGCTCAGTAAGCTTAATAATTAGCAAGAGCTCCGGACTGTTAAACAGGCGTTTGTGGGTCAAGTCCCAAAGCAGACAACAAACCAGCATCTTAGGATTAACTTCACACTGCGTTGATATTTGCCTCAGTTCAGATGATAGGCTACTTAAGGCCGTTGCCCTTGTCTGCTTGACCTCTGTATTTAAACTTGAATCGGACACAAAGAAGGCCACACTCTGATCGGAAAGCACAGTTTTGTGGCTAGAGCTACTTTACATCTATGGGTTGGGTAGACAAAAGGTTTAAAAATAGGCTAGCCATCTTTACCCACAAAACGTCAGTAACAGCTCCTACTAGGAGTGGAATTGACCTGGTAGTAACAGTAGCACTAGCAGTAACAGCAGCAGTAGCGGTCGTTGTAGTGTTAGCGGTAGTGGTAGTAGGGGATGAGTGCCAGTGGCCGTGGTAGAGATAGTCCCGTAGTGGTAGTGGTGGTACCCTACATGTAGCCGTACTTACTCCCCGCTTTCCCTCGGGGGTTGGGGTGAGGCTATACGAAGGCTATGTTGGTAGTGGTACTATGAAGCAGAAAGCCTAAGATAGCTATAATTTGTAACCAGTTAAAGCAGAACGAAAAACTCTGGGTAATTTTTTGTTTAAGTGTTCCAGGGCTGGTGACTTTTTAGAGAGTTAAGTGTATATTTTTTATCTCACAGGAACCTTTTCATCTTGTCCTTTCTAATGTGTCATTGCAGCTGATTCCGGCCAGGTTCTAGAGGGACTGTATGTAATGGATGGTGCAATTCTTCCCATTGCTGTGGGTGTTAATCCCACTATGACCATTTCATGCTTGGCTGAGCGCTGTATGCGACTTCTTGCTGAGAGAGAAGGATGGCACATTGACTACGATACATTCAAACCACTTGGTAAATCACTTCAATGACTGCTGCAATGAATGCCAGCTGTTTTCATTAAATTAATCATTGAATATAAGTTTACCTTTTTTACATCACCTCCTTGTCATGCATGTTTGAGGACTGCCAAGCAAACGTTAATGAGCCTACCATAGTAATGTGAGAACTGGGCCTTTAGTCAAGTTACTCTTTATAGGCAATACAGGACATTTTCCGTGTTTATATAGCCTCATCTAAACACGATGTTGTCTTGGGAAAATTCAAGACAGTTATGCGATCCCGAGATGGTTTTAATAGCTGTCGAGAATTCTCCCAACTCCGCGAGTGTTTAGATGAGGCTATGTAAACATGGAAAAAAGCCCTCTATTACTTTTATAAAATATTTCTCAAAAATAATTCGACAAATAGAGGAAAATGCTTTTTTTTTTTTCTTCTTGATTGAAACAGATTTTGTTGATACACGCTCATATTTCCTACCAGCCGATCAAAGCGTGTATCTGCCATTATATGCCATTATATCCATATGCACGAATTTTGATTGGTGACCAATCAAAATTCGTGTGAGGTCACAGCCGTGGTTACATACTCTCATCTAAACACAGCTATTGACCAATGGGAGTGCGCGTACTGTCCTAATTATTTTATTAAAAAAGCCTCTAAGCAAGTACTCTTCATCCGCGATCCACCATAGTTAATAGAGGGGAATGGTTTTGAGACCCGGCAAATATCAAAGGAGCAAACAAAAATAATATAGGTTGGAAACTGCACGACCGTGCACAATCTTTTGTTTTGCGCTTATCGTGACTATAATTAAACGGTACATTAATGACAACAAGCGTTTGGCCATTTGGGGAATAACTAATTCTGTACAAAAAAAAAACTGATTACAAAGAGAATCGCTAGATCTTCATGATTATACTTACTTGACCAGACGTGCAGGGTTATTTTCCTGCTAAGTAAGCAAATCAGAACTTTGGAATTTCATGACCTAACGATCCAGTTTCAGGTAGTGAACAACAGGATAATCCATCTTCACCATCTATTTGTGGTAATGAGTCAGTTGCAGTCAGGAGTTCTTGACATTGAACTAAGAAGAAAGGAAAACTTAAAGTTACCTTTTTTTCATTTTTAACGATCGCGAGTACTTAAATTAGCAGGCTGCTGCAGGTTTACTTGTTATTTAAATTGTACCCTTAGGATGGTATTTTTACTGAAGTGACAAGAGAATGAAGTGTGAGTTGCGAAAACATGACACCTTTTCTTGTTCACAGATAAGACTAGCTTTGCCAAACAAAATCCAGGAATTCGATTCACAGAGAAGATGGTCGGGACATATGAACCATTAAAAAATAGGGCGAAGCATACACCATGTGAATTCACTCTGACCATTGATTCTGATGATGTTGAACGCATGCTCAACTGTGATCCGACGCACTCAGCAACGATTTCCGGGACAGTGATGTGTCTTGCTTTATCCTCTGCTCCACTGTCGGTTTTTGAAGGTAGGTTTAATAAGCTCAGCTCATTTTATAAGGAGAAATTGGAACTTCCTGGGTCTATACCATAGATATAAGCCCCGAACAAGGAGAACAAAAAATGGCTCACGCTGCATGGCTTCCACCCCCTGGTAAAATAGCCATGTACAGGCAGATAGCACGGCCCCTTGCATGCTGTCTTAAAGGAGAATACTGATCAGACTATAATTGTGCGGGACTTTGAGACCTTAATCAGTATACTTGGCTATTTGGCCATTTGGGACTTGGCATGGGTTGTTAGTATGGTTTGTTGGTAAACGTTTAGACATAGGCGCCTGTGAAGATTGTTTTCCAGGTTTGAAAGTCCCTGCAAATGAATTAAATTACATTTTCAGGGGCACCCAATGACCAATTTGTTGTAAATTGTATTATTATACCCCAGTTAATGAAAATGAATGTTATTAAGGCATTTTCAGGTGTTTTTCAGTGTTGCTGGGAAAACATTATCTGTTCCTTTTTCCCAGCAAGACACACAAGAAATTTCCCAGCCTGCTAGATAAAATTGGTTGGTTTTCCAGCCAGCTGATCAAATTTATTTCCCAGCCAGGAATTCCGCGCGCTTTCAAATCCCTCGATCCAAAACGACCGAACAAAAGCGACAAAACCGGGACAAAACAGGTTTTTTCCGCAAGCGCAATCACTCTGACCAGCCGTCGTATATTTGTGACTACTCTCTGGGAGAGGGAACGGGTTCCTTTTTTTTTTTTTTAGTCGTTCTCAGTCTTCAGAGTTTCTACAGCCAGCTCGGGTTAAAATGCTAGAAAAAGTCAGTAATCCCCAGGCAAAACCTCTATCAATAACAAAATTTCCCAGCCAGCTAATCGAAACACCTGTATTTTTGCCAGCCAGCAAGATTCCTCTATGGAACAGATAATGTGAGGAACAGATTCGTTGGGTGCCCCTGCATTTCTCCATGATATACTCGTAAATTCACAACAAGCTCGGATAAAACAATAGCTGCAAGTATAAAGTGTAGTGATTAGTGGCCATAAAAATGATGGAATACAGTGCTTTTAAAATCAATGGCAGTGATGAATTAAATTGAATTTCTCCTTATTTTCTTACATTTCCAGCAAGCAACGATCAGACAATTACTAAGAACATATAGAGTGTAGTAACGTGGGCTCCTAAAAGTCAACTTTTTTCTGGACAATCTCTTCTTTTTTTTCCTTGACCTCAGTACGTTGTGCTTATTTTGCTGTCAGATCTTTCCTTTTCTCGTTTGTAGAAATCAGAAACCATCATCTTCATTCATGCCACAGGTCACTTCCGGCTGTTTAGTACCAGTAAAGACTACGTGGACACCAAGGAAATGGTCTACAAAATGACTCTCATGGGAGACTTTGGCAGAAAGTTTTACTTTGAAGGTGTCAAATACGTCCACAAGGACCACTTTGGGGAAACGGGTTTGAAGGATACTACAACTTTGTTTGTTAACATCTTCCAATCCCGCCAGACAGATCCCTTGGGTAAAGCCACACTCTACATAACCGCACATAACTTTGTCAAGCAACTTGCGACAATGGAGATCACAAACACACGCAGCAAACTCGAGAAGTTGCGGTGGATGGCACGTTTTAGCGCATTCTTTGCCAAAACTATTTGGACAGTTTACGGCCCAGTTTCATGTTGTGACTCATACTTCAACACCGACGCGCCGCCCAGGAAGAAAAGGCCCCTAAATCTTCACGGCTGCATCCCTGAAGCCTACAAATGCCTCACTGAGGACAAGGTGAGCTACAAGTAACCACTGAACCGTGTATTATAGCTCCCTTTTGAGGAGACTGGGTTTGGAGACTGTGTTTGCTTATTGTGCGGATTGCTTGTTTTTCCATTTACAACGGCGCACAACAGTTTATTTGATTTTGTTGTTCGTGTCCCCCCAAAATTTCCACACTTGCTTGTGCTTACCAGTTAATCTTAACCAAACACACTTTTCCAAAGAAAGCTATTGTAAGGGCAACCCGAAGGCTCCTTTTTCTTAGCTTCTACAGTAACTAACGACATCTACCGTAACTCACTGCAGGGGTGGGCGCCACTCCTAACCCGATGCATGCACAACTTGTCCCCAGTAATACCGGTACTCACTTTACCCACCACGAATGGATGGAAAGCTGAGTGAACTTTGGAACGCACGAGCTGGGATTCGAACCCGGAGCGCTGAAATGCAGTCCGCGAGCGATATCCACTACGCTACGCTCGCTCCTAAGAAATATATGTTATTCACCGGCTGGGAGATCTGTATAGGGAAAAACTGTGCCCGAGGTCATGAGTACGGCCCAAGGCCGCAGGCCGAGGGACGTACTCAAGGCCGAGGGAATAGTTTTTCTCTGTACGGACCGACCTAAGCCGGTGAATAACTTTTTTATTTTTCTGTTTTTTTTTTTTAATGAACACTGTAAACAAGTTTGCAAAAAGTCTTTCTAAGCGCTCTACGTCGTACTGTTGCAGTTGAACTTAACTTATAACTGAAAAAAAAGCGCTCCGTTCGCACAGCTCAAAGAAAAATGATATCTCTTGGTGCAATAAATATAAAAAGCAAACAGTGATAGTCTTGGCAAGCACAGAGAAGTGAGCTAAACAAACTAAACAATTATATTTGAAAAATTCGTACAAACAGGCGAATAATTTTCTACGTATGAAAATACTTTGTCTTGTTGCAAATAAAACGAAATTTCTTAAAACAAGAGGAACAAATTTAGTGTAAAATACGCAAACATCTGTCTCTGCCTTCATATCTTACTATTACAAGGATTCATCTTTGTTTTCTGTCAAGTCCTTCAAAAATCAGTGCACAACTTAGAAAACTACTCAAGAAAAACTTGTTGACATTAGTTCATAGGCGATGCTTTTGTTTGTCTATTTTAGCTAGGAATCCGTATATTCTTAAATAAAGCAATATAAAACGAGATTAGAAAATAGCACTCCAAAGAAAATAACGGATGTCAACCGAAAACCCGAGTTCAAAAAGTTGTTTTAAGTTCAACGGCGTGTCAACAGTGCAAGAAACCCACCAACTCGAAAACAGCAAACCATGTGAATACTCTCCTTTTTGAAGAATAACCAGGCCTTTCATATCATTGCGGATGTTTTTCCTTCTCTTTGCAACGGTTAGTAAGCGAAAACTTGCATTTTAACAGGTGATCATGAAATCCAATGTTTCGTCGCGCCGTAGTAAAAATATTTTCAATTAGCCACGACAGTTTCAACACGGAACAGATTTCGGACCGTGGTCCGTACAGTAAAAAGATGGACCGGCTACGAGCGTGCGATTAGTCAACAAGATTCAAGGATTTAGGATTCCGGCCCGCTAAGATGCTTCAGAAAAAAAAAATTCCAAAATGGCTGGAATTTTAATATTATGTTGGTTTTGTTTTGTTTTTGCTTTTTTTTTTTTTTTTTTTTTCAAATTAGCCCTCTTTGCCTCGTCCTCGAGCTCAAAAAAAGGAACTTTCTTCCTCCAACGAAGAATGTTAAGCTGGCGGTGATTTTAAGTTGGAGTAAGATGTATACTTTGATGGATCGAAACTACCACTCTGTATGCCTCTTCATACCGAAATAGTGGTATTAAACAACTACCTAATCGTTGGTGAACAAGCCATGATAAATCTCTTGAAATTATAGGTTGTCATAGCAACAGTATGACTTGTTGAACAGTCATCAGCGTGTCGACATCCAACATTTTTCAAGGTTTTGAAAAGATTTGTGGTGAGCGAGTTAAAGGCCAAAGTTCGACAGTTAAATTTAACGTGGTTCTGAATTTCTTCCCAAATTTTCTTTAACTGGGCCAAAACTTGCTAATCAAAGCGCGGGTTTCGTTAAAGTTACAGAAGGGGTGTTTCTAAAAGGCCGGTCGGTATGGTAACCTATCTTCAGATCTTAATCAATGATTAGGCATTTCAGTTTGATAAAGTACCCGCGTATATACTGTTATAGTGTGATCCAACAAAGTGAAAGTGATGGAGACCTGTGTAAAAGTCTTTTAAAGGTAAGATCTAAAAATTTGAATGAAATGTCTTCCTGTTGTGTTATTACAGTTCGAAATAGCCTTGACACGCTACAATGGTGGTTCCAAGGGCCCAGTTGTACTCTTTCATGGGGTTGGAGTCAGCAGTGGAATGTTTAGCCTGGACACCATTAACACAAATCTTGTGGAATACCTGGTACAGCACAGGTACGTAACCGAGAGTGCCTTGCGTATCAAGCACTGCGAGAGCGCGAGATAGCCGAAAATGTGCGTGGAAAGGATTCCGGTTTTTTGGCGCTTCCTCGCAGGCGCAACTTCTAGCGCCCCGCCCCCTTTTGTCTCAATCCTGGCACAAGGCGACTAGTTAAACCAAGTCTCAGGACATAACAAACAGAAGTCTTAGAAGATATTGGATGGTAGCCCAGGCAGTAGCAAAAACCGATGCGGGAAGGAAGTAAGGAGTAATCTTTTGCCCAAGTTCTCTTCTGGTTCTGTTTCCCGCTCACAATACTTTTCGAAGAAGTATTAGAAGTTTAGAAGCCTGTTTTCCTTGCAACATCGGAAGGACTGAAACAGTCTACAATGTTTCGAAACAGGAGTATATCCGCTACACTATGCCTAATTCGCGATCGACTCCGGAGTTGAATGGGTGTGGTAGGTCCAATCAAGGTGTCTTGGTTTCACATTTAGATACTCAACGAGGCGATCAGATTTCCTCGAGAAAATTTCTTCCCTTCTGTGATTGGTAAAGGAATAATTGTTAGGATTTACTGAACAATTTACCGGAATAAGAATAATGTTGGACGTAACGATGATGATGATGAGGATGATGATGATGATTTTGATGATAAGAAAGCCTTTGTGGTCACAAAAGACATCAAGGTACAGTGACAAGCTGTTAATCAAAAGTCAGTTTTAAATTTCTTTTATACCTGGTTTCTGTTACCAGGTATGATGTTTGGCTTGTCGATTGGCGCACTTCATGTAACCTGCCCTCGATGGCACGGAGGGATTACACACTGGACGATTGTGCAAATTATGACTACCCAGCCGCTATCAACAAAGTGATCGAGATCACTAAACAGGTGAGTTTACTTCAACTCATGTACTGTGAAGTTTTATAGCAATTTATTAACGGGTAAGGGACACTGAACCAATCATGAAATTAGGAAAAATGCAAAGCGGAGTAGAAACGGACATTCGTCATAAACGCAGACAGTCTGCTTGCTAACCACGCAGCAAATCACCAAGCGTAATAATGGTAAACTAAAGCAGTCACTAAATTAATTTCAACACTCAATTGAAAACTGCTACAACGTGAGAGATTTCACACAAAAAATGTCCTTTGAAAAGAACCGCTTTTATAACTTTTTCCATACAAATCATCGAAACAATGATCTCAAATGGGGATGTGAGCTACAAACTGATGATAAAAGATTGATAAGAATTTTTTTTGCGTAAAATCCAATTAAGATGCGAGGAATGAAGTTAATTTTTCAAACGCAGGAAAATTACGCAAAGAAAGACTCAACGTTATGAAACGCTCGTTTGAAGCATTTGAATTTGTAACGCTGGAAAATTATTAGCATGCGTCGCCGAATTATGGTACTGCGGCGGAAACTGTAAAATGCTGTGCCGATGCCCAACGTCCTTCAGGTATCCATTACAAATGGTCTTTTCTTGCTAAGTGAGAATTCCAAAGCTTCGGTCTTTTAAGACCTTATTTTTAAGGCCCTTACACGACACAGCAGAAATCGCTCACGTCTGACTAAAATGTTACTCAACGGTTCCGATAAGTTTGGCAAACAGTGAAAAGCTTCGCCCAAAGGTTCCTGACTTTGAGATTGACTTTCGTCGATTCTTTGGGAGCAGTTTGTTGATCCTTTGCGTACCGAACTCAAGGCGATTGAGGTTTTTGAGGCCACATCGAGCCAAAAATCTGTCATTGTTCACTCTAAACTGTGCGCGGAGAGAATTCTATGGTGACCGCCCCAAGGATTATTTGTTTTGTTTGCCTTCCTGTAGAAGGATGTCCAAATCATGGCTCATTGCGCTGGATCTTTGGTATTGTTTGCATCATTGCTGTCCGGAGCGCTTGAAGGCAAAGTACGAAATGTGGTGGCCAGTCAAGTGGCTGCCAATCCGATTCCGTGTCCATTCAACAAGATGAAAGCGGGATTGCACATTCCGGGAGTATTGGAATCTCTCGGCATTGAAGGGATTACAGTGGATACTGATGATGACGCCTCTTGGGGCGAAAGGCTCTTCAATCAATTTGTTAAAGCCGTTGATCATGTGGTCTTACCCTATGAAGAAATGTGTCGTAATCCTGTTTGTCATAGGTGAGTAAGTCAGTGTTCCATGTGAGAGAGGTAGGGTCAGCAGCCTGATGGCCAACTTTCGAAAACACGAAATTGAATAGTAAACTTGAGAAGATTTAGAAAGATCCAAATGTATTGAACCCTTTGGTTCACTACTGACTCGTTCTCTTTGAAGGTTATTTAGCGCACTAGTAATCAATCTTACATCACTGATGGCCAGGTTTGTCCCAGAAATGACTGGCAGTGTATTTGCTCTTGTTGTTGTGTCTATTATTTGCACATTACGGCAAAGGGTGCAGCGCGGAGAAGAACGGCTTTAATAGAAAGACTGCCAAAATAATTAGCGCCTGATTGGTCGAAAACCAAGGACCGAAGTGAAAATAGGCAGTGATGGTTACAGTATGACTGTTTGTGGATTGGCAGTTTGTCACTCGATTTTATTTGATTCGTTTTATTTTAACGTTGAGAACCTACGCGAAAAAAAAGTTTAAGAAGTCGTGACATTGCTATCGTTATATTTGATACCAGCAGACAGCAGACCGGTTTTATCGAAGAATACAAAAGAAAGAAGCAATCCACGTTTTGCTTCTCGACTAACGACTCATTTTTCGGACGGTCTTTCACCTTCAACACACAAGCCGTCTGGTTACCAAAATTCAATTTGTACCACGTGATTTGTTTTATTCAGGGAGAGTGCGCGGGTGAGTCGTAACCATAAGAATTCATCGTTCCAGGAACTCTAAAGCCGCGGCTACACGACTTTCATCGCGCGCTTGCGACGCGACAAAATGTGAAAAAATCTTATCACCGACGCGAGCAAAAAAACGCTCGTGTAGCCGTGGCTTAATGAGACTGACACGAGTAAGTGGAATCGTTTGGATAGACAGGGGATGATAAATGTATTTCTCGTTGTTTCCAAAACGCCATCGCACGTTTCCCCCCCCCCCCCCCCCCTCCCCCACAAACACAGTTCCACGACAGTTTCATTTGTACCCGAATAATCCCGTGCACATTCGTTTACTAGTTTCTAGAGTAGGGAACACATTTCTTATATAACATGCATTAAGTCTGATTTTGTGCGATGTGTACTTTAGGATCACCTTCATTTACGGCTTGTTATGGGAACATGAAAACCTCAACCCACTGACCCACGACACTCTGCATGAGTTCTTTGGTTATGTAACTGCAGAGGTCAGCAGACAACTGGCTTTGACCATGAGGAAGAGGAAATTAGTGTCGGCCGAAGGGAAAGACATTTATTTGCCTGATATGGATAAGGAGAATCGACTAGACTCACCATCTTACAGGGAGCACATAAATCGACTCAACATGCCCATCTGCTTTATTGTTGGTAAGAGTAGGAGCCCATAAGCCGGGGGGTACAACCTCTTTTTATTTGTGGCACGGCGTTTTTACGTGTTTTCACAGACCGAGCTATTTTCAGATACATTTTCACGCGAATTTAGTCTTCTCCCACAGGAACCTTGATAGCCAATTAATTATAAATCTTACATAATTAAAAAAAATTATTAGAAAAATAACACGCGAGGCGGTAATGAAACATTGAGAAGAAATGAATCATATTCATCACGGGGACATTTGAACCCACAAATGACCAGTTCCCAACATCATCGGCTTCAATGAACGAAATGGAATGTGAAATGAATCATATATTAAACTGCGGATATGAAATCAAGTAAAGTTATGATCCTCGCAGTTATGAACGCAATTTTAGCAATTGCGTAGAGAGGCCTGAAAATTTCGGGACTTCAACGGGGTTTGAACAAGTGACCTCGCGATGCCGGTGCGATGCTCTAACCAACTGAGCTATGAAGCCACTGAATCGTATGTTGGGAGGTGGTCATTTGTGGGTTTAAATGTATCCGTTATGAATGAATCAATGAACGAAATGGTATATGAAATGAATCATATATTGATGGATCATAGCTTCAAATTTAATTTGAACTGCCATTTCGTATGTTGCAACATACATTTTCATTTCATTATTTTAAATAGGTTTTCAACTTAAAAAAAAAACGGACACTTTTTGAAAATGTATGTTGCAACAGATCATTAAAAGCAAGGTGAACACAAACCCGGTGTGGACATGACGTCACGCATGCGTACTGAACCATTTCACCTGGTTCATTGGCAGCCACGGACAGCTGTTTCGGCCTTGTTAGGTCTCGTTAGCATGGCATAGCCACCATACGAAGCGAGTGTTTTTAGGCACCCCTTTAAGCTGGCAGCTCCATACACCGGGTTTGATGTTATAGTGTCTTCACCTTGCCTTTAACGCTGCTGAATGTTGGAGCGTACGAAATGTCAAGTCAAATTGCTTGAAAAGTATTGCTTTAAAACTTTTATTACCGCCTTGCGTGTTATTTCTCTTATCAAACAACAGGAGAATCTTGCATTGTTAATTGCTTGGAAGCGTTTGGACTGGGATAGAACCTTTCGCGGTAAAACCCCGTCTAGAAATAGTACGGTCTATAAAAACGCCGTGACATAGCCCCAGTTTGGTAGTCGACGCTCCGGGTTATGGGTTCCTGTTAAAAGACATTTAGCTAATGTACGGGCGCTATGATTGACCAATTTAGCGGACCCTCTCGATATATAATAAATATCTGATTTTCGGTCCCTTCTGTAAGGTACGGCTGACTTAATTTACAGAGAGGCCGTTGATCTCAGTAAGTAAGTGGCAATTGACTATAAGCACGAATTGTACTTAAAATCGTGCAATTTCCTATACAAACCCTCTGTTATATTAAGGGGTTACTTCTAGGAAATCCCCAAGTGAATGCTTATTAAAAATTAAAAATTGAACTAGGATGCTTAATTGAGCAAATGATATACATTTTGTTGCTTCCACAACAGTTACACAACAGTTAGTATGGCTTATCTTTGTTGCGAATCACACCATCAACAGTAAATAATATTTTGCCATCACATTCAACACCAGACTTATTATAAACAATTTGCCTGCGTGACAAATTCGAAGACATTGATCCTAGACCAAGACTATGGGTGTCCGTGGCCAAGAATGTTGCAAACATTATTAGCACGGACCTTATGGATAAAATGTAATCTCGTACCCAGCTCTCCCATTGCCAACGGGAAGGGGAATCTGGTAAAGTTTCCATTTCGAGCATGCTCAGTGGCAGTGAGGCCCGACATACGAGCCTTTCTATCACTGCGCATTTTCCTATTCTCTGTTGTGATTTCGCGGAAAACACTCAGAAAACAGGGATTTCGACAGTATTGTTGAAGATTTTTTTTTTTAAATGGGTAGAGGAAAGTGAGGAAACCTTTAACATATGCCAAAACAGAAAAAAGCGCTTCAGGAGATTGTTTTGAAAAGTCAAGATTGTTTAATAGACCAAATCGGTTAACTCAAATTGTGCCCAATTCAAATATTCAGGGGTTAAGATTCTTCGTGTATTGTATTTGCATTATAGAGTAGCATTCACATTTAAATGATATGGAAATACCTGGAACAAAACGTTATATTCCCAAAGGGTTTAAATTGGGTACAACATCGAGTTAGGCGATTTGATCTATTCTCGGTTTTCACATAACGTCACGGCCGCCATGTTGGAGCCCCTAAACAAAGAAACGGCGGCCATGTTGGAGCCCCGACCAAATCTGCCGGGAATTTAACTCTATTATTATGCAAACGTTTTCTTTTGTTTTCGTTGAAAAACGTGGCTGTTGATCACGTGATTTAAAACTAACACCTGTCCTACTAACTGGTTGTTGGCATATTTACAAGTTTGAATTATCGCGAAAACTGGGGCTGCAAAAGAGAGAATCACAGTTTAGTTTTTATCTCGGTATCACTTTTCACCGTAGCCTATGAAAAATGGTCTAGGATCGAACTTTTCCAGATCTCACTTTTTCAGAGTAAGACAGAGTGAATTTAATATAATTTTGGGTACGAGATTAGATAAAAGCTTATTTTCCGGCATCAGACTTATCGGAAGCTTAACAAGCGGAGGTAAGAATTCTTAGTTTTGATTTTATAATCTAAAGTTCCTATAAATTGGGTTGAATTATATCCTCCATCAAGGAGATTAGTGAGTGCGTATATACAATGTCACCCCTTTTAGGAGAAAAAAACAGCTGTTATCGACCAGAAAGTACCCACACAACTTTCAACCTTGTGAAGGAAGCGCACCCAACTCAGCAGTACTCTTGGATCCAGATTCCTGACTATGGCCACCTGGACTGTATGTACGGCAAAGGTGCTGTCCATGATGTCTATCCGCACATTTTGAAGGCTTTGGATGCGCACGCGCGTGATGATTTGCATCTTGATACTGCAGCCCGCCGTCATGTGTTAAAGGCAGTGAAATCATTAGAGTTTAAGTCAGGTGTGAATAGCCTTAAATAAGTCAAAAATGCTCATTTGTTTTCTCAAAGGTGGCCTAGCCTCTGTATAGCTTCTGTATTATGTTTTGAATTTACAGGGTTTGTATAGTGAGTTTTAGTCGATAAGAGAAATAGGCGCTAATGTTGCACTAACTTGTCTATTCTCTCTTTGTGATCTTTCTTTGATAATCTGGTGCCATTCTGTCCACTATTTCGCGAGATATCCTCAACCGAAGACCTATCTCTAATAGAAAGAGAAGGTAGGAAACGCTCACCAGTTGATCGAGTCAAAAAATGTAGCCAAAATCCTTCAATCCGCCTCAAACTCGGCCAGCGACATGTTCGAAGATTATATCAAATATATATTCAAGGGAATAGTCTCGCTATCCACTCTGCAAAGGAAAATTTCCCACAAAATTTAAATTTCGCCTTCTGTCAACAATAATAATAATAATAATAATAATAATAATAATAATAATAATGTTTAATACTTCTATAGCGCCTTTTACATGCACATATAATCAAAAGCGCTTTACAAAATACAAAATCACCTATAGCATAATAAATTACATGATTAAATAAAAAATATCTAAAAACTAGCAAACCAACTAAACTATTTACATAATAATTGCATGAGATTAATTCGAGAAAAGTGGAATACGCCCTTCTGAATAAATGCGTTTTTAGCATTGTCTTGAACATGGTTATATTAGTCTGGTCTCAAAAGTTATCTCTCTTGGTAGTCCATTCCAAGTTCTTGGGGCAGATGCTTTGAACGATCAGTTACCCAATGTGACTTTAAACCGACAAGTAGGATCTTCAAGTATCATACCGTTAGATGCCGACCGTAAAGGGTATTTGTTATTTTCCTTGATAGATAGTAAGTTACTTAAATACTGTGGCGTTTTAAAATGAATTGCCTTGAAAGTTAATAAGCCTATTTTATACTGAATCCTGTATTCAACAGGAAGCCAATGAAGCTTGAACAAAACCGGCGATATGTGATCGAACTTGGGCGTGAAAGCAATTAAACGCGCTGCTGTATTCTTAAGACGTTGTAGCTTAGACAGATGTGCAGCGGGTACATTATATAATAGGCCGTTGCAGTAGTCAATCCGTGCCATAATTACTCCTTGCACAAGAAGCTTGGTGCTATCGTGTGTAATATACTTTCGAATGTGTCTGATATTATGCAGATGGTAGTATACAGACTAACAGATCTTATTGATGTGAGTTGAAACCAGGCAACCAGTACTGATACATCTACATGACCGACTTTGATATGATTAAACTTGATCTTTTTAAGCTGTGGCTTAGTGCCAATAAGGATTATTTCCGTTTTATCTGAGTTCAACTTAAGCTTATCCAATTTCATCCAGTTTCCGATGCTTGCGATGCACCTCTCCATTACATTGACTACCTCCACTTGGTCAGCCTCCGTGTTTGGTTGAAATAATAAATATAACTGTGTGTCGTCTGCATAAGCATGTACTTCAGGTAGATAGAACTTGATGACTTCAAACAGTTTGCCTGCATACACAGTGAATAGGAGGGGCCCTAGGCATCAGCCCTGAGGCACGCCGAGGAGTAAGTGAAACGTCTCAGATTACAGCCCTCATAGCAGATGCGATGTGATCTTACGGTGACAGGTACGATGAAAACCCGCTTAGCGGAGTTCCAGTTATTCCAAAGCTAGACTCCAGCCGTCTCAGTAACACCTGATGGTCTACCGTGTCAAAAGCGGCGCTTAAATCAAGAAGTACCAGCAGCGTAACCCTCGATCGGTCCATGTTCAGCAAAATATCATTCTGTACTTTAAGTAGCGCAGTCTCTGTGCTATGACCAACCCTGTAAGCAGATTGTAGTAGGGGGTATAGGTCATATTGCAACATGTGGTTGTGGGTCTGATCGTAAACAGCACGCTCGGTTAACTTTGAAATATACTTTAAGTTGCTAACAGGGTAGAGGTTTGGGAATGATATATCTTTCCCAGATTTGAGGCGCGGATCTACAAGAGCATCCTTCCATTTTAATGGAAAATGACCTAGTGCAAGACAAGAATTTAAAATGTATGTTATTGTAGGTAACAGTTCATCCAAGCAGGCTACTACCATTGATGTCGCCATGGGATCGAGGCCACAAGTTTTTTCAGTAGTCTTT
>OX421455.1:23453347-23465847 GCA_949126865.1 Montipora capitata | reverse complement strand
CAAGACATTAAGATTTCGTTTGGGCTAGACCAGTGTGCTGACCTGGAGATGAGAAGGGGACGACAAGTTGGCAGTAGCGGAATAGAACTACTCGACAAGCAGCATATTGGGGAAATAGAGGAGGAAGGCTACAAATACCTTGGCAAGATGAAAGGTAACATAATAATAATAATAATAATAATAATAATAATAATAATAATAATAATAATAATAATAATAATAATAACTTTATTCATTCAATACAATGAAAGGGAGAGATACAAGAGGCTACCCCTATACGAGGGTATCCGCCCGGATGTTGCTGATCTAGAGTTGGTTTTGATGAGGGAAGAAAACCGGAGTACCCGGAGAAAAACCCTCGGGATCAGATTGATATCGACTGAAACTCAGTCCACATACGACCCCGAGGCCAGAGTTGAACCTCGGTCACAGAGGTGGGAGGTGCGGTTGATAACCTCTAAGCCATCCTGACTCCCCCAGATACCATCGCAGTATATCAGAAGAGTCAAGAAGTTGTGTAGATCAAAACTCCATGGAGGAAATCTTATCGATGGCATCAATAACTGGGCTGTGGGTGTAGTATGCTACAGTGGAGGGATTGTGGACTGGACAATGGAGGAGGTAGCCAACACGGATAGAAGAACTAGGAAGATCTTGGCAATGAATGGCTCTCTGCACACCAGGAGTAATGTTGCGAGGCTGTACCTGCCGAGAAAGGAATGGGGAAGAGGACTGCTCGGCATCGAGGAGTCTGTAAGAAGGGAGAGCAAATCCCTTCATGGCTACCTAAGAGAGAGCACAGAGTGGATGCTTCAAGCTTGCTTTGAAGGAGAAAGTGAGTGTTGAAGAAGAGAGTCTGCAGGCCTATGAGAGGAGTAGGAAAGACGAGAAACTTAAAAACTGGAAGGAGAAAGCCCTACAGGGTGCGTTTGTCCAACAAATATCAGATGAAGCTGGAGAGGAGTCTTGGAGATGGCTCAGGAATGGATTCTTAGAAAAAGAGACAGAGGGTTTGATTCTTGCTGCTCAGGAACAAGCTTTAAGAACAAACTCGATCAAGTACAGCATAGATAAGACCTCAGACACACCACTGTTTAGATTGTGTGGAGATGCCACTGAAACAGTACGACACATTTTCAGTGGATGCAAGAAGCTTGCCCAGAGAGAGTATAGGAAGCGCCACGACAAGGTGGCCCCTGCGGGTACACTGGGAGATGTGCAGGAAGTGTGGGATAGAGTGTAATGACAAGTGGTATGACCATCAACCCTTGCCAACCGCAGAAAATGGAGAAGTGAGGATTACCTGGGACATGACTATCTACACAAACAAAGTGCTGACCCATAATCGGCCAGATATTACCCTAGTGCATAAAGACACACAGAAATGGCCACTTATTGGCATAGCTGTGCCAGCGGACCAGAACATCACCAGAACTGAAGAGGAGAAGGTTGAAAAGTAACAGGAACTAGCATTTGAAATCAGAAGGATTCATGGAGCCTCGAAAGTCACAATAATACGTATCGTGATTGGTTCTCTTGGAAGCATATCAAAAGGTGCAAAGACCTGGTCTGGCAAGCTAGATGTTCCTGACTTCCTTGGAAGTGTACAATTATCGGCCATCCTTGGAACTGCTCGCCTGTTGCGGAAAGTGTTGTGTCTCTAAGCTACGGGGAGTTGCTTAGACACAATAAGCGTTACGCAGTAGAACACCAGACAACTGGAGAGAATCGAATAATAATAATAATAATAATAATAATAATAATAATAATAATAATAATAATAATAATAATAATAATAATAATGACCGTCAAACCTGAGTTCCTATAGACAACAACTTTAATTTATGTCCGGAAAGATTAGAGGAAATTGCTCTTCAGAATAGTTTGCCTTAACGGGCGATTTTCTTACAATCGAACTGGCTGAAGCGTACCCTAGACTCAATCAAGGCACTCAAATCTCAAGAGGTCGATTCATCAATAAAACCTATAGAGGTGCGCTTGACCTGGCCATGGTTTGACGGTACATTGTTTGCCTCAACGGGCGAATGACTTTATTGCGTGTCGTCAATGGGAGATTGAATCGTGAATTGGAATGGATTACGTCTTGATACATTTGGGCTAATTTTTCTCAAGATATCTCATCGTCTAGAAGAAATAGTCACATGTTTATTACAAACAGTCCAACCACGAAATATTTTATTAATATCTCACTTTAAATAGCTGAATGAGAACTTTGAACACGGTCTAAGAAAATACAAATTGACTCCTGTGCAGTGTGAAGCTGAAAAACACCAAATTAGTGACAAAGCCCCTTTTAATGTGGTTTCCAAGAAAGGTGCTGAACATAGACACCTACGAATTTGGACTCCAAACCTTGAATGATTGATCACATTATCATATGACCTGTACGGCCCCGCGAACGCCTTCATTCTAAAACTATTGAGAAATCCCTGTATGAGGGCCGTACGCATTAGTGTGTGCGGGGTCTGAAAAAGCCATACACCCCCTTTCGGAACAAGTAGTCGTAATTTTACTTTACAACCAAACGAAAATAGAAACAACATATTCGATATTTAAGGAAAGGAACTTTATTTAAGTGTCTAGTCTTCTGGCGCTGCAGCTCTAATTGGGGACACTGTAAACTGAAATCAACAAATTAACTCAAATCAAATCATAGCTTTGTTTTTTAGGAGAGGGAAAAACCGGAGTACCGGAAGAAAACCTTTCGGTGCAGAGTAGGCTTGGCTTTAAGAGGTTTAAGAGTCCAGTAGTTAGCCACGGGTTGCACTGAGAATTCAGCATATTTTCACAGGAACCAATTAATGCAGCTTTGGCATTAACAGAAATTAAAAAAAACCCCACTGAATCGAATTCACACCAAAGCTTATTAATGTTCTGACTAGAAAAGTGGCGGATGGCGACGCTTTCCTTGGAGTTAATTGATAATGAATGAGTATCGGAGGAGCAAAGCGTTGAAAACAAGTCAATCAGTTGGCACATGCACAGGAGGCAGAAAGATCATTAGTCACAATGCTATCAATCAGATAACGCTCTCGTCACTCTGGACATCTTAGTTCATAAGACGATTAAGTTGCCTGTTTCCAACATTTTTAAAATTTTTCTTTCAGTTTTCCTTTGCCTATATTGTTGCACCGACGAAGGCTAAAGCCGGCGAAGTTGATGTCAGACGACACCATCTTAACCCAGACGGATACGTTTAGGAATGTTAAATATTACGAGTTTCCGTGTTCCTGCGATATCTTCAAAGTGGTCAATGTTATGACACCAGTTTTCAGCACTTTCCAGCACGTTAAGTTAATGGATCCATACTGCCACTCTCTGTCAGTTAATACAACAACGTTATTTGTGAAAAACGTTATGGCAATTGTTGTGACATGATGGGTTACCAAAACTCCTCCAATTTTAGCTTGAAGTGATAGTAAACGAGCTCGGCGGCTCCTATTCTTTATTGCTCTACTATAATTAGCTTGTCGAGATACAGCAAAGTTGTGAACAAAAGTTTAAGACAAGGTTCGTGAAAGCGCCACAGCCACCTTAAATTTTCCAAATATTGAGGTGGCTTATAATCCGCGTCCCAAAATTTGTTTCACTTTGCAAAAATTGTTTCTTATAGTTATGATAGTTAAAATGGGGTCACCGAGATGCAGTGAAGTCTCCGCTTCCTCCCAGATCTCGTAGGTGAAGATCGTGAATTTTTGCGCACTCCCCGCCTGCTGGAGGACCAAAGTCAAGTCAAAATATGTGTAAGTCCCCGCAATTCCCCGCTATGGCCCGGGTTGGGGTGGGCGGGGATTTACTTTGACTGGTGCATTGGACATTAAAATCTATTAAGTGTGACTCTCAGCGATCAATGGATTAATGGGGACATTAAACCGTTGACTGAGTTTAAAACTCCTCCTCTCTTTCGGCCTGTTCCAAGCTCAGCTTTGTCTGGACGAGTGACAATGCAAGAGAAAACAAGGCAAGAACCGGGGAGAGATTGATCAACCCAACTAACTGAGAGAGGTGGATAGCGCCACCACCAGATAAATATGCTGAGATATCTCTATTTGTATTAAAACTGGGTTTGTCACCAGGTGGGTACATTTTAAAATGTATTTATAAAGTTACACTGGTGGTTAAAAGCGTTTCATAAATTATTTACAATAAAAATGTTCCTGACGTTTCGGTCGCAATCACGGAACTTTCTTCAGGGGAAGTAAGAGAAACATTTGATTCAAAAGCACAGATATAAACAAGACGTTGATTAAAAACCACCGTTGTAGAATCCGAACGGGGGTACCGCACTATTCCATACGTTAGCGGGACCTCTGAGCCAATAAAGAGAGTTTTGGAAAACCATGGCATCAAAGTGGCATTCAAACCCTATCGGACAATAAGCCAGATGTTTCTAAAACCGACAGACCAAATGCATGAAGGAGAAATTCGTGATCCCGTTTACGACATTCCTTGCGCTGACTGTAGCAAGAGTTACGTTGGCGAAACTCAGAGAAAATTCATAACAAGAAAAGGCGAGCACCAAAAGGCTGTCGCGCGGCGACAAGGGGAAAAATCAGCACTTGCTGACCAAGTGATAAAAACAAATCACGATATCGCATGGGACGAGGCCACAATTTTCAGGGTTAATAATAACTGGCACCGAAAAAAGATTCTCGAGACCTGGGAGATTGACTGTGCCAAAGACCCACTCAACCGGGGCGACGGGGCGTTACTCCCCAAGGAGTATTTACACTCGATTCTCCCTAACAAGAAAAAATGGCACATATCTTGAATTTTAATCAGCGTTTTGTTTATATCTGTGCTTTTGTATAAAATTTATCCGCTCTCACTTCCCCTGAAGAAGGTCCGTGATTGCGATCGAAACGTCGGGAACATTTTTATTGTAAATAATTTCTGAAACGCCTTTAACCACCAGTGTAACTTTATAAATATTTTTTAAATATCTCTTTTTGTTTGTTAGTTGGCATAAATATAAAACTAATACAATATTCTCACACCAACAGACCGAATTCATAAATTATTTTATCTATGTGTTTATTAGTCCGGCACCAGCCTCGTTAGCATATGCAAATTTGGTAGATTTTTTCTTTGAAATGAGGCTGGTGAGGCATATAGCATAAAAATAATAGAATAATTGTTGGCCACATTTATAAACTGTGGGAGGCGCGGTGGCCTCATGGTTAGAGTGCTCGACTCCGCAGTGAGTGGTCCGGGTTCGGGTCCTGGCCGGGGACATCGTGTTCTGTTCTTAGGCAAGACACTTTACTCTCACGGTGCCTCTCTCCACCCAGGTATATAAATGGGTACCGGCGAATTCAATGCTGGGGGTAACCCTGCGATGGACTGGCATCCATGGGGGAGTAGAAATACTCCTAGTCGCTTCATGCCATGAAAACCGGGATAAGTTCCGGCCTGATGGGCCTTCTGGCTCGTATGCAGAGACTTTACCTTTTTGTATTATTATAAATTCGCTCCATATGATTGCTGTTTCGATTCTTTCCTTTGGTATGCATAAATACGTCTACCGTGAATCTACGGGCATGTACTTCGAAGACATTTGTCGACAGTGATATATTCGCACTGGATACCCTTAAGTGACTTGAAGACCGAAAAATTAACTAACGAAAGGACAAGCAAGTAAAGTATGGTCGAGAAGGGATAGAGGGGATATTGTTACTCTCATTGCCAAAATGAACGGAGGCCATCCCCGTCTCCTTTTTCCAGCAGTCAAGATCATCCTTGGACGTCTAGAATACATAACCCTGAGTGATCGTTTCGCAAACGATACCTTAAAATAGCAGTTTGCTGAATGACAGCCCTTGTTTAATGTACTTACAGACTATGCGGTCAGTAAACTGTCCGTCAAATGGACAAGTCGTTCAAATGTTAGTCTTTGTTTCAGGTTTGCTTGCTGACCCGAAACAAAGACGAAAGCGAAACGTTTCCTAAAGGCAACACGCATTGCAAACGTTCTCAAAGTCGTGGGCCAAAAACTCAACGTATTGGATGCGTTTGCACGCCGGATTGAGGGCTGCGAGTTTTTTGTGTTGGCATAATTGTTGTTTCAGTCTGCATGTGACACGTATATCAGCAGCCCTAGTCTCTCATTTGAATACCTAATAGGCCATTTTCGAAATATCAAATATTCAGCTTGATATTGAGGCAGTGAGGACAAAAACAATAGAAACACGTTGTAATGAATGTGAAAAATATTTGTATATCATCCACTTTCCTTTGTCTTTGTCCTCAGAACTTCTCTTTCAAGCTGAATTTTAATATATCGAAAAAGGCCTATTGACCACTCCCCTTTACACACAATCATGCAAATCCACATAACATAGTTAAGAACCCCAACTGACGAGGGGGAGACCAGTTGGCTATTTACAAGTGCAGGTGAGGAGGGCTGACTACCTAGAATTAACAACCCCTAGTACTCAAAGCAGGACTTGAACCCGGGTCATCTTTATTTCAAGTATGATGCACCAATGACTAGGCCACACTGCATCTCTGTATTTTCATTAAATGATTGCAGCATATGGTCACACCAAGAACACACGTGCTACAGAAAGGAACTCTGAAAACTTAATTCTCCAACTGACGTCATTGCTATTATACTTGACTTGTCCCTAATGTCAGGCCTCGGTTCCTGGAAAGCCAATCAAACTAAGACATGACTAGCGTTTATTTCTTATTCCTGGAATAACTAATCCCCTGTTAAAAAGCCGTTCCTGAAAGCAGATTTGATTGTTGGTCAACTATCCCCTGATTAGGACTAAGATTAAACCAGTAAAACCACTTATTTGCAGTTTCGCGGGCTACTCACGCGAAAAAAAAAAAAGAAGGATATGATGGCCGGAAGGGAAAAAATAATGGCAGAAACTATCGTAGGTCGCGAAGAAATCAACTCTGAAGAATAAGAAAGAAAAAGGAAAGCCCAAATTTTCCGTTTACAAATTTGGCGTAATCACTGAAAATGTTCAAGAAATACTTTGAAACTATTCTGTGGAAACTAACAAACAATGTCACCCGCACCAAAAAGAAACAACAAATCTTGGAGGAAATTACCCGAGCAATGAAAACATTAGGAACAGCAAACCGCCCTGTATATATTTGAGGTGAAGGACAAGTGGAAAAACTTCACAGCACTGCAAGAAAGGGAGTTTTCTGAATTCAAGAGAGAGTACAGTAAAGCAAGACTGCAGGAGAACTTCCGCCGAAACCCCCAAGTGTTTCAAGTTAAGAAAATAGTGAAGTGTTTGAAGAGGCCAGGTTTCAGCTGCTTGAATGGGTTTGAGACAGGTATGAAATCACATAAACAATACTGTTGTTCCTAGGTTACGAAACCTGTCATGTGATCAAGTAGTGCGTTGTTTACGTCGTTTTGATTTGATCAGCCGCCATCCTTTTTGCGGGGGGGGGGGGGGGGGGGGGTACTCCCTTATAAGGGCTTAATGGGGACGTGCGGCCAGCCAGGGTATGTCTTTCGGGATTTTTGTCTTGAACAGGGTATCGAATTTATCATTTTTTGTCTTAATCAGCGTATGGATTTATCAATTTTTGTCTTAAACTGGGTTAAATGTCTTAAACAAGGTATCAAAAATCGGAATTCTGTCTTAAAATGGGTAGGAAAATCAGCCATATTTGTCTTAAACAGGGTCAGGGTATGAGGGGCCGCGCCGCACCTCCCCAACCAGGGATACATCGAGCACCCCCCTCCCCCCCGGGGTATCAGTGGGGTATCAATGTCTTCCTTTCTGAAAGTCATGTTTCACTTAAAGGACTGAGAGGGAACTGAAGCGAGCTCAAGTAAGCAGCGGATATATACTTTAGCGATGTTATGGTCGTGTATGCATTGCCATTCAATATGGTGGATGATATTGATAAAACAGATCTTCGAAGCCCCAAAATTGTCTTCATTTTTAGCGGAAAACGCAAGTCAGGAAAGGATTTTGTTGCGAAACAACTGAGAGATAGCTTTGGTTGTGATAGATGCGCTATAGTAAGACTGTCTGGCCCTTTGAAACATGACTATGCGAGGCAAAATGGACTTGATTTTCATCGCTTGTTAGATTCTTCAAATTACAAGGAACTCTATCGTGAAGATATGATCAAATGGGGAGAAGAAAAGAGGAACGTTGACCCATCCTATTTTTGCAGATTAGCAGTAAAAATGACGATCTCAGGTTTCAGTGATAAAAATTGCTCCCGTGGACATGTGTGGATAATATCTGATGCAAGGCGAACAACAGATTTGAAGTATTTTAAAGAAGGTTACAAAAACGTTGTCAGTGTAAGGATAAATGCTTCGGAGGAGACGAGAAAGTCTAGAGGCTGGGAGTTCACACCTGGTGTAGATGATGCTGAATCTGAGTGCGGTCTTGATCAGGAAGAATTTGATGTTATCATTCAAAATGATGGTGACGAACGACAGTTAAACTCCGATATTGTTCGTTTACAACAGTATACTTGCTCACCGTGATAAGGAGAAAAATAGACTTTAAAGGACCCTAGTTAGCCACGGCAATGTTTTTGTTGACATGTGGGAGTTTTGGTGTCGTATTACTCTTGGGCCATACATACATGCATACATCCTTTATTTGATAAACAGGTTGAATAAATGGCAGCTAATGCTGATGTGGACCTGCTATCTACTTTACACTAAGTGAATTAACATCTAAAAATATACCCCAATGTAAATAATTATAAATCACAAATAATGCATAAGTAAATAGATAAGCGTAAGATGACTATCTAAAAAAATATATATATATTAATTACAATTAAGATAACTTAGACAATGCCTTAAAAGACAAGAGGATGACTAATCAAAGTAACTAATAATAAACTGCATATCAGTAATACATAAATTTGTCACTGATATTATTGGTTACAATAGAGTTTGTGCTAAAAGTAATTTGGTCAATGCTTCCAGAGAATTTCTTAATGCTAGCCTTGAAAGAGGAGTAGCTAGGCTTGGACTTTAACTGGCTAGGTAAGCAGTTCCAAACAGTGTTAGCACGATGAGTGAAAGAGTCATGTAAGGCTTTGGATTTAGAAAACACAAGTTCCAATCTTAAATTATCTCTTAAATTGTATGAAGTTTCATGCTTTGAAAATAAATTGTTGATGTCATCAGGAGTTGAAAGGCCTGGTATGCAATACAGGCAAGTCTTCTGTTTTACATATAATGCATAGATGACCATTTTGCCATGCTGAGAACTTCATGTTTTGGGGTAGATATACTGATATTGTGAATCAGTCTGGCAGCACGGATGTGCGAGTCCTCAAAGTCAGCCAACAAGTTGGAAGATCCCCACAAAGATATACAATAAGTCACACTTGGCAAGATACCTTTGAAATAAGTAGATTTTGAAGTCCATCGGTTGAAGGTCTTCATCTGTTTAAGCTTAGAAATCTTTGCATTGAACTTTCAAGTACCGGTACATTGATTCTGATCATTCTAGCCATTAAACGTCCCCTGGACTGGTCTTCAAGGAATCACAACGAAATAAATGCAGTACTCCTTGCTTGCCAAGAGGATGGTTCAACAACATTTTCCGTTTCCACCTATAATATGTTGCGAAGATAATGGTGGAAAATGAAATTCTAATAAACATAGCTTATTTTTCCAGGGAAAACAGACCTATATAGACCATTTGATGTTCGATGGTAACAGATTACTTTCACGGTCACATAATTCTGAGTTTCGGGGTGACTATGGTCCTTTAACAGAAAATCATTGTGGTCGCTGCAGAATACATCTGACCACTTTTGTCATAATTATTTTGACTGTGGTCTTGGAAGAATGAGTTAAAAAAAGGTTACTGCATTCCTCAATGCACACTAGTAAGGTACAAAACACAGGTCAAAGGTCATTATTTTACCAATGCAGAAACAACCCCAACTGTTTACAAATGCTAACATTAGGCCTAAAAACTTTTGTTTAGGCCTAATTAGGCCTAAGGTTAGCTTTAATGGATGTTTAGGATACTTTCTGTATTGGTAAAACAATGACCTATGACCTTTGTTTTGTACCTGCTGCATTTTGAGTTTTCTCCAAGAATTAGTCAGCAGTTGAGTTGCAGCATCTGCTGTGGCTGTGTACTCCAATTATTCTGGAGTGACAGGCTCTGTTGTAGATGTAGTTTGCTCTCCAGGCTCTGTGGGTGCTGATGTTGGAAAAAAATGGCAGGTTTTTAAAAGAACATGGAGGTAATAGTAAATGTGAAGAAAATTGAAAAGAATTTAAAATCACAAGTTATAATAATTATTGCATTAAAATATAACTTTTATATTGTTTTTAAAGATATTGATAAAATGGTGGGAAATTTAATTCGATAACTCATCACCCAACTAAGCTTTTACAATCTTTTTTTTTTTTTTTTTTTCGTTGGGAACTCCCTCCCCAGACAAGTCAGTCAACTGACACCTCCATAAGGAGGTAAATTAAACTTGACTCAAGCCATGTTTCATTAATACCTGTTACCATTCCTTTAAGCATTCAGAAGAACAGTGTCACCTCTTGTTGTCAACTGCCCACTTGTTGACTTTGGGGTATGGGGAAAGTTGAAAATGAAACCATTCTCCCGTTTTGCAAGTTTTTCTGCGGGGAAGAAAACGTCAGGGAGATTTTAGCACATTCTGGCCACACAAAAAATTGGGGCAAAAGAAGAAAACATATCTTCAGATCTCTTTGTCCCCATGTGAGGGGGGCAGTGGGTATGGAGGGGAAAATCTAAGGAAATGTTAAGATTGTCAAGTTATACTACACAATGACTGATGGTTTCTCCAAACCAAGTCATGAAGACTTACAAATTGAAAATCCTTTGTTTTTAACAAGAAAGCCATTACAGGTACATGTGTATCAAGTTTAAAATATATTTATTATTTTACAGCCCTAAGTGTTGTTCCAGACAGGGTTCAAGCCTACAGGATACTGTGGTTACAGAAATATTTCAACAATAAAATTTAACATCTTACACAGAAAAAAAAAATTATGCCTGATGAAGATTAATGCTTTGCATGCTTTGCTGTTTATACATGTATATACTGTAGGGGAGACTGGTTCACAGCAGCTGCTAGTTAAGTCTCTTGTTCATAAGATCTTAAAGGGAACCTCCTCTTCAACAAAAAGATAACTTTAGACCAAAGAAAATAATGCTAATAAAACCCATTGACTCCTAGGGGTTCCCCATTGACGAGTAAAATCGTCTGGCATTAGAGTAAAATACTAAGTAAGGCCGGTTCAGGCGTCAAGGGGTTAAATAACAAAATAGTTTCCAAATTTCTTTCAGAGGAAGCATTTGCACCAAAATTAGATGATTTTCAGAATTGCTTGCTTTTCGTTTCAAATTTATCGGGCACCACCTTCTTGAAACATTGCAACAAGTTACAGTTGTCACATTGTTACAAACCAAAAGCTCTGTGTCAGAACAATAAGCTAGGGCAACCTTTACATGTCCAAACTTGTATTCAAGATGGCCACACCAGGGAAATTTAAAAGTGAAGATACGTGATTCTAAAAATTCATCTTTTTTGTTATATACATCCTCTTTCTGAAACTTTTTTCAAAAAAAATTTGATTGCAAACATTATTTTTTTTAACCCCCTTATTTGTATTTCTTTTTCAAAAGTTCTTATGATAAAACTGATTAATTCCAAAGATACAGGTGTATAATTGTTAAATAGAAAAGATACATGTACTTGAAAATAAAAATTTTGATTACTTCAAAATAAGGCCAGACTACATATCTTCAAGGAATTTGCGACGGTCAGAAAAAATATATTATGTACAGTCAGAGGAGAAATTTGCATTGTCGATAGACTTAATCGTTTCATATGTGACATGGTACATGTATCTCGGTGGGTTGGCAAATCATAACAAATTTTGCAATGTTTGTATGATAATTCCTTACATGTAACTAAGGAACAAAAACAGTTTTTGCAAAACTACTTTAATGTTAGCTCTGCAAAAATTTATGGACATAACTTTGAAGGTACATGTACAGTACTTGCCATAAAAAGTCTCTGTAAATTAACATCTGGAATGATTTATTCCTGTGCACAGAAAAATCCTGGGCAAACCCTGCAGATGAATGACTGGTGTAAAACTTCTGAGAACCAACAGAATGAACAGTTCTGGACCCTAAAGTGATCCCCTTTAATTTAATATTGATGGATAAAACCATCTGCCGTTAGACAGCGTAAAATTATTAAGCATCCGACACACAGGAGGGAAAGAGTTAATTAATCAATGGAACTTTTGCTTAGTACTTACAAATAGTATTAGAATCATAACAATTTTATTTGTTTGCTTTCCCTTTTTTCTTTGGTGAAACAAATCATTACTTTTTAAAGACCACTGCTTTCATAAGCTCTGTAATAATACGTTGGTTCATACTAGCATAGTAAGTAGACCTTAAGTTCACTTGAGCCCTACTTCAGATGTGAACAGGTTTAATTTCAGCTCAAGTAGCCTA
>OX421455.1:23415847-23448347 GCA_949126865.1 Montipora capitata | reverse complement strand
ATGTGCCGATTCATTTCAACAGATGAAGTGAGAAAAAGTATGAATTTTGAAACACGTGGCGCGTCATCAGTATCTGGGGGCCTTTGGCAGAAGTTTTATCGTGAATCAAATTTTAACATATTCACCATTACGATGCAATTCCTTTTGTGACTCACCGACCTATTTTTATACTATCGGCTAGCGAAGAACAGATCGAGGAAGTTCTTACAAATGTGAAACACCTGCAAGTGAAAATTACCGTTTTCGAAATAGCCTCAAGCCATATTTCTACGTGGTATTTACAAAAACATCGTCTATTAAATTTCATTCTCCTAACGGCCCGTAAAGAAATGAAAATTAATGTAACCCTAAAAATGCAGTGGTTAATTTACCTTTATTTAACTAATAAGACCAAAATTTCGTGTGTTAGTCCCTACCACGACACAGCACCACAGTCAGCCAAGTAACCCCTTTATACAATGGTGGTTTCTCGATAAAAATGAGATGTACTGCGTTCCAGTGTGAGTGTACGTGGGTCAATAATTAAGGAGGTCGTGCGCTTCACTGTTTTGTCAGATATCCTAGTCCTGGTATGGATCGATAAACTTTGATGTACGACAGATCCAACATCGAGAAAAGGTTGCAATTTTCTCTGTCCAATCCATTCTTCTTCCAAGGCGTGTGATGCCCTAACGGTGACTGAGGTCGTCTTTGAAGTTGCAAAGTTGGGCATCACTTTGTATGCTATCGCTCTTATGGCGTTCCTGATGTTTGGTAGTCTAAGTGAATAGATGAACGGGTTCACGGAACTTGGGAATAGAATAAAAGTAAGTTCCAAATCCCTAAATATGTGATGTGTTCCACAGGGATAACTGCCAAAATTGAGAGCAAAACTGAAACCGATTGAAGGCAGATTTAAGACCACAAAAGCTATAAGGAAAAACAGGAACGTATTAGTCGCTCTTTCATCGCGTTTGGCCAATTTGGAATTCACGATTTCAGAATCTGAAAGAGATTTAAGGATTTTGCGTTGAGCCTTAAAGCTGTGAGAAATATTATGATTGACAACGACTAAAATTATTATAGTAAGAAGAATAATGGTGTTTGCAAACACGAAAGAGTATATGATAAAATCGACATATAGATAAGTAAAAGGACAGGCGACTGAAATTAGCCACATTAGTAAAGATACAATTTTTACTCGTTTAATTGTCACTCTCGAGCGATACTTTAACGGCGACGTGACGCTGATGTAGCGATCCAAACTTAGGACTGCAATTTCAAGTACAGAAGCCGAGCAGGATATAAAGAATATGAGATGTAAAGTCCTAATCAATATGTCGTGATAAATCCCCATTCCCTCGAGTACGTGAAATGTGATAGATAGAGGAAGCACGCCAAGGCCAACGATAAGATCGGCCGCTGCAATGTTCAGCAAGAAAATATTGAATGGCGTTTTCAAGGTTTTGTAAGGATCTTTGACAAACGCGACACAGACAAGAAGATTTCCAGGTGTTGTGATTAACATCAAAACAGAAGATACAGTAGCTGATGTGAAGGAGAGTATTTGAGGTGCTGTTGAATTTTGACATTCTGGTGGCTCTCCTAGGCCCATGGCCGTGATGCACCGTGACGTTTGTCGGAAGAGATAAAACTGCTCGATTTCTCAAATACTGCTGCGCTCTCCAAAGAATTTCCTATGATGAACATCAGTCTATTTGCCAGTACTCTCAAACTAAAATGCAAATTTTCAGCATTGATTCAAGACTGCTATTATTTTTATTATTATGATTATTATCATTATTAATATTCTTAGTCCACTAAGTTATAATTATTGATAAGAAGCCGTATCATTCGTGGTCTTCTTATCAAGCCTAACCCGGCCTATAATTAAGTTAGCATAAATTAATATCCATTTTCATATAGCTAATTTTACAATCAAAGACATTAATTTCTTTTGGGAAGAAAATGATTGTTTACAACAATTTAAATTTACGCATTCTGTACAAATATTAATAATACGCGTCTTTGACGACAATTCTCTGTAATTGTCATGGTCTTTTAATTTCAAAGGGAATATGTTTGAACTCAAGTTAAGGAATACGATCGAATTCATCTGCAGTGCTTAAAAGCGCGTCAGTTTTATTAACTAAACGCATCAGTTTTGATATCCGCAGTACGGTCTAGATTACCTATTTTTGAAAAAAAAAAAAAAAAAGGAAATTTTGTCATTTAATTTTGACATGTTAATTGGCTAGACGTCTTTAAACATCCTCTTCCTGAAAGTTTTTTTTTACTATAATATTATTTAAGAAATAAGATTTCCGCTTTTTCTTCAGGGTTAACTCAAAATCTCACAATGACAAGCCAAAACCATTTCACGCTATCTTTCCTTTTATTGAACTACAGCTAGGTGGACACTTGTATGGTTTGCATTGCTTTATCTCGTTAAATAAAAAAGAATCATTTGTACAGGTGTTCAGGCCCAAGCTTCTTGCATTGTCAAAGCGTGGAGGTTACCTAAAAGAAAAAGTCGTGAAAATAGTTTTTGGACAATGGAAATGAACTTTTATAATAAAAAATATGATTAAATCTATATAAAGAAGGTGGGAGGTGTTTTCAGGATTGAGATTTTAGAAGACCCTCATGTCTAAAAGATATGAAGGCAAATTGCTCAGGTTTTGCCATAAGAGCAGTTTTTGTTATTAAATGATACAAAATCTCCAATTAATTTCCGACTCATAAATTGCACCTTTGGCCGGAGCCTTGTTAGACTGTTCACAGTCCCCTATTTTCCCGTTTGATCGTCGGGTTCGAGCACAAACTGCCGCCGTCTTTGTTTTTAAACAGCGAGCACAAACTGGGGAGAGCGACATAACTCCCCCCACCCACTCGGTAGTTATGTCGCTCTCCCCAGTTCGTGCTCGCTGTTTAAAAGAAAGACGGCGGCAGTTTGTACTCGATCCCGACGATCAAACGGGAAAATAGGGGACTGTAAACAGTCTATAGCCTTGTATTTTTAGCTTGCCATTTCCTACGTCAATTCAAAAGTCAATTAATGCAACTGATTGATACGTAAGCGAAGAGAATGATTGCACACATTACGGACTGAGCAGACAATAATTGATGAGAGAAACAGTTCTAAATATGGTTTGACTTAATTATAAAACGCAAACTCGCTCCACTGTGCTGTGGCAGAGAAATGTGAGTTTTAATTTCTGCGTCCTTCTGTGGTGGACGTATTGAATTCTAAAGAGCACTACACCTTTTTTTGGCCACGGACGCCGGATACCGGAGTCAACATTTCGCAAGGCAGGACTTCAGTTTTCCAGAAAGTTAAACTAATAGCCTCTAACAGTGAAATTAGCAATATAAATGTGGTTGTGTCAAGACAAGTAAATAACGAAAACAGCTCACTTCCGCCAAGAGTTAACTCTCCTACCCCACGACCGTGACCTACAGCGTCATCGTAACCATAGTGACAATCGTACTATTCCTAACCCTCTGATTTAGATTAGTGTATTACAGTTAATCAATAGAGAGATTCAGCCGGTATTGCGTTAACGTGAAACTGCACACGGTAAACGGGTGGCTCAGTACTTGTCATAGTACTGGTGGCCCATTAGGGACACACCTAGCTTCCATTAATTCAGCCACATATTACAAAGAGTTGCTCATCTCGCAAAATGAAATGCACTGCAAACAAAACAAATTCTAACTCTTGACATAAAATACAATCCCACTCTGAAAACAAAATAAATCTGGCACACTGCAAACAAAATAAATCCGGCACACTGCAAACAAAATAAATCCCACACTGCAAACAAAATGTCATCGGACACACCAAAAAAAATCCTCTCACACTGCAAACAAAGAAAAAAAATTGCACACTGCAAACAAAGTATCTTTACAAACTGCAAACAAAAAAATTTCTTCGCACACTGCAAATAAAGTACCACACACTCCCAGAAAAATCCGCGCTGCAAACAAAAAGTACTGCAACGTACGGGTCCAACAAACAGGTTTGTCGAAATCGCAGGTGTTGGAGCAAACATATCTTGGAATTTCGGCACTCCTTGTTCAGGAACACTTTTGATAGATAACGTTTTTCATTCTGAGCAATTACTAGCCGGCATTCTATTTCAATTCCTCTTCAAGCATACAACGGCACGAAACGTGCTGATCGAGGAAAAGGTTCCAGCTGGAGTAATATGGATTGGACCAACGATGGTGGACTTGGTATAAAAGACAAACTTATAAAAGAAAGACTTTGAAGTTAGGGACTGAAATTTCTGTTTGCAGTTTGTAAGGATACTTTGTTTGCAGTGTGCGAGGATATTTTGTTTGCGGCGTCCAAAAGTTTTTTTGTTTCCTGTGGGCGAGGGTTTTTTTTTTTTTTTGGTGTGTGCGTTGACATTTTGTTTGCAGTGTGGGGATTTATTTTGTTTGCAGCGTGCCGGACTTATTTTGTTTTCAGAGTAGGATTGTATTTTATTTTAAGACTGGGTTAGAATTTATTTTGTTTGCAGTTCATTTTTGGGAAAGGTGTGTCTCTTAAGGGCCACCGTATCATAGAAGCCCGTATTTTCTCTCATTTTATCTTGTTTCTGCCTCATCATAAGTTGCACACTTCATGTGTAGATCACAGGCGAAAAATGCGCTAAAATGAAACAAGTTTCTTTCATTTTCGGAAAAAACGCAAATTTCAGCCTCAACTTTTCCCGTTTGTCGTTAACACGATGCTTAATCTTCTTAGTGACTACTCACTCTGTTCTTCGGCCTGAAGCACAGGCTATGGCAATAATAAGAATAATGACGAGCACGCTGGGAATGCCTAAGAATCCATATTTTCGCACAAAGCCCATAAAAGTCATTTTCTCTAAAATTGAAAAGAACATACTCCTTAATTTCTCCTGTTGTGCGTCGTGACTTTGGTCAGTAATTTACAAGCCCAACAGAGAATTTTAACCAGGTACTAGCTATCCAGAACTAAAGCCATTCCAGGTATTGTATTGTAACGGTAGGTGCCGTGACTATCTTTGTCTCTCTATTAAACTTCGACAATGCGTTTGATTTCATTTCCCATTAAGTTAACCCTGGGGGCTACTTTGTAAAGAAAAGAAGCAATAAGTACAACAAGTATGCAATTTGCAAAGTCGACCGGCAGACGAGCTGCCCTATTATATGTAACCTAAAACGCAAGCGTTTTTGGCGGAGGAGGGTGGGGGAAGTCACTTCTCTTTCTCTCCCGCCGTTAACGGGATGAGAACTAGAGAAATGACGACCGCTACGGCAAAGACGACGACAGAAAGTCAAGATATTATTGGTTAAAACTGAGACGAAAAATTCGTAGTGCTGCACCTGCGATCAGCAGTTTATATTTTAATATAATAGTACATTTCTTTGCAGGCTCTCCAAAAAAAACGACATGAATTGACTGTATTTACGGACGTATTTGACCAGAACGTGAGGATGCAAGAGAAAACCTTTCGTACGAATCCAATATATATAGGATACTTTGACATCATACAACGAACAAGATGGAATATAGTTATCATAGTCGTAAAAGACGTAAGACAGAGCAAAGTTATATTTTAAAGAAGCGTTGTCGTTGCCGTAGCCGGCGTCGTTTTATTTCCCCAAAAACGTCTGTAGGGAGGCTACCATCTTCGTACCGAGCTTTTCTAATTCTCGTAACCGACGTTTCTTCATTGGAATCGAGTGCCATTTTTCCAAAACTGCAAACTGGTGCTTCCAAATTTCCGCTATCCCCGAAAAAAAAAGGGTATTTTAAGTTAAAGTGAGCATTTTCCATCATTAAAGTGTATACCTTCTGGTGGTTCACGATCCTTGGAATATAGAAGATGACCGTCAGTCTCTCCATCTATAATGCATTTTAAAAAATAAAGCTACGTAACTTAAGTCCTTGTGATAAACTAATGAAAGTAGTTTATTGTTCAATACTAATGAAAAAAAATCCAAACGTACAAACCAAAAATTTACTAGGAGGTGACCGTTTGGTAAATTCTGGTCAATTTTTTTTTCTTTTTTTTTTTTTTTTTTTTTGGGGGGGGGGGGGGGGGGCTGGATGGAGGAGGAGCGAGAATCAGCTATGCAAAGTCCTCATCATCATCATCATCATACATTATTTTTTATACACGGTTACGAGTACAAACATCTCTGTAAAAAAAAGGAAAGAAACATTCTACGCATCACTAAAAACTGTATACCAATTCAACTTCTATCATTCTGAATATTACTACTATTAGAAGCTACTATTAAAACATGTTTTTCATGAATGCCGTATCGGAATTAATTACCAGCCGTCGAAAGCGAGTCAGAGATGTTGCTTGTCTAATAGCGGAGGGCAGACTTTTCCAAAGGACCGCATCACTGTAAATAAAGCTATTCTTATAATGATGCGACAATGATCGTCGATATTCAGAGCGACAGATCAAACTAGTACTGTCTTGAGGTTTTACTCTTATCGAACCAATAAAGAAATGACGGCTTGCATTGGGAGAAACGAGAACAGCTTCAAAGAACAAACTTCAAGGCCAACAAGAGCATTAAAGTTTACTCTAATTATTTTGCCGGTGGATACCGTTGTAATACTTGCAAGAAGCCCATTTTGTATATGAAAGGTTATCCAGACGAGGGCAATGATGTGGAGGCCAGAGAAAACATCGACACGCCGAAAGGAAAACGAAAGCAACATTCACTGCCAGATTCCGCGCCTTCAGTGAAGCAATGCCGTGATAGATATACGGAGGAAGAGTCGGATTAAAGTGCTTCGTCCTCGCGCAAAGTTTTTCACTTTCAGTCGAGGATGATTTCACATCGACAATCTTAGTTTTATCAGTTTCAGTTGTGTATGGCGTTCCATGCCATAAGCACTAGATCGGTTTGAAGAAGGGAATAGTTTCTGATCAGTTTTGATTTTCGTTTCAAAACATTACTGTATATGGCGACATTCGCTTTTCGGTAGTTTCAGTTGAAGATGGTTTCATTGCCGTTTTCGTGGTTGTCGCATTTTCAGAATAAGCCTTTACAGGTATGTTCTTGATCACCAGTAGCTGATGGTTTGAGGTCAGATGCACAACCCGCGGGTTGAATTCCGGAAGAATTTAGTGAATCGACGCTATTGACGCTCGGAAAAGGTGTTTTTTGTTTTTTTCAGGAAGAGTTTGCTGTATCACTGCAAGCGGCCGGTTGGTTTAAATTGTTTTCCGTATACATTCATTTGAACATTATTCAGTGTTGACACTCTTTCCGAGCTTTGCTTTAACCGGCACCGAAGCAAACGATTTCACATTGTTGCCCTCGTCTGGATAACTTGACCTTTCACGTACAAAATATATAGGCTTTTCGCAAGTATCACAACGGTATCCAACGGCAAATTTTAGCGCTCCGGGTAACCTAGCCTGCGTAGCATGGCGGTTTTGGTTGCTAAGTAATAAAGGCGGGCGAGGGCAGAAAAACCGCGAGGAGATTGGGGCAGGAGCAACTGACGTTTCAAGTCTTAAGCCCCATTTACACGAGCAATTTTTCCTTGACAAGTCCACTTGTCAAGGAAAACTTGCCGACTGTACACACTAGCAAGTTTTCCTTGACAAGTTTTCCTTGACAAGTTTTCCTTGACAAGTTTTCCTTGGTAGTGTAAATGAAAAATATGACAAGTTTTCCTTGTCACATTTTCCTTGTTGTCCATCTACACGAGCAAATTTCAGACTTGACAATTTTTCCTTGTCAAGGAAAAGCTAGCACGCCAGATTTTCCTTGACAAGGAAAATTTGTCCACTATTCCCCATCTACACGAGCAATTTTTCCTTGTCAAGGAAAACTTGTCAAGGAAAAATTGCTCGTGTAAATGGGGCTTTAAGTTTTGTTAGGAGGGTAAAATCTCAAGACATTACTAGTTTGATCTGTCGCTGTGAATATCGACGGTCATAGTCGCATTAATACACTGCACAGCCATGACTACTTCAATGGTATTGGGTTTGACTGTGGCTATGACTTTGCCGGAATATTTAACAATTATTCGCCGAAGACGAGGTGAATATTGGTGTAGTAAAACCGAGAAGAAGTCGAGGTTTTTATTTACCGATATTCACCGAGCCTGAGGTGAATAATTGCTTTGGCATAATTACATAGGTGATCATTTGAAAAATATGCATTTTCTTTAAAACAATTAATTTGTTCGCCTGTCACCTCAACTAAACGGCTTGCGGCCATTTTGAAAAACCGCTTAGGTGATTATCGCGTAATAATCACCTCAACGGCAACCAATCAGCGCAGAGAATTTTCAATAATCACCTATGTAATTATACTAAATAGGAATAATGAGCTATACGGAACAGGGCAAGGGAATCAATATCTGAATTTTTAAGGGCTGCATGTGGGAAGGTCATGGAGGTCGGAGCGTACATGAGAATGGGAAAGACGTTCCAGGAATGGCCATGGACAATGGTGAAGTCGGAGTTAGTCCCAAGGTGAGGTGGAAGGTGTAATCAAAGAAGAAAAGGTTTCAAGAAAATACATCTTTAATAGTTCCATTATAATTATGTATTCCTTGTTCAAACGTTGCCCAAAATTTATATGTAATGGCCGGCTGTATTCATCCAATTTGCAATAATTCCAACAAGAATGAACAGCTAAAATTTACAGAGGATTACAATTTGGTACACTGTACGTTCGCAATGAAGATGATCTCTCTTTGGGATTTCTTCAACACTAAGATAATTCGAGATATCCATGAATGCCAGCGGCAGTTTTCTTCAGTGCAGTCAATCCACGTGGACTTATAGTACTTGGCATTTTTTGCTAAGTCCTGTTGTAAAGGGTTTAAATGATAAGTGGCAAACGACGCATATGCTTGCAAATTAAAGACCATTCACTGAACTTTCATTGAATAATTGAAAATTTTTGTGGTTTGTCACGAAAGTGAAACTATAACAGTAATAATTACCTTGAGATTCTTATGGTTGATAATGATAGTAATTATTTCCATCATTCAGTGATCATTACGAACATTGATCACAATAAAACAAATGTTAAGCCTAAAAATGTAAGTAATTCGTTCTAATTTGTCAATTTTGTCAATTTCGTGGTACACACTTAAGTGCTGTAATTTGTTAGTATTAAACAGATTGAAGGCTTTTGTTGGTTTTGTTGGTAAGGGTCTTCGTTGACGCTTTGAAAACGAAGCATACAACTGTATTTTAGCTGTACTCACGACCTGAACACCTCGCTCACGCTTGAAAAACGAAGCATACATACTTCTGCGCTTCTGGCTGTACGTATTTACTTATGATGTCGGATGAAATAATATTTTTTGCTAAGTCCTGTTTTTAAGGATTTAAAATAAGTGGTAAAAGTGGGTGCAGGGATGGCGCAGTGGTGCATCAGAGCACTCGCCTCCCACCAATGTGGCCCGGGTTCGATTCCCAGATCCGGCGTCATATGTGGGTTTAGTTTGTTGGTTCTCTACTCTGCACCGAGAGGTTTTCTCCGGGTACTCCGGCTTCCCCTCTCCTCAAAAACCAACATTTGACCTGATTTTCGTTCATTGTTAATTTCAGTTTACAATTGAAAATTTTTTTGGTTTGTGACTGAAAAAGGGAATACAGTATAACAGCAATTATTATATGAGGTTCTTATGGTTATAATAATTATTATGACCGTCTATCACAGAGCAAAATTTTTTAAACCTAAACTTATAAGAACTTCAGTCTATTACATAAAACAGTTCAAAGCTAGCTGTACTCACGACCCGAAAGCCTAATATAGTGTCGCACTCTATACAAGGTTCTCATTATAATTTACATTGTAATAGTGTTTGCTCACGCTTTCAAAGGATACATACTTTAATGCTTTGGTTTGTACTGTATTCAAGGTTTTTGTTGGTAAGAGTGGTCGTTCTCGCTTTAATTTAAGGACGGTGCACACACATACTTTGGCGCTACTTTCGACCCAGAGGTAAATGTCCATGCTACCAATTGCAAGGGTCTTTCGGAAAAGTCTTCGCTCAAGTTTTAACTTACACGTTTACACTTGTTTATCGATTTGTTGTCGCTTTAACGATGTTTAGCAGCACAAAGGGAGTTGTGGGGTTTGTTGCCGGTCTAAGAACAAAGCATCAAAATATCAGCGCACTTTGTAATGGTGGGGGAATTTATCTGATTTGTACACATGACCCCGGCACGGTCTCAGTGACTTTGCAAAGACGGATCGACTACTGTTCTGACGAGTCATCGCCACCTGATCGCGATCAAGTTGTGATGACGTGTATTGAACATGTATAGAGGGAGCAAAAAAGCAGCCAAAAGTCGTAGAATGAGAAAAATCGTTGAGGTTGCGAATTTTTTTGTTGTTGCAAATTTCGCATGCAAAATTTATGAAAATCGCAAGCCAACTGAGAGAGGCAAAGACAACGAAGTGGCAAAAAATCGTAAAATGCGAAAAATCATCGAGGTTGTGATTTTTTGCTAATTTTGCATAGCTCTAACGGGAATTCCTTCCTTTACAAAATTTCGCAAACCAGCGAAAAAAAATTTGTAGTTGCGTTCAATCCAGGACATAATTAAAATTGTAAGGAGTAACCATATCACTCCGCAGAATGAATTTTGAGGACAAATAATCTGGTGCAAGGCCATTTATGGACTTGTAGACCATCTCTGCTTTTAGTTTTTCACGTCGAGTTTTCACGTTTTCCCACCCTAACTTTTTAATTTGTTGGTTGGCGTAACTAACCCGTGATAGATAGATGATAGATATTAGCAGGAGGGCACACAGTGGTTAATTCGTTTAATAGATCGAATACCAGAAGAATTGTCTTTCGATCTTGCATTGATATGATTACTCCATGATAAATTTCGTCAATTAATACACCAAGAGACTTGGTGAAATTGTCCCTGTTAATTGTGTGGGGGAGATTGGAGATTGTTCAATTTTGTCTTGATCCAATTAACATAAGTCAGTTTTGTCATGTTGAGAGGCAATTTATTGGCAATAAGCCAACGATTTATATTTGATAATTCCCAATTTAAAGAAACTTGTACAGAGCAGATGTCTTTGTCAGAATAAGCTAGGTGAGTATCTGTTCATCTGCATACATTCTTGGTTCCGAAATTGACAAACAATTGGGTACCCCAGTATTGTCCCCTGAGGGATCCCGCACGTCTGAGTGCATCTTTTAGAAAGGACACCATGAACAGCGCATTTTTGCGTACGATTGTCTAAGTAGGATGAAAAGAGTTCAGAAAGACAACCGCGTTAGTATGGCCGCGATCTAAATTAAAGGCCCAATTGTCAGTGGCGTCCAGCAAGGCGGTCATAGTTGAATGAAAGGATCGAAAGCCAGATTGATGATATATAAGAAGGTAGAAAGCTGGTTATAATGTATTCTCTCAAATACCTTTGCTATTGCCGGAATCACTGATATTGGACGATAATTATGCATGTCCCTTCTATCACCCTGTTTAAATATATAGTGTCGTAAAACCAAAACCAAAGTAATTACTTTGGCCAATTAAAAAGGAAGGAGGTAATCCAGTAAACCAATCAAAACTCGAAGTAATTACACGTAGCCGACACAAAGCGCGGGAAAATGTGCACGCGCGAGCCATAATTGGTTTTGGTTTCACTTCTGATTGGTTGAAAAATTAGCGCGAGAGCTTTGAACCAATCACTGAGTGAAGTAATTATAAACCAAAGCAATTCGCTTATTACTTTCGACACTCAATTGAAAACCACTCTATGCCGGTAGTTAAACAGCGATTAAAGATAATTGAGATATGCTGCAAAATTACGTACAGTTCTTCGAACCTACGCTGTCATGATTCACCTCTCAACGAAAAATGGAAGAGTCCACTTAGCTAAATGAATGTAACAAGGGAGGCACCTAATTGTCAAAAGATCTATTTGAAAAGCTCCCCAGAGTTTTGGTCAAAACTGACCAACAATACAGCAGTAAAAATTTGTTAGCCAGCCAGCTAGCTGTCTGGTACCCTGAATGCATGGGCATGTCTCTAGAAGGGATTACAGATGAAGCTTCTATAAGCATCCTCACGTCGTGCCACTGCGGAGAAAATCTTTACAAGAACGTGCCATGTTATCAGTCATTGGTCGGACATAAATGAAGTGATGATTACGTTGATGATGATGACGATAATGATGAGAAGGAAAAGATAACCACCCTCAATGCATCTGCATCTAATTCGCCAACCTTAAAATCAAAATTTGTCACTCACCATAAAAGATTACCTGGACACCTTTCACGGAGCATCCTTTGACATTACAGGCTGAAATACTGTAAGTACCCGAATCATCCTTAGAAAAGGGTGGTTGTACCAACAACTGTCGTCCGTGATCGAATGTCTTAAAGCGACTGCCAATCATAAGCTCCAAATTGTCCTTTTTCCATTGGATCTTGATTGGTTGAAGGCCTTTGGCCTTGAAGCTTAGCTCCAACGGCGTTATGCCTGAGACGTTTCTACGATAAGGGGACTTCTGTTTAAAGAAAACATAGGGTTTGCTTTCCCTCAGATTCATAGCAGCTGTCTTTTCCGCTGGTTTTTCATCCACGTCGGGTTCTTTTACATCTTGAGGCTCCAGCTTAGCTAGAAAAAATGTAAGGCGCAGTAAAATTTAGATATTTGGAAAGTAGATCAACTTATAGTGTTCTCCCCCGATTCAACTCTTGGCAGAGACGGTCCCTTGCTGGAAACGAGCAAACTCGTTTCTAGGATCTTTCTCACTCCAAAGCAGAGGGAAAGGTCCTGGAAACGAGGTTGATTACAGACCTACAGTAATGACAACAGCTTATATTAGTACCATCCTTTCACATGAAACGCTAGATACCTATCTACAATAAGTTAACCATCGTTGATGTAAGGGTTGCTATTATTGCTGATTTTTACTTCGAGATTAAAGTAAGAGAAACATTTGTTTATCGCCTGTTTTTCTTGTGGCGATGGATTCCAATTGACGTCGATTAGTGGACACCTTGTCAAAGTCGGCCTGCATCTAATTTGCTGCATTTCCGCATAAAGATTAGGGACGGTAAGCGTGTTGTGTTAATGCTGTTGTCAATGTGTGAGTTCAGGGGCAGCAGTTATATGCACAGGGGGCCGTTTCTCGAAAAGTACCAGTAACATTCCAGGGGCCCGTTGCTCGAAAGTCCCGAAAACTTTTCGGACCCGAAAAGCCATTTGTGAAACTGCCAACCGCTTGTTTTGGAAAGCCGATCTTTTAACGTGTTTTCAAGGTAAGAGGATGAAACATAACTGTGAAGTTTGACGACGTAAATCCTCTCCGTTCTTGAGATACAAAGGGAATGGTGACATCCGAAAATCGTATGTAAAGTTTTGGGGAAATTCGAGAGAAACGGGCTCCAGGCCCGAAAAGCCAACTATTTTTCAACAGATCTACAAGACCCGAAAGAACGACATTTGTGCGTGCCTTGAAAAGAGAAACAAATTGATTTATGCCCCCCACCCCCCCCCCCCCCTTCCTTCCTGCAGCCTACGTGTCAGTACGTGAGCCTATCGTAAAAAAACTGTGGGAGCTAATACAACCATGAACAGAGGATAAGGAATCATTATTACCCTCAGAAGAAATAAGGATTCCTCTTGGCGACTAAAATCTTAGCAGGCTCGTCGATCCCCTTTCCTTGTCCACGGTCAACATCCTAAAAAACTGATTAATTCAAACATTGCGTTTTCTCCACAGTTTTCTCGAAATGCCATATTGTGTGACAAAGAAGAACTCGGCACTCACGCAAAAAATGGAAGTTGGTAAATGTTCAATGCTAACGAAACATTCATGGTGCCAGGCCCGCTCTGTTTGGCAGCCGAGATACCATTCTCGTCCCCAGAGTCCGCGTTTAATTTGGTCAGCGCCTAGAAAACGGACTCTGGTCACAGCCACAGCCGGAAGTCCGCGAATCATGGACTTCCGTCTATTCTACGCATTCTCAGAAATTTGAACAATAAAGTTGATGGTCATCAACGGTTACAACACATTACAGTATTATCGCGACTGCATGCTCGTATTACAGCTGAGGCCAGAGACCGTGTTCTTGGTGCTGACCAAAAGAAAATCGGGCCGTCTGGGGACGAGAATACGGAGAAAATTGACGGTGGCTTCCTGGGTACAAAGAGCACAAGGGTACTATAAAATTAAAGTCCATTGTTTCCCTTCTTCGATACATACGTGACTTGACGATAATATCTGCAACTTGCAGCTCTGCATTATTCAGCTCTTTGTCCTTTACTACGCATGTGTAGGTCCCTGTATTCCACTGTGTTACGTTGGAAATTATAAATGTCTGCCCCTCCTGGATGATTTTCTTCCCATCTGGTGCCAGGAAAAAAGAGGGCACTGGTGGGTGTTCAAATGAAAGTGCCGTGAAATAAGCAGGCTCATTAGTCGGACAACCTAGTTTGACGTCTTCGCCCTCTGAAACTTCGTAGGAAATGGAAGTGGCGTCTTCAAATTGTATTGCAGACACTTTGAAAGAAATTGCAAATGTCAAAAGTAAGACTTATAGATGGTTTCACTGACGTTTTTTAAACGAAGGGGAAAAAAGGAGAGAAATTATCTTAAAGTTTCATGCGCCGTGTTATCATAGCATAAACACACTTGAAATTCTCCATTTCAAAACCAAGGTAATTCAAGACAAGAGACTTTGCATTTTTTTTTCGGTTTTCCTCATCGAAACATTTCATGAAAAAGAGTATCTTTTTAGGATGAAGATTTAATGCAGAATTTCAAATGGTTTTTCGGGCGCAGAAAACATTTTAGAACTTTTAAGAAACGAGCTTCAAGGGAAATGCTTCAGCTTGAGCGCATACTTCTAGCATTTGGCCATGGCGTCTTACCTGGCGCGAGTTCAAGAGTGGAGGATTCAAGCAGATTTGCTCGTGACTGATAAATTTGTTTCATCATTTTTTTCGCAAGGATATAACGGTTTGAAGGATTGACTGCATCCGATTTATTTAAACAGTCCTTAAACCATAGGCAGTATAATTAACCAGACTGCATGGTTACTGCTATATCTACCTTTTTAACTATCTAGGCTTGGTAATAGGTAATAAACTGACAGCATAACATTGGACAAGACTTATAATCATAACTTTATGACTAAAATGTCCTCTTCATGACTGATAAATTTGTTTCATCATTTTTTTCGCAAGGATATAACGGTTTGAAGGATTGACTGCATCCGATTTATTTAAACAGTCCTTAAACCATATAGGCAGTATAATTAACCAGACTGCATGGTTACTGCTATATCTACCTTTTTAACTATCTAGGCTTGGTAATAGGTAATAAACTGACAGCATAACATTGGACAAGACTTATAATCATAACTTTATGTCCAAATCGAAGACAAAATCCATATTAAAAAGGTCGTAAAGAAAAAAAACAAAACAAAAGTCACAGTTAATTGAAGAAAATTATCTAAAAACCGTGCAATCTGTACCTGAGCACAAAGTAATACATCCCGAGAGAAAAGGGATTAAACTAAGTATTCGACGCAACCTTCTTGTCATCTCTCAGTTTCGTCTCCCAAATTTCTAGGTTTTTGAAGCACGCTTTTCAATTCAGCGTCATGCTGTTTCCTCTGTAGTTGTTTTCTTCACTTCATTGTGATGTCGTGTATCAATTCGTCTGAAAAGCGCGTGCGATATAAGCGCGCGAGGAAAAAGGACTCTATCTATATCTGATTCAAGGCGACGTAGCCAAAACAGCAGCTCAACGTTCTGTCCTTGTGACTAGGAGAAAATGAAGCGTTAGAGCCAGCACCACGGATTTATTCCTGGTTTGTGGATGTTCCCAAAAAGTAAAGCCACTGGATACTTTTCTTACACTAGACTACGCTTGACATATTGCGAGTGCCGAGCATTTTGAGCTTTGCAGTTATTGCCCAGTGACCACAAATGTCTCCTGCGCAGAATTTTCTTTTGCTGTTTCCATTTTCTGCGGCACATGCGGTATACTTTTTCAAATGAAATTATCTGAAATCCGCTAGATGTGTTTCTAGTATCCCTTGAACCTGAAAAAAAGACTCAAATAGAGAGCTCTCAATTTACTATCAATGCATTTTATGATGTGACGCCGCACAGACCCCGATAGCCCGTGTCAGATTTTGTATCTCTAGTGCCATGGGCCTTGAAGAATTAAAGCAAATCCGGAAGCTATCTAAGGGTGTTTTTGATTGACCCTATTCCGGAATAAGAATATGTGGAATGATGATTTAAAACGGTATTTCTGGCTTTTTGAAGCAACAAGGATAATAAAGATCTGTTTAAAATAGCATTTTAGCAGGTGTTTGATGTGAATCTCCGTAAAAACGAAGGATTTCTAACTTTCTAAATGAAGTATCCTTCATTTTGACCACTCTGTCCCAGGACTTGTGGTAGCAAATAAAAATAAAAACGTAAAAGCAGCCCCTGGACAGGATTTGAACCCGGAGCACCCACTTTGATGGAACTATTGTTAACCACTTAACCACTTAAGATCAACTGACCAGAAAATGTGCCGATTATTTACCAAAACTAATTAGTATATATATAAAATCATTGCTGAATAATGGTAAAGTCTAAAGCTTGATTTTAAAATGGTTAGCTTTCTCTTGAAGTTTGGTAACCGACATTTTTCACTGTGTAAGCTTGCTTATTAGCGGGTGTTAATACACGTTTACAGCGGCACTTTTGAAAGAAAAAATTATTGACATTAATTAAAAATGACATCCTCGCAGTTAGTGATGTCGTAGTCTAGTGGTTAAGTGAAGGGGTTATTAATTACACGTTCCCAGGTTCGAGTCCTGCGAGTCCCGGCTATATCCGCTTTTAAAAGAAATATGTTCATTTTCCATGATCCCTATCAAGCTTTCAGTGTCCAATAACGGAAGGAGGGAGAGATCGTTAGTACCCAGTCTCGTCAAGAAAGAAAATCCCAGCCAACAACTGCGACTCGGTTACTAAGCACTAAGTATGGCCGCCACAAACGTTGTCTACTGTTCCAAAAGCCAGCTTCTGAACTGAAGGTGAGTTGAGTAAGTGTTCGTTTAGTAAATTCACCAGAACAGTAATCTATGATTTTGCTGGGATGTTCATGGAATCTACACTTTACGGTATATCCATTTCACTGCGAGAATCGGGGAAATCATCGACGTCACAGAGGGCCAAATATCTGCAGGACGGTACAAAACGCAGGTCGCAGGTCGCAGGCCATTTGTTCTACCAAAACAGAAAGAATCCTAAACATTCATCAAAGCTAACCTTAGGCCTAAATAGGCCTAAACAAAAGTTTTTAGGCCTAATGTTAGTTAGCATCGTTAAACGGTTACAATTATTTCTGTTTCGGTAAAACAATGACCTGTGTTTAAGTACCCGCCCGCCAAATATGCGGCCGGCGTACCAAGGCGGTTTGGCCTGGTAAATGAGATAAATTATGTGTATGACTGAAGCGTAAAATTAAAAAGAGACTTTGGAGTATCTATGTCATGGTGTAGCTAATAGATACTTTTTACTTTTAAGTCTAATTAGAGTACTGTACAGTCACCGTACAGGGATTCTAAAAGCTGACGTTTCGAGCGTTAGCCCTTCGCTCTGACGCTGCTACCTTACCTCTGCAAATGCTACCTTGAGGAGTCTCTGGGAGCCTGAAAAATTCTGGATTAAAGAATTCGACAACTACAGAGGAAAAAAATTGTTTCGGACTCTGTTAATGTTTCTGAGGAATACCTTTGAATTTCACCCAATCAAATTTCAGACACATGAACATGATTCTCCAGCTGGTATTTTCTGTAGGTCACAGGTCATTGTTTAACCAATACAGAAAGAGTCCTAAACATGCATTAATGCGCACCTTGGGCCTAAGGTTAACCTTTACAAATGAATGTTTAAGATACTTTCTCTGTTGGTAAAACAATTACCTGTGTAATACCAGCTGCATGATTCTCCTAGTAACATGTACATGTATTAAATTAGGGTAGCAGTAATGTTTTTGTTTAGGTTATGTGGACCTGCGGAATAGCTTCACATATCGGTTATCCCGTAACTTGTAAACATGTGTTTTTGTGACCTGAGTTAATGAGATGGCTCACCAATTGGTTGATTTATTATTGTTGTGTTTCTGCTTACATTGCTTACTGCATGAACCCTGGGCTACATGTACATTGTACATTACAGTAGAATCTACATTGCGCTGTTTAGTCTCATCTACATGTAAGTGGTTGGTTGGGTGAAAATAAAAATGTGAATAGGTTTGAGCATCTCTTTGAAGGAGGCTACCAATGTCTTTGTACCAAGATTGTAAATAATGAAGTGAATGTCTTAGTTCTAATCTGAGATGTTTCTTCAGCAGGTAACATATTTTACAAAGATGCATTTGCGAGGTCTGGTCATGGGTCACCACAGTAGGTTGTCTTCCAGGTACAATGGCAAGTTTTAATTTTTAGTAAATTTAATTATGTACATGTATGGTGGTAAATGACTTTGCAACTACCAGCTGTCTTTAACAGACCACTTTCGACATATTAAGATTCAGTCCTAAACAAAAGGCATCATCTCGAGGCTCTGGGGAATAAACTCATACAAATCCTTATATTTTTATCCCCAGAGCCTCGAGGTGATATCTTTTGTTTCGGACTGAATTTTAATTTATCGAAAGTGGTCTATTAGCAATACATGTACATTGTATTATAGGTTTACTTTAATTAGTGGCCTGTTCTGGAGCTAAAGCAGAGATCAACATTCCTGTTCTCTAGAAATGTGACTTGTTTTCTTTTTGCATAGGCATTTCCCAATGTGGGGACATCTAGTGTTAGGCTGATAACTCAATTTAGTCCTTTTTGTCATCATTAATTTTGCTTGAAAGGGTTGTTCTATCAATTTCCTGGGTTCAGTCAGTTTCCATTTTGATAGAGTCATAAAGGTTACAGGTCTTATATTAATCTTTATTTACTAAAATAATAATAAATTAAAAAATAACAATAATAATAATAACATTTTTATATAGCGCAAATTATACAATACAATTTTCAAATGTACTTACATGTAACAACAAGTATATTGCGACATATGCACACCAATAAAATATATAAATGCACATAAAATATAAAATGGTAGTTAAAGCAAAAATACTAGAGCAATAAGAACTAATATAAATAATCATTTATAAATAATCATTTGAAATCATTAAAAGCTTGTCTAAAAAGAAAAGTTTTCAAATTTTTCTTGAATAAATTAAAGTTATGAATCAATGGTAATGTATTCCACAGTTTAGGTGTGGCAGCATTGAATGCCCGATCACCAATAATATTGTAGCCAACGTCTTAAAGTTGGGTCTGGAAAGTAGCAATTATTGATTGTTCGATCTGAGACCATACTTTGAGTTCATTTGAACAGATAATAAACGTGATAGGTAGTGCGGTGCTGTATTGTGAAGACGCTTAAACATAGTAATAGTAATCTTATAGTTGATTCTGAATTTCACCGGTAGCTAATGTAAGTCATTGCAAACAGAACCAGTGTTATGTGACAGAACGTAGGCATGTAGTATACAATTCTAGCAGCTGTATTTTGTACTCTCTGTAATTTTGATATCAAGTTTTTTGGTAGTCCATACAAGAGACCATTACAATGGTCTGATCTACTCGAGACAAATGCATGTTCAATGTATTAGCTTCTCTGTGGAGCCTCTGCCAAGGTACATGTACATGTAGTTTCTGATTCTTCTGATATTATGCAGGTGGGAAAAAGCACTTTTACAAGTCTTAATCACATGTGGCTTCATACTAAATGTAAATTCAATCCACACTCCAAGATTCCTGACAGGGTCTATCGAGGGATGCTTTAGTTTAGCTTGTGATCGATCCTCGATCCTCGATGCACGATTCTGGATCCTGCATGCTGGTTTTCCGAAAACCCTCCCTTCCCCTACTTCCACTCTTCATGTAAACTAACTCTTTCCTTTTTACTGCTTTGTAGCTTATCTTCTGTTTTATTTTGGTATAAATCAAGTAAGTATGATAGTTAGAGATTATGTAAAATGCAGTGTTCAATTATTAGGATTTTTTGTGTGAAATAACTTGTGTAATAGACAATAGACCATTTTACAGTTGTACATGTAGCTAAGTTACCTGGCCTAAGAATGGAAGCGAGGCTGCTGGTGACACTGTTTTGATACAAACCTTCATGCTTTTGTAATCTTAATATGGACTAATTAGCATTGCAGTGGGGGCTGTATCAATGCAAGATCCCTGGCAGCCTCGCAGCCATTCAATTTCACTGTAGGTCACTGAGGTAACAACTGTAAAATGGCCTATTCACAAAGTGGTATGGTGAAGTGCAAATTCCAGTTGACAGTTTTGTTTCCCAAATGGCATCAGTTACTGTTTCGAACAGGTTTATATTTGGCCACCGTCAGCAAATTTGTAAAGTTCTACAGGCTTATTTTGTTCTACCATAGTTGGTTTTGATTTCACAGACCATGAATTACATGTATCACTGTGACAAATGGTTCAAGAGAAAAAAACATCGAAATTTGATCTTCAAAATATGCAATGTTATGAAAGGCCTAATAAGCTGCCCGGATTACTTGTTCTTGGTTTGTTGTGCCTAACTTTCTGTGAACTGCACGCAGCCTGTGTAGGAAAGAGTTACTCAGAAATGCATGGGAATGAAAAATATTTTAATCCCACACTTCTTTTAAGCTGTAATCAGTCATAACTTAGCATGACATCTTGTTATTTCTTGGTTGGATGACATGGTGTTACTCAAATCGTTTACATGTATTTATTATTAAGAATATTTTTATTCTGGCTTGATGTATATGGTCATTATTAATCTGTCTCACTGCAGTACATGAATTTACCAACTTAATAAATCGTCCTGTAAGTGAATATACATGTATAGACCTCTTTCAAAATGTTCTTTTGTTTTAATGCTAATGAGCCTTTCTTGCCTCGCTACGACGAGAAAATTTCAAAAGAATATTTGTTTTAAAATGAGGGCAGTAGGTCTAATTACCATAAATACAAAAGAATGTAAAAGTGGTCGCCATTTATGAAAGTGGTCTATACATGGAGCTTACTTTTGTGGAGATGACTGTATGAGTCTGCTGCAATAACATATTGAACATAGTTATTGGGGTTGTCTTCACATGTAGTGCATTCCATACAACATAATAATGTCGATGAGCTCTTTCCTCAGGATATTTTTCCAAACTTAGGCATCACCAAAGCAGGGAAATAGTGTATGAAAGTAGGGATTAAATATGCAAATTGGACCGTCCTATTATTGTGATATTAATTTTTTGTCATCAAGGCAAGTACACACAATACTGTGCCATAGAACAATCTGTTTGGAATCCCTGCTTAGAGAATTTTAATGCTTCAAACTTCAGGGGCAGGGATAAAGCAAGAAGAACCTTTCCTTGGCCTTTTACTTATGACGCTGCTAAAAGAAGGATAGAATATGCTGTAACCTTGTTTCTTCTTTTTAGATCAACCATTTAGGTTGACATCTTATAACTTACCAAACAAGTGCTGCCAATTTGCAACTATTGCAGAAATTGAGGTGATGATAATAATTATTTATACTCAATGTATATTTGTTGTAGTTCATTTTTCTAGGTTTAATTTTTTTCAGTCCAGTTCAATTTTGATTAATGTTGTCTTTGTCAGTAACATTCATTATCATAATCTGAAACAAAGGATCAAAATTGAACTAGTTTGAAAATTTTTGAGCCAAATATAAACCATAACATAAATAATTTATTTGTTTTTTTTTGTTTAGGGGTGGGAGAGGGGGCAATTTTATCCTTAGAAATTATTTTCAAATTGATTGTCATGTGGAAAAGATTGATGGCATAATCCTTAAGGGGGTGGCTCTTAACTATCAAAATGCTGCTACGGACTGCTTCAAATAGCCATTTTTCAAATTCCTTTAACTCCACAGCTAGTTTGCCAAGTGTGTTCTATTTACATGTAACATTCCTTTGACTGGTTGGACTCACAACCATATTTGGTAAATCACATGATCAAAACAGAAAATGCCTAAAACCTCAGTGAGCTAACCATGTTTTTTACAAATTTTTAACTCAACAGTATGAGATCATTATACCACAATATCTGTAGCATGGATTTTGAAAGAAATTATTTCTCAAAAAGATTATGATGTCATAAGGCCCTCCTTTTATACACTTTTCAAAATATCAGTTCCATATTTTGTCGAAATAGAAATTCCATGATACAGTTTACAAAAAATGACAGGAAGGTTCCCAGCCGGTAAAAAACGCCTGTTCCTTTTGTTTCCGGAGAGCTTTTACCTGTTTTTCACTGACACGCATGGCAGAGGACTGGGACTAGTTTGCGCATTCGCCTTCTGATTGAAGTGATGTCAGATTTCCGTTGTAAAAGTTACTTCATAGAACCATCCATTCAACCTTTTTGTAGGGCTCTTTGACTAGAAAGCTTCCTAACAGCAACCATTGTCTTTCTGTAGTTAAATGGCACCCTCTCTTAACACGGCAGTGGACAAGATTAGTTCTCATTTAACCGTTATTGCCCTCATTTTTTTCACGCACCTTGCAACAATCTATGGGAAGTATGCAAACAGTGTAATCATGTTGATGAATACATGTATTTGCAGAGCAAACAATTCCTTAAGAGAAGACTGGTATATTTCAATTTGCTGATTAAGTTGGAAGGGTTAGATGGTGCTGTACTGGATAACCTCAGTCAATTTGTGGTCAGCTCAAGTAAAATGATGAATTTGCAAGTGACAAAGAAGTAAGTTTCAGTTATAATAATAATAATACAGTGTAATTAATATATAATATTAATGCTCCATAACTACTAAAGAACGTTTGCAGCATTGGTTTTTATTTTCGACACTTTGTTGTGTTATTCACAAAAAAAAACCTCTTTATTAAGGAAAAATGGATCTTTTTTATGCTCTTTCTTCGAGCTATTTTGGGATGGAGGCTTTTAAGGCCACATACACAGAGAAACTATTAATTTACTATTCAAATTTTGATGACAGCCTTAAGAAACTCAACTCAACAAGAGAACCAGTTGGCTTTTTACAAGACAATCTGGAATTAAATTTGGAACTGCATAAGACAAATGTAGAGTTTGGTCTTTGTGGGATTCGCATGTGTATGGTTTGGAAAGCTGACGTTTCGAGCGTTAGCCCTTTGTCAGAGCGGAAGACGAAGGGCTAACACTCGAAACGTCAGCTTTCCAAATCGTTCAAGATGGTAATTTAACCTTTATCAACACGTTTGATGAAACCAAATTTTCCTGTTTCACTCTCCCGCTGACGCATCACCACAGTTTTTTAGAAACTACATGTAGATATATTTGTTCGCATGTGTATGCATGCAAATGGCACACTGGTGCCACTGGGCTTCTTCCTATCATTGTAGCCTTTTTGTTTCTTTTTTCTAGCCAATCTAAATTATTTGATTTGAATTTGGCCTTGTTGCTTAATTGATGGTCTGGGCTGTATTGTGATTGGTAGTGGGAAAAGTACATGTAGTATGATTGGTCCATTGGTTGTGAGTATAGTGATTGGTGCATTACGATCCGGTTTGTAAGTGCATTTCGCTGTAGGTTTGTAAGCTGAGAGGAAAAAGTATAGGTAAGGTTTTCTGTTAAGTAATCGTTTGTAAGTCGAGAGTAGAGGTTGGAAACGGTTTGATATAGTTCATAAGCAATTAGCAGAGTCCCAGTCGATATAGTGTGTTTTGTTCTTGAATGAACCTTCCATCAATTTTGTTATCGAGATCACCATTCTTAGTCGCTCGTTTGTGTTTTGTACGTCGTGGGTTTAGGGTTCCTGCCTGTTTCACCAATGTAAGTGGCCTGGCAATCACAGTATGTGAGCTTGTATATTCCTTCCTGTCTGTCCTTGGGGTCGTCTTTGTCTTTGACATTCGTTAGTAAGCGTCGTAAAGTCGTTATAGATATGTGGCCCAGCGCGTACAGTATGTTGTAAGGTCGTACATGTAGTATGCGTGCGATAGTTTCAGAAGCCCCTCTTACGTTTTTTGTCACTATGGTAACGGTTGAGTAACGGTTGTCGTTTTGGCTGCTGTATGTGTTGCGTTTGACGAAATCTGTGGTATAGTTGTTCCTCCTGAAAACGTTGTTTAAGTACTTAGTTTCGTTAGCTAAACTGTCAATTTTTTTTGTTCCAAACTGTTTGTGCTCACCTTATCAAAGTTCGTAGAGTGGTCGCTTTGGTCATCGCCATGGCTTAAACAAACTTTAGGAAACAATGCAGCCGGAACTCGTGACGGTTGGGGTTGTATTATTATTATTTTTTTTTGTCAGGTTTAACCTTGCCACAGAGAAGTTTAGCCAGACTCTGGCTTACCCACCAGACAGCTACAGAAAGCAGAGTCTTACATATCACTTGAAGAAACATGGCCGGATGATTGAGGTAGCCTTGTAATAAAGAAAAGGGAAGACAATGCACGTTAATGCATACACGAGTTGGTGCTCTTCTAACACTGAGCTAATACTGAGCTTGAGCTTTCTCTTTGTGATAATGTCTCTTGGAATTAGCATAAGTCGAGATAAAAGTCAATATTGGCATAACGTTGGAATAACGTTGGCATAAAGCCAAAATGACACTCATTGTGGACGAGAATTTAAAATGTGAACCAAACGTTTCGAGGGTGCTCCCTCTTCATACATGTAAGTGGTTTGAAAGCAACTGAAAAATGCGCGTGCAAAGGAAAGATCGGGCCAAACGCTGGCAACATTTCAACGCAACATCTTGCAACATTATTGCGTACAACATGTTGCATACGTTTGGCCACCCTGTTGCAATATGTTGCGATATATTGCAACATGTTGGATCAAATTTGGAAACGGTCAAATTTTTCGTGCATCATTTTGGATGTTGCACGATGTTGTATCCGTTTGGCCACGTTTACACAACATTGTTGCGCCAGGGCATGCGCGCTAGGTCCACTTGCTATTTCAAAGCGCTAGAGGCATAATGGGTTTTTGTCTGTAAACATGGCGGACGATAATTCCCCAATTCAAAAACCAAAAAGAAAACACCGAGGAAGTGGACAGAGGGCGAGACCACGTCCTTGATAGACTTGTTAGAGGAGCGACCTTGTCTTTGGAACATATTTGAAAAAGTAGCACTCAAGGGAGACAAAGGAACAAGGGCCGGTTTGAAGAATTGTAGGGCTCACTTGATGTCGATTGCGTGGTCGATATAAAGGCAAAAACACTGTGTTTGTCCTCCATACTGATTTTGGTGTCCGCACACAAATATCGAACTCCTGCGTTGAAAATGTTGCGAGCGTTTGGCCAGGCCCTTTAAGGCTCAAGCGCGCGCTGACGTTTTGTAAAACCAAAGTCCACATTGAGACCACCAGGGTGTAGGGTGTGGTGTCTGAAAATCATCCTGGCCTCAAAAGTGCGTCTGTCTGCGGCATCCCTGAAACCCAAACGGATTACAGAAACCAGCATGTTCTGAGTTGTGTTCCCCGGGGAAGCAAAATGGCGTCCAACAGGAAGATCGGAGTCTGGTATCCTTTTGGAACGTGGATGTTCCCTAAATCTGTCACCCAAGCGTCTACCAGTTTTTCCGATATAGATCTTGTGACATGCGTGGCATTTGATATCGTAAACCGCGTTCTCGCCGACACAGGTGTATTTCGATGTACAGTAAAAGTGATGCGTCCACCTGGAGTATCGATGAATGTGGAGGTATTGGTGTGGGGGCAGATGTTGCAGCGAGACCAGCCACAGAGGAACGTAAGCGAGGGTGCTTTTGACGCGATAGTCACGCAGGTTCTGATCACGTTGATAAGCACACAGGATGCACAGGGGTTGAAAAATAGCTGCAGTGTCGGCATCATCCCGTAGGGGTTAAAAAATTTCGTGAGATGATTTTTTTGATAACTTGGTCTGTTGGATGGTATGTTAAAACCAGATTGATGGTGGAGTGCTCAGCGCAAGGGATGTCTGCAGCTGGTTCTGAATTGATAACTGCCACACGGGGTCTGACTTAAGTACGAGTGCGTGCTTCATCAACAATGTTTTCAAACTCTTCATTGTAAGTGCAGATGCGACGTAAACGAAGAAACTAACTGTAAATGATGGAATTCTTACAACGAATGGGACGCGAGGATGTATGGTCAAGGTAGGAATGAGTGTAAATGGGTTTGCAGTGTATGCTGGCTATAAGACGGTCAAAAGTTGGCATTAAACCAAGGTCGAAAGATAGCATTTCCTCATCAGAGATGGACCAGGTGAACTTGACGCTTAGATAAAAGTCATTCATAAAGGTTGGAACATTCTTCGATCGCGCCCTTGCTACCGGAAAAGGCCCTGGCAATGTCATTGATGTATCGTTTATATTGGCCGGGTTTGGCTCCTGTGTACTAATCAAAGATTTGCTCCTCTGTGTGACCCATGAAAAGACAAGCATAGTTGGGCCCAAGTCGGCCTCTCATTGCAATCCCTCCGATTTGATTATATTACTTCCCATTGAAAGAGAAAGTATTCAAGGTGAGAACTATTTTAGCGAGGTGGACAACTATATCAGTGGATTGTTGAAGAACCGGTCTCTTGTTTTGGAAATGTTGAAATGCTAGAGGGCATAATATTTGGTTTTTTTTTTAATTTGAGCGTTACTTTTCTTCTGCATTTTTCAGTTGGTTTCAAACCACTAACGAAGAGAGAGTACTCTCGAAACGTTTGGTGCACATTTTAAATTATCGGGCGCAATTTTAAACTTTCCTTTCCCATTCATCCGCATTATTGCGCAGCACAGTATCTTCGATTTTTTCTCATTGTGGACATTCAATTCATCATCAGCTGTTCTTTGCCACCTTCTTGGCTACACTACAGCTCTTCCATCCCTCCTTCGCTGTCCTTCTGCAAGTGGTTTTTAGCCAGCATCTTACTCTTTACCTTTAGGAATCCACCTTAATGCTGTAAACCTCTCCTTTGAGTACCTGCCCTAAACCTTTGTGAACATCAGTTTCTCAAATTTAGGTCTGCTGTCTAGTAGTGTATTCAAAAAAAATTTAGGCCTTAAGCCAAAAAAAAAAAATGAAAAACAGCAAAAAGAGAAATTAAAAAACGGAGGCTAACATTGCGTGACTGAATCAGATGCGACTTCCCCACACGCCGGTGTGAATCTGCCTTGAATTGTGATTGGTTCTTTTGGCTGTGTTTGCATGTATGCTGTAATTGGTCAGAGTGATTTCTTTGCTTTTGGATGGACAGCACTCTACGCTAATAATAATCTTTATTTAAAAGGCTCAATAATGCACACGTTTGATTGGTTCTCACATATTCATGATCTGTTAGAGCTCGTATATGACATACGCATAGCTGACGTCAGCATCAAAACCTTTTTACTTCTTTATTATATAAAACAAATAGATTCCATGTCTGTTCGGAAGACGTCATCTGTGATCCCGGCATTATTGGACAGCCGCATCTATTTGTTTTGCAAAGTATTGTAGTATCAGGAATTGCATTGCCATTTTGCTGTTGTGAAGAGTTCGAAAATAACTCAACATTGCAAAAAGTGCCGCTGTTTCAGAGTTTTTCTTTTAATATGTTTTCACACAGATTGGCGAGGTACCAGTTGAGAAGGCGGATATCTTCATTCAGTATTTACAGGACAATGTCCCAGTAGGAGTGTTTGTTAAAATGGAGTTGGTAGGCCATTCCTTTTCATTCCATAGACCCTATGCAAAAATGGCTGCCTTTAAATCATTCTTTTGTTCATACTCAAAATAGCCCAACTAACCTCGTTCGGGATAACAAATTCTTAAGAATTTTTGTCTCAAAAACGCGGTTAGTTGGGCTATTTTTAATATGAACAAAAGAATAATTTAAAGGCAGCCATTTTTGCATAGGGTCTATACCACTGATTGCGGTCAGTTTAGCTTATGCTATCGGTATAAGTCAAATACATCACCATCGTTATCTTCCCCAGTTTCATTTATCATCAAATTTTAAGAAAGCTTTGGGTAGCTGGCATCTCACATCACTTACATGCCAGCTCACTCAATGATTATGGAGATTTGGTGAGAATGGTCTCCTTTAAAATTCTTATTAACTGTCGGAATTCCTGGAAGCTGGTTAAGATTTTGAAATCACTAAATGACCAGTGTATTTATGGCATATAGCTTACTTGTGGCCCGAGTTGCATCATTTGCACCCTCGCTCGGCTCGGGCGCAAATGATGCAGTAAGTCCAACGGACTTGAGTGAAACTCTACGAACGTTCTTCGCAGAAGTGAAAACAGAGAAAGGCCTGCCCGGGCGTTTTCCGTTTGGCCCGCAAAAAGGCGCGTTTTACAGAGGGCGGTTTGTTATTTGGCCTTGTGTAGTGATCATAATGGCATTTCATGGTTGAGTGTCAGAGGTGATTTATCAAATGGGAAAACAGTGGGTCCATCTCCAACAAACGTAAATATGTTATTTACCGGAAGGGAGCTCCGTATGTCTTGAGTACGGCCCGGTGCCGAAGGCCGAGGGCATTACTCATTCGATACTCGAGACCAAGGGAATGGTTTTTCCCATACGAACCTACCAAGACCGGGAGATAACTTTTTTTTCTGTTTGTTTAAAAGATGTAGTTGGTTTCAAAATCGTCGTATTGTTTATATTCTCCTTAAATATTTGTCATTTCGGGAAGTTGTTTTTATGAGTAACTGTTTCTTCTGTTTGTAAACTTTCCCAAAAATCTGAATTTGACGCGACTAACGCGGAAAAAACTCGGACCGCAATCCCCATCGCAAAAATGAGCTCGTTACTAGCCAATCAGACTCGAGGATTTAGGATTTCCGGCCGCTGAGATGCTTCAGAAAGGACTTAAATAACAATATGTCCATCTCATCAGTTTCTTCTAAAAGCGATAGCAAATTTTCCTGGAGAAAAATTTGATGAGGGCCAAATTTCGTTTGTTTTTATTTACAGAAAAAATGGCAAGACTTCGTTTCACCTCCCGATCCCAGATACTTGGAGCAGAAACAACTGGAGTATGAAAGGATGCGAGAGAGGAAGAAAAAGAGAGAAGAGTGAAAACTGCTACAAAGAAGAGCCGAGGACTTGAAGGAGCTTGATGTTTGTCACTGTTGAAATGACATTCTTTCGGGCGATCTTAGTGCTTCCTTTGATCAATAACAGGGACTTTAGGGAGCTACAACGGCGACGACTTCACCTCAAAATATAACTTTGCAATATCGCAAGTCTTTCACGATTACATTCCATCTCGTTCACATCGCACATTGAGGATGAATCATCCTAAAAATAAATTGGTACTGACGAACAGTTTCAAAGTAACATTATAGGAATGAAAGGATCGCATATGTACGCTCACGTTATCATTAAACCCTCAAATTTGGTGATTTCACGTCGTTCCTCTCAAAGAGTACCGCAAAGATATGTGCTAAAATGCGTGCCGCACGTGCACCACGATTAGTTTTCCTCTTTTAACCAATGGTATTTCATTGGAACCGCCATTAAGCGGCCACCTCTATTAAGGTAATTCCTTAGTATTGCATTGCGCATCCCTACTGCGCACGACTTTCGCGTCATTAGCGCGCGCACTCCGCGCGCACATGGGCACGTGCGCGTACAAAACGCAAGAGATTTAACTCAAACTAAGCCCGATGGCGAAATAAATGCTCCTTTTCTCTCAAACAAGCAAGGTGACCCCCGATTTTTTTTCCAGGTATTTGCTCAGAACAGTCTAATAAAGAACATATTTGAAGAAGAAAAAAAAGTTTGATAGTAGAACATGAATTTTTTTGGAAAACAGTTCCGCACTGGGTGTATTTTGGCCAAGGCGAGAACTTCAAGCTAACCACGGAACTGTCCCAAAGAGTGCACTAATCCCACAACCAGGCAATCAAAAACGGCGTAAATGAAGCAATACTGCTTTTGTGAATAAAAGAAGCTTTATTTTCAAAATAAAATTCTGTGTCTTTAAAGTAACCAAGACCTAATTCTGTATGAAGGTGATTCGAATTTTTAACGCGCAACCAGTAAAAATACCCCAATTTAAGAGCCTGCTGACGTGTAAACAAGCACGGTGACCCCATTTTTTTTATTGCATTTTTTAATGTTCTTGTCATGAATGTTAATTATGCCAAGTTTCCGAAAAAGTTTGATAGTAGAACAATTTCAGTGGAATTACCTTAAGCGCCCGCGGCCACCTTTTGGCCGTCCCGATGAGAATTCTCCTATTGTTTTCAGCTCTATTAAGCGGCCACCAAGAGTTGAATACACGTAGTTTGGCTTTTCAGCGACAGACTTCCTTGCAAAATGTTTAAAAATTAATTATGGACCCTTAATGCAACGTTTCAGTTACAGACATTGCTTCTTTTTGCGGTTGTAAAATCAACGCAGTTTACGCCATAGTTTGTTCTTGTTGAGTTGGGAGAACCTCATCTCAACATTTTGAGGAGAATTTATATTTTCTAAGAGTACTGTATTTTCGTTCGGTATTAGAGATGTCTCTTCTCCAAAAGTTGTCACAAGCTTCTAAAAATGTTTGTTTTAGAATAAGATACGTTTCTACTAAAGATCATGCTAATTTCTGACGAACCTCCATTAAGCGGCCCCCGGCCGTTTTCCCGAGCGTGGCCGCTTAATAGAGGTTTCACTGTATTGTTTTGTGCCGTTGCCGTTGCCGTCATCGTCTTTTTATTGCCAACGACTCTTCGCTCGGCTGACGAGGCGGCAGCCTTAATAGAGCCGAAGCGCGAGAGTGTTGTGTATACAGAAAACATTTCGATTGCTCCAGAGAAAATGTAATGTAGTGCACCTATCAATGGTTTGCCCTGGATGGGGTGGCGGGGGGCAACCCACGGGAATTAGACTTCGTATAGCGCACGTGGTTGGGGATTTTGACATCCACAACGGTCCTCAGGGTGGGAAATTTTGACTCGACCGCCATCTTGGAAAGTTGGGAGGACCTGGGAATGTTGTTTTTTATGCCCATCTGTGCTCTATCGTTAAATTTCTATAACAGAAGGTATTTTCCCTTCAGGTCTTAGAAGAAATATTTGTTCAAAAGCTCATTTAGATCAAAAGTTACTCCCTACTTATGTCTTCCTAGATGCCGCCCTGCCAAACGTTTTCGAATGGATATTCTCTGTGTTTATAGATTTGCTAGTATACTCCAAATGCGAATTTAAATGAAATTCTGGTCAATTCTGGACCTCGGTTACAAACATCAATTGGATGAAAGCGGAAAACGACCTATTCCAGGCGTGACATACAAATGGATCTAGAAACCTGTGCCAAATCTCACCAAGCAATGACAAGTAGTACTTTAATAATCTTACCTTTTGATACTTTCTATGTCAATTTTTGAAAAATTATACACTATAAATACCACCAAGTTTGTGCATTAACCCCTCTTGATGACGACACGTTCTGGCATTGCACATTTTGTATTGCTGTAAATACTTTGTGAAAAAATTCACGGGTATTTTCAGCAGTATACAGAATGTATGTGAAATTGCTAAGCAAAACTGAACCATATGAAATATCTAGAATATACCTTCTTCATTTGGGGAAATGCACAAAATTGGTGGGGACTGTTTGCCAACAACTATTATTACTCTAGAGGAGTGCTGCAATAAACTTGTTGTAAGTGCCTATCGATCATTTCGTTTAACGTACTATGCAAGGTCTGTGGTCCCCAGGTGTGGTAATTTGACTTACAATAGAGACCTAAGTGTGGGGAAATTGTCATTTGAATACTGAAAATGTCAAAATTCCTGTGGGTTGTAATCAAACAAACTGACACGACGCGACATCGTCCTCGTGGATATTTATGATCGTGTGTTAGGAGGTGAGAGAAAACACATTTTTCTGATCATTGTGGTGTGTGCACTTGCTTTGAATGGTCTTCAATGTTGCGTTTATTTTCGAAACAGCGTGTTCTATATTGAATGAACTAGCTCAAGACTGAACCAGCGTACACGTTCTTATCGACCGCTGTCGTCAGGTTTGGCCCGCGTGCCATTAGTGCCATTGTCGAGTAGAGCAGTTTGTTTTTCGTTTTGAGACCATTCAGTTGTGAACAATTAAGCTTAATTTTCAAAGGAAATTATATAGTCTGTAAAGTACACAATTAAACGATCAATTTGACGCATAATTCATGGCTGTATCTTGTAAAAGTCCTTTCCTTGCATTAATACTAAAGTTATCAAAAGCCCGCATTCTTGTGAAAAGGAAATCCAGACCCTCAACCCTAATAATGAACTCTATTTAATTAAGCAATAGAGGACGTTTTCCGTGTTTCCATAGCCTCATCTAAACACGAGGGAGAGTTGGGAGACTTCGAGACAGTTAAGAAAACCCGAGACGCAGTCGAGGGTTTGCAAAACTGTCGAGAATTCTGCAAACTCCCCCGAGTGTTTAGATGAGGCTATGGAAAAGTCCTCTATTGCTTTTATAAAATATTCCCTCAAAGATAATTTGACAAATGAAGGAAAGTGCT
>OX421455.1:23395847-23405847 GCA_949126865.1 Montipora capitata | reverse complement strand
AATTAAATTATATTAAATTTTAATTCAACCTGTAACATACTTTTTGATACATTTTTGAGAGGGGCTTTATATTTATACGATGAAATTTTTGTTTTCGTGAAATCAGTCGGCAATTAGGAAATTAAAGAAAACTACATACAAACTACAAAAGACTCCTTCCAAATCTGTTCCGAAGCTTCAGACTCAGATCAGACTGGGATTATTGTAGAATTTGCCAAACAACTTGTCGTAATGACCTCTCGAATCGTTTTCTGTCTGAACGTTTGACCTTAGATTCACGTGGACGGTTAGTGATTGGCCGTTTTTATATTACAGACGCATAATCCGTCTGGGACGTACTTGGGCAAACATTTTTTCTGCGTCTGTTAAATTCGTCTAGTGTAAAGAAGGGGCACGGGACGCATTATGCATCTGGACGAACTTTCCAGTTTAGTGCGTCTTGGAAGACAAACTAAAGTGGATAGTTCCTCCAGACGCATTATGCGTCTTTTGCCTGCCTTTTCACTTACGCAGAAAAAAATATTTGCCCAAGTTCCTCGCCGAGAGATTATGCGTCTTTCACGGTGTGTCCCGTCTTTACACTACTATGGGTAACATGAGAGAAGTATAATTCGTCTGGACGGATTATGCGGCGTCTCTAGCTAGTATAGAAACGGCCATTGCCTGATGTCCAATTGGTGTCAGTGTGTCAACGACGGTGTACGCATGGTCGGCTTATCAACGATGTAATTGTTGGTTACTGAATTGTGTAGAATGGGGAAAAGCAAGAAATCAGAGAAAAAGAGGAGTCGTGACCGACGGTAAAGCGATATTAAGTTCACCTTGTTTTGTTTTATGGAACTTTCCATTTTATGTTTCTAAATTAACCTGAATGGTTTTTAAAACTTTTTTTTTTGTACAGCTCACGTTCCAGGTTACCCAAAAGGAGTTGCGGGCGTTCAAAGCGGTCGACCGGCAGGTTAGCTGGTATCAAGCTAACGCAAACCAAGCGCTTTCTAATACCAATTTTTACCATGAAAGAACATGAATTTAGGATAAAGCCAGTGAGTAATACGGATTTTCAACTTGACATTATTCTCTAAAACTGTAAAATACAAACGTGAAGTAGTCTCTGCGCCAAAAAAGTCAATTTTAAAGTTCAAAAGTTTGAATAATATCATACTTCAAAACGCATGAAATGCAGTCTCGGAAAACCTAATTTTCAAAATTCCGCGGTGGAGCATGCCCGTGCAACCCCCTTTGGTCCGTCTCGTTGGATCGCACACTCCCTCAAAAAAGAAACGCCCGCCTTCGGGCCTGAGTTACCTGTATGTATAGGCACATAAAATAAAAAAAAACAGTAACTTGATGTCGGCTCTAGGAACTTAAAAAGTTCCGCAACCAACCAGGCTATGCCGTGCAGGCCAGGCTCTGAATTCAAATTTGTGAAAATAGCCACTGGCAATAGCACTGCTTTTGGAGACACATCATGCATCCCCTTGAGAATTAAGTTTATAGTTGAATGTACAGAATTTATTTCGTTTTGATGCAATGTCTTATAACCACGTTATGGTGTTATGGTGGTGTTTTCGGATAATGTTCTAAAAATTGGTGTCAGTTATGAATAATCAAAAAGAACTTAAAAAGTATAATGAATAATTGAAAGAAAAAACCCCATGAATAATGAATAACCGAGGTCCAATTATTCAGCTTCCCCCCCTCCCCCCCCCCCTTGAACGAGCACGTTCATAAGATTTTCCATTGGTTGTATACTCCACAAAATTACTTTACCACTGTATTTCCATAGCAACTTCCGTATTGCATTGTATATACTCTATCGCATTTCATAACCTAATTATGCTTTCGTCATTGAGCAATCAGAAACGCAATATTCTGTTGACTGTATAATAATTCGAAAATGCAAGTGTCATAGCGTAGTACATATATACCTCTTTGACCATCTGTAGTATATAACTCTTTGACCATCTGTTATCCTAGGGTTGCAGGGATGGCGCAGTGGTGAGAGCACTTGCCTCCCACCAATGTGGTCCGGGTTCGGTTCCCAGAATCAGCGTCATATGTGGGTTGAGTTTAATGGTTCTCTACTTTGCACCGAGAGATTTTCTCGGGGTACTCCGGTTTCCCCTCTCCTCAAAAACCAACATTTGACTCGATTTGCTTTCATTGTTAATTTCAGTTTACAGTGTCCCCAATAGAGGTTTGCACGGCAGCCATGTTGCATGGCAGGAACAATAGTTTTTTTTTGCTATGGGAACAAATGTTCTTTCTAATACAAAACATTTTCATTGTTCCTGCCATGCAACATGGCTGCCGTGCAAAACCTCTATTAGTGCTCCAGCGCACTTCTCTGGAGAATGCTTTTTTCATAGATTGTTCCAAAACAATTTTTTTGGAATAAGGTAATCACTCACTCCCACAGGCTACGATTACGTATTGTGTCGTTCGTTTGTTTGGTTAACTTGAGAGAACTATTTCTCGCAAATATCGTATTGTGATAAGCGCTCTCAAATTTGTTGTTATTGTTGTCATTCAGGCGTGTGGACATAGCCAATTGTGTGGTTTGTATATGTGCAATCAATTGTGATGATCCTGTTCAGGTTATTAAATATTCTCATAGAAAAGAATGAGGACTTCAAGTGTGAGCGCAATGAATGGTATACGTATCGGTCCCGTTCAAGATATTGAATATTCAAGAAACAATAGCGTTGTTAACGTTGTGTTTTTGATCACTCTACGGCATTAACATCATGTGAAAAAAATAGGCAAAAATTTGAAATATAGCATCCAAACTCGTTTGGACGAAAGGTTTTATGGGATTAAGGTTTAGGGTTCGTTTTTTGGGATTAGGATTAGGGCAAGGGCTTAGGCTGTGGAGGTTCAGGGCTCAAGAGCTCCACCCGCCGCAGAACTGCTATTTGCTATTTTACTCTCGTTATTCCCGAGGATGCGTGGTTGAAAGTCCCACTTATGTGTCTTTGTTGTCGGGGAATTTAGACATTCATTTACGCCTGACCAGCACCAAGACATCTGCAGCAAGTCTTCTTGTGCTTCTAAATGACTAGAATGTGTTTTTTCCCTTCCTAGATTAAGAGCAGTTCTGGTGGAAGGTCCGGGTCAGAGTCTCTTTCGATCTTGCTTTAAGATTGGATGTTCCAAAGTCTTTGCCGAATATGTTTCTGTTGGAACATGCATATCGGCCAATTACGCGAGGAAAAGTGAATGTCCGTTCAGCACTTTGCTGGTGCTTACAAGTTAGGCACAACGTGTCGCTAGTTAAAGCTCTGTTGATATTTAGTCACGCGTGTGTGAATAATACCATTTAGGTACTTCTTCATTCTGACCGTCGTACACAGGCGACATCCTGGGCAAATGAGGTGTTGTTAGGCCCGTTCCAATCGCCACTCCATTCATGCGCCGAACCTAACTGATGAGTTAAGAGCGGCAGAAGAGCGGCGCTTGAATCAGTTTGGTTCGGCAGGTTAGGTTTGGAGCGGTTAAAAACGTTAAGTTCGGCAGGGTCTGTCGCACTATGTGAGCGGCGGCTGATTCACAAGGCGATCTTGTCATGTGCCGAACCTAACGCATAGATTGTGATAATTTATAATCTTAATAGAATACACTCTGAAGTTTTACCTGTACCAAGGCCCCTTTACCATTGTATGGATTTCACTTTGGTTCGACCCAGGTACGGCGTATGAATCAGCCGTCGGTCCAAAGTCGCTCTTTAGTCGAACTTTATTGAGTTAGGTTCGGCACATGAGCGGAGCGGCGTTTGGATCGGACCTTATTCTCTTTCTAATAGATGAGCAACGCAGGCTTTTTGCACGACTCCAGTTCCCTTCATGATCCAGAACGGTGTCGTTTTAATGCCTGAAATGCTGGACCTGCATTTGTCCCCCAGAGCCACTTCAACCTTATCAAAGTATGCAGCTGCTTGAAAAAGTGGAGTGACATGCGGAATTGCAGAAAATTAATTCAGTTTTTAAAGGAAAGAGGAATACTACAATGCCGGTGCACTTTTGTTTTTTAATGAGGTGCAAATGAGATGTGTTGTCGTTCGTCTGACCTATATCCAATATTCCCCGTGTAATTTAACGACACATCTAAAGAAATTCTGTTTGATCGTTTCACCATCAGAACTCACTATCTTGTCCTTCAGAGAAAAGAGCATTTCCGATTATTTCAACATTACTCCTTCTGCATATAAAATTCGCATCAAGTCTGAGGACTTGTTTGACAGGCATGAACTGCATTGGTGCTTAGCTAGGCGAGAAAACTGCAATTCAGTCATCGCTATGTGCTCGCGTTCTCCACAACACCTTAAACGTGAGAATTAATTTACGTCCTTTGTTAGTAGAGAATATAAAAGAAAGGTGTCAAAATGCGAAATGCTGGTCACCGAAACATAATGTATTAAGGATATCAAAATACGTGCCTCTTGATTGCACAAACGTTGAAGGACTGTGGCATGAGCACAATTCCTACATCAGGTTGTAGAGTGGGAAGATCACAGCCTGGTGGATTCTCAAACTTGAAGCTGTGCAGCAAGCGTGCCAAGACCAAAAAGAGCTGCATTCGGGCAAGTGACTCTCCTAAGCAAACGCGACGCCCTCCCGAAAACGGTAATAAAACACCCGCTTTTGGTGTCTGGAAAAGGCCATTGTCGTCCAGGAATCTCTCAGGTTTAAACTCATTGGGATCATCCCAGATCTCTGGATCGTGATGAAGAGACCATAAGTTGACAAGCACTGTCGTGCCTTTTGGTATGTTATACCCCTGCAGAGTTGTATCCACTGTAGCCTTGTGTGGAACAGCTAAAGGGGCAAGAGACGAGAATCTATGGATTTCTGCAATCGTAGCCTCCAAATACGGTAGATTCTTTTTGTCAGTGAGGTCTGGAAGGCGACTATACCCGATGACGTCATCCAGCTCTTGATGCAGCTTGTCTTGAACATGTGGGTAATGTATCAGGTATACAAGTGTCCAACACAAGGTACTTGAAGTGCTTTCTAACCCACCCATAAAGACTTCAGAAAGAGAGAGGATGAGATGCTCGTCAGTAAGGAATCCTTTCACAGAATCGTCTTCGTTTTCAGCCTCCTTTTTTGCCTTTATCAAGAAGTCTGCCAAATCTCTTGGATGCTGTACCCTGTTAGCTTGAACGTGTTCCCTGTAAATCCTGCCAATTAGTTCATCTCTTTCCTCACGTCTCCTTTTTGCAGTCTGGATGGATTTGAACGGTAAGAAAGACAGCCATGGAAACACGTCCACCAAGCTCCCGGACGCAAGCATCTTCGCCACGCCAGTGATCATCTCAAGTATCCGTAAAAATTCGGGGTCATCCAGTTCATATCTAGAACCAAAAGCCATTGCACAAATCACGTTCATGACAGCAGGCCGAATCTCTTTTGCGATATCATGAGGTTCCCCATTCCATGAACTCACTCTCTTTAAAAGCAGATCGAATTCGTCTTCGATTACGTTGCTTTCCTTTAAAATTTCATTCATGTATCTTTTCAGTGCAGAGGCAGTGATTTTGCGATGAAGCCTCCATTGCGGAGAATAATCTGTCATGACGATTGCTTTGCCCTCTGAATAGACCTCTCCAGTATAAACGTTTGGACGCCCTGCGAACTCGGACGATCTAGTGACAAGAACTTCTTTGATGGCTTCCTCACCGCTGACTATTACAACGAGTTGACTTCCAAGGTATAAGCGAAAGACATGGCCATATTGTATTTCCATCTTCATTAAGTCAATATGCGGTGAGTCGACGGCCACCTTTAGCAAGTTTCCGATAATCGGTAATGGAAAAGGCCCTGGAGGCAAAGATTTGGCCTTAAAATATCCATTGAAAGCCCATGCAAGTAAAATGAAGGCCAAAGTAGCCCAGAGCAGCTCTTCAAACATGACTTTGTGTCCAAAGCTGATCAAAAATTGGGCAAACTATTGATGGGTGAAATTTTTGCATATTGAATTTCATGCAGCAAAAGGCTTTGTTGATAAGCTGTGATTGTAATGATCTAATGAAATTTAAGCATCTTTTCCGGCCGATGCAGTTGCTGATAAAGTTGAAAATTAATCGATTACAATAAAAATTACACGCTGGCTACCTTGCGTAGAATTAGAAATCGATATAAGAAATTCCCGACGAACGTAATCATGCCTTTCGTAAAATATAAAAGTTTATAATAAAATCCAGTGGACCGTTTTGTGTTTCATTGATGCCAGTCACTGTATCGGAACGGGTTAACATGTCATGACATGTTCACATTCATCGTTGTCCACTGTGACGGATTTTAAGCGCGTTAACTTTCACGGCAAATGTTATTGACGACAGAGAAAAACAAAAACGAGTCCGTGTGTTTATGAAAAGCTCTATAGCATTTATTATTATGGTAATGTTTGGCGTTCTTGAAAAAGAGTATTTGGCCGTTAATAAAACCGCTTTCGAGGACGACGGCGAAGGATCGCTCTAAAATCTGTAAAATCATCTGTGTGCTCTTACCAGCGCTGTTCTGCTCTTTGCGGACCCGCTCGCGCGAATACGGTGCGAAAATGGAAAAGTCAGCGTGATTTTTTTTCCCAGTTGCATTTGTAGGGAAAAATTGTTTTGACGTCAATATCTGAGACCTTATAAATATACCTTTTGACGTATGAAATTGTCAACCATAGTATTTGTCACATTCGGACAAGCGTAATCTGGTTTATAGAGGATATAATATTAAAAGTGTGTATAACTTACATTAAGCTAGAATGGTACTTTATTCTACTGCAAGTATATTGCAAAGGTCGGGAATCGAACTTTGTTCCTCCCCCGTGGCAAGCCCGAATTGCTAGACACTCCATGAAGTTTTATTCCAAGGATATGAAATTGCTGCGAATATTGTCGTTTATGTGCAAGAATAAGCAAATTGGAAGCGCAGGGTGATTTATTTGAGTTACTCTAAACATCGTCTGTTTACCTGTGAAAAGTACCGACTATATAGTTTGTATAGTTATGTTATTCACAGGCAAATATTCATAGTGAAAATGCAGAATAAATGACTCAATGACGGTTAAAATGTTCGTTAAATTGCTCTCAGGTACCCAGGTGTTTTTCTCAAATGAAATTAGATATTACAATGAACGCTGCATGACCAGAACGTGTGAATTATTTTACGACATCCTTGCTTAGTAGAAAACGCCAAACATAATGTGTCAAAATGTGAAATGTGCGTCACCAAAACATGGAAGGGTCTCAAAATATGTGCCTCTTGACTGCACAAACTTTAAAGGACTGTGGCATGAGGACAATTCCTACATCTGGCTGTAGAGTGGGAAGATCACAGCCTGGCGGGTTCTCAAACTTGAAGCTGTGCAGCAATCGTGCCAAGACAAAAAAGAGCTGCATTCGGGCAAATGACTCTCCCAAGCAAACGCGACGTCCTCCTGAAAACGGTAATAAAACACCCGCTTTTGGTGTCTGGAAAAGGCCATTGTCGTCCAGGAATCTCTCAGGTTTAAACTCATTGGGATCATCCCAGATCTCTGGATCGTGATGAAGAGACCATAAGTTGACAAGTACTGTCGTGCCCTTTGGTATGTGATAACCCTGTAGACTTGTGTCCACTGTCGCCTTATGTGGAACGGCCAAAGGGACAAGAGACGAGACCCTCAGGCTTTCTGCAATCGTAGCCTCCAAATAGGGCAGGTTCTTCTTATCAGCGAGGTCTGGAAGGCGACTGTTTCCGATAACCTCATCCAGTTCTTGGTGCACCCTGTCTTGAACACGTGGGTAATGTATCAGGTATAGAAGTATCCAACACAGGGTACTTGAAGTTGTTTCCAACCCAGCCATAAATACTTCAGAAAGAGTGAAGATGAGATGCTCATCCGTGAGAAACCCTTTCACAGACTTGTCTTCGTCTTCAGCCTCCTTCTTTGCCTTTATCAAGGTGTCTGCCAAATCTCTTGGATGCTGCACCCTATTAGCTTGAACGTGTTCCCAGTAAATTCTTCCAATCAGTTCATCTCTTTCCTGACCGCTCCTCTTTAGTGTCTCGGTGGCTTTGAAAGGTAAAAACCACATCCAAGGAAACACGTCCACCAGGCTACCGGACGCAAGCATCTTCGCTACTCCGGTGGTCATCTCAAGTATCCGTGAAAACTCGGGATCATCCAGCTCATATCTGGAACCAAAAGCCAAAGCACAAATCACGTTCATGACAGCCAGCCGAATCTCTCTTGCGATGTCATGGGGTTCGCCATTCCATAGACTCACTCTCGTCAAAAGCAGATCGAACTCATCTTCGATAACCTTACTTTCGTTCAGAACTTCTTTCATGTACGTTTTTAGTGCAGAGACAGTGATTTTGCGATGAACTCTCCATTGCGGAGTATAATCTGTCATTGCGATAGCTTTGCCTTGCGAATAAACCTCTCCAGTGTAAACGTTTGGACGCCCAGCGAATTCGCCCGATCTAGTGACAAGAACTTCTTTGATGGCTTCCACACCGCTGACTATTACAACGAGTTGGCTTCCAAGATATAAGCGAAAGACATGGCCATATTGTTTTTCCATCTTCATTAAGTCAATATGCCGTGAATCGGTGGCCACCTTGAGCAAGTTTCCGATAATCGGTAAAGGAAAAGGACCTGGAGGCAAAGATTTCGCCTTAAGATATCCATTGAAAGCCATTGCTAGCAAAATGATGGCCAAAATAGCCCAGAGCACTTGTTCAACCATGACTTTGCTTCCAAAGCTGACCCCAAACTTAGCAAACCGTCGGCCGTGGGTGAAATTTTTGCATATTCAAAAGGCTTTGTTGAGAAGTGAAAGGCTGTAACTTGCAACAGCTCATGATTTATTAAAATTCAAGTATCTTATCTGGCCAAAATTGTTGCTGATAAGTTCAAAATTCATCGATTACAGTCAAGTTTAAGAGGCAACTACCTTGCACACAATTAGAAATCCGCGAGATTTCCGTAACGTGCCGCGCATTTCATGAAACATAAACATGCCACGAACTCTGAACTCTATTTAAATTCCGGTCGACGGACTTCAGTGGCTTTCATTGAGGTCCGGAGCCCATCTGTTGAGGTGAATTACTGTATAGGGGCAGGTTAATAGGATCAGAAAGAGACTTTGAGCGCTAAAGAAGGCTTTAAAACGAGGGGTTTTCAGTATGAGGGAAGATTAAAGGGGCCGTGTTATTAGGTTTAGCCAAAACTGGCGACCAAATGACGCAAAACCTAAACCTGAATAATTACTTAAGACAAAGAAGAAAGCTTTGCGAATTCAAAAAAGGCAGTGATGGGTATCGCCTAACAGTTTTTCAAAGTTTATCTCTGTTGTTGTAACTTGTTGTATGTTCGATAGGGCACCTTTGTCACTAAGCTTTGAGTTGTGCTGTTTAAAAATAACTTCTGATTTAATTAACGTTAGGTTGCATAGTGGGTAGGTACGGGCGACTAATTGGTACAAATACACAAAGCAACACAAAATCAACACAGCCCAGTTATGATACTGGGGCGAATTTCGCGCAGGCAGTTCTTTCTCACGGATCAGCTATTTACATTATACCACCACAAAATGTTAAAGCGGAACGAGTCATACCGGCGCGAATTCACCCTGGTTTTTGCACTGGAGTGAGAATCAATTTCATTTTGGTACGAAATCCTGCAACAGTTTCGTTTCGGTGTGAAATTAACCTCTTGGTGGAGTAGAACGGGTAGCGCATGCGCCATGTTTGTTTTCTTATATATTGTATTTAAACAACGTCAAGTGTGCCTGAAATACGACATGAAATCACGTAGACATTATGTAAACACGATAGGAAATCAATAAGTGTCCCAGTATGCAACTCCCGCTAAGGCGAGTTTTCTCATGTAAAGAGCCCCTTGGAAATTCGACCTCCGTAACACCGGTCGGATGCTCTAACCATTGAGCCTAGAACTCACTGGAGAGCTCGGCCGTTTTTTTGTTTTGTTTTGTTTTTTGTTTTTGTTTTTTTAACCT
>OX421455.1:23375847-23385847 GCA_949126865.1 Montipora capitata | reverse complement strand
TTCCTGTTCCAAGTATCAATATGGCGACCCAAAAGTGCAAGCTCATGTCTATCGAGTAATTATATTTTAGTTCTTTAGTAGTAAGGCCCTGTCAAGACTATCAAGGGTACGGTTTCATACTATGTCTCTTCTGAACTACATGAAGGTGAGGTCACACGGAAAACGAGTCAGAATTGTCATGTATAGATCACTATATCTAATTATGTGGGATGTTTTAATCAAAAACCTTCAACAAGGTGCGGGAATATTGCAGAAAGTCCCTTTGACTTACGACTGTTTTTGATAACGTGGCATCATACACATAAGCCTTTTTGAGACATCACTGCAAAGCCCGCTTCATGCTGCAAGATCACGGTTGTTCAATTGAATTTCAACAATTTCAATTTGCATTAATTGAAAAATCAATTTCTTTTCCGGGAAATTAATTTAGTTTTTAAAGGAAAAACCGAGGTATGATACAATGTGCTCTTTTGGTTTTAATGAGGTGCAAATGAGATGCAAGATGGTTTTGCCAAGTGCTGCAGCTGGGTTCATGAAAGCTGCATAATTATGTGAGCCAATCTTGGAACCCCACTCGGGCTACGACATTATTTTGACAGATAGACATCATCTTTATTGTTGACACCTTATCTGCATGAGTTGAAGCAATTGGGAGATTAAACACAAGATGTGTTTTCTCTGTTAGAGGGTAGCCATACTTAGAAAACATTGAAGGATTTCTGTCCCTTAGAGTCCTCATGTTTCCATATTCCTTAGTCCCCATATTTCTGCATACCCGAGTCCCCATGCCATTTTTTGACACAGCCATTCTTGTTCTAATTTTTTCTACTGGTGAAGCCGTGTTTCATGCAAGATTTTCTAATCAGTATTAACCCATTGACATCCAAACCGGCCGAAACCGGCCAGACTTAGTATTTTACTCTGTCTAACGCCAGACGATTTTACTCATCAATGGGGAACCCCTGGGAGTCAATGGGTTAATTTTAGTTGTGGCTCTGAGTTTTCTAGAAGACTGATCTATGTGTATGTCTGTCTACACTGTATGTGGTGGATGAGAACATTTTCATCCAAATCATTTTATTTTAAGGGTTCATTTTACTAAATGTAGTCATTTGACATTAGGATCAGCTCAATCTGCTGGTGATTGTGAAATAGGCATTTTCGATCGGAATGTGAAGCAAGTATGCTCATTGGCTAAGCAGATGGTGTAAAGAGGCCCTATAGGCGGCAGTACATGTAAATCTTTAGTAACTGGCTTTTACAGAGACCCCTGCTTAATTAAAAATTTCTATAAAGCTATAGCTTTTGACAAGGTGCGTCAACACGTAACTGTAGACTCTGTGAGTAAGAGGATGATTTGTGGACTTTTACTTGAACTGCATCACACAGTAATACCATCTACCGGTAGTCAATACATTAATGGCCAAAGTAATGGGCAGAAACACATTTATCTTACAAGCTTTATTTATTCATTTGATTATACTTTAATTTCAGATTGCAGTTAATGAATTTAATTTTAGTCCTTTTTTAACCTGAAATGGTAACTGAATACATTAACGTTTTTACCTCTTGGAGCTTTTTTGCACAGTCTGGGTATCTTCAAATTTATATGTTCGATATGGATGATGGAATTTCTATGGGCTTAATTTTTAAGGAATAGAATTATCACATGCAGGGATCCACATTCATTTTTTATCAAAGTCGTCAGCCAGGCTAGTACGTCTTATGCTATACTTGCCTGGACAAATTTTGAGTTTCCTGGGCAAAAATGCAGAAGAAAATGGTCAATAAAATTACTTGTAACTTGAGCATTTCGCATTTTATCTTACACTCTTGTCAGAAATTACGAATTTTCACGCTGGAGTATTTTGTTTTTTGCATCGTGGGAACCCAATTTACAGTGGTCTATATCTGCTATGTACAAGTTTGAATGTAGCTTTCAAAGTTCCGATGCTCGTGTCTAGTGTCTTCCTTGAATGCTACATGTACCACGATTTTGTGTCTTTCCTGTTCAAAATCAACAGGTTCTGCTCCACTTGTTTTCCTTTTTGCTGGAGGTGGTGAAACACCTTGTAACAACGCCACATTATCAGCTAAGACCACGGGTCACCCTTTGCTGTTTGCTAATTAAAACAACTTGTTCGAACGACTTGCTAACAACCATGCCAGCGGTTAGATACATGAAAATTGAGCCTGTAATCATTTCATGGAAAATACAGCAGGGTCGAGTATGTTGTTTCAATGCTGAGGAAAGCTGGGTGTTTATTCCTTATTTTCTGGAATTTTCCATCGAAGTATTGAAAAGCGATCAGAATGCAAAGTACATTCTGTATTAATTATAACATTTGATGGCACTCGTCAAAAGACATTTATTAAAACTTCACTCGTCCAACAGACGACCTTTAGATACTCATCCAGACAGATTTTTATTCATCAGGGAGGACTGGACGACTGCGAATGTTTAGACTGAATGTTTAGACGACTGACATGTTTAGACTGTCACATCGAGTCACTGTTGGTTCTCCATGTTCAAGTGAAGACCAATAAAAGAGTTGCATGGAAGAACTTTTTTCAACTTTTCTTCATAAAACAACTAATGATCTTCAAATGAGAATTTCTTGCTTAAACTCCTTTTTCAGTCTTTATCTGACTCATAAGTTGTTTTAGGTCTATTCAAAACCACTCTATTTAATATTTAGTTTCAGTACTTCTTTCTGTATGTATAAGGTGTACATATGTTGCAGTTAACATGATTATTTTTCTTTGGTTTATAAATAATTATTTTTCTGTTCCATTTTTAATTCTTCGTCTAATATTCATTATCATAATCTCAAAACAAAGGAAAATCAAAATTGAACTGATTAAAAAAAAATTAAATAAGAAAATTGAAGCGCAACATATTCCGGTAGGGCCGGTCTAATGCCTTACCGAGGAAGAACAGGATGGTGAGGCCTTCTAATAATAATGATAATAATAAGAACAGGATGGTGAGGCCTTATAATAATAATAATAATAATAATAATAATAATAATAATAATAATAATAATAATAATAATAATAATAATAATAATAATAATAATAATACCGGTAATAATAGTAGTCATTGTTTGAGCTTTGAGGACCTTGTCAGGCCTTCTGATATTACGTGATGGTGCGATTTCGCACAATCGACCTCAAATCGCATCGGATCGCACAATTCACGAAAAATCGCATAATTCACAAAAGGACGCACAAAATTCATAAACTGAAACATAAATCAAGACGTTTCTTAGAAATTCTTGCATAAATACACCATTTTTAAGATGATTTATCTTGGAAAAAGGCTAAAAGACCTTTGTCACCTTCGATTTCGTAAACATTCGAAGTTCAAGGCTTTAATTTTCATGTCGGGGACCTGGTACGAGTCTCCTACTATTGGTGCAACACAAACACTCCCTTATATACACACCACTGAAATGACACAGTTGCCTTCTCTTAGAGAAGAGATTTGTGAAAAATAAGCGAAGTTGTAAGTTTTTCGGCAAAATGTAGTTTCTTTCGTTGAAAACTGATAAAAACTTACTCATGGATAAGTTTGTTGGGAAAACGCTCGCTTTTTCTTCGACGAAGAAACATTCCGCCCAATCTGACAGCTCACGATCGAGCAAGAAAGTACCTCACAGGTATGCTCCACGTGGACGATGGACTGATGTTTTTCTCGTCGTTCAATAGTAGGGCCTTTTATACGAGAAAAATTAAGCCACGGCTTACTCTGGCCACGGTGTACAAAATACGCAAAAGGAACTATTTATACGAATATATATTCCCAGGTCAATATAAGCCGCGGCTTGTAGATTTTGTACCATTTATACGGGGTGAACATTCGAGTCTTCTGTAAGCCGCGGCCAGAGAAAGCCGCGGCTTATTTTCTCTCGTATAAATGGGGGTATGGCCCTATTGTGATTGACCATCTTCGGAAGTTCGTGGTTGACGAGCACCTTGATCATTCATTTGGCATGTTAGCTGTGTCCTTTCAAGTTTTAACGTGGTGCACCGGTAGTGCAGAGGACCTCATTTTTTCTGTTTATCCCAACTAATGTCGATCGAGATACATAATTACTGTTCCTTTGTGTTCAAAATGTCTTTAGGGCAGCAAAAAAGTGTTTTTCTTAACCTGAAACCTTCTAAAACAAGCTCAAAATTGCTGAGAAAAAAATCGCATAATTTACATTATTTATCGCATAATTGGCCTTTCTAATCGCACAATCTGCCCTGAAAAAATCGCATAATTTGCATTCTTTAATCGCACCCTGTCAGAAGGCCTGCCTTGTGGACTCAATTGCAACCTACCTGTAATTCTCAACCAAAAAATACACATTATATTTTTATGACTCAGTGTGTTTGTAAGTAAACATTTGGTTATGTGCATAAAAATAATTATTATTATAAATAATAAAGAGTTGTTTGTTAAAAGGTTATTTAATTTGTAATTTCTTTTGAAGGTTAGACCATCCCTGAATACACGATTAGCATGCTATAGCTTGCTGATCAAGCTTGAAGGGCTAAATGTTACAGTTCTTGACAATTTTTGCCAGCTTGTGATTGGTGCGTGCAAAAAGAAGAATCTGGAAATAACAAAAAGGTATGTTACCATGACATGCACAAAAACAAAAGATTCAAGGTTTCAAGGTTTCAAGGTTTTATTTGCCATGATTACATATAATGTATCCGATTTAATAAACAAAATACAAAAAATTGTAAAAAAGGCGAGGAAGCCCATAAAGAAACTATAAGAGCTTATGGAGCTATGGGCTTCCTCAAATTAGACTAAGAAATTAAGTTTAAGATAGCACTGGGACGTAATACAATATATTATTAAAAAGACGAAAGAGTGCACACACACACATTTATCCTCAAAAATACAAAAGCGTAAATACTTCGAAGAATTTGATGCTACTAACGATAAAGAAGAAATCTTTTAAGGTTTTTGCAACATGAGTAATATTAAAAAAAGAAAAGAAAGAAGAGATTGCATAAATGCCAGAGGTTGGTTTATTTAAGTACCTCTCACCTTAATTATTGTTCTCAAAATTATATTCTGTACTTTTTAGAACCTTTGATTGAGAATTCACTTTTTTATTCCCTTTGAAAGACAGGAAAAAGTGTCTTACTTTGATCGATGACCAAGCCATGAAAGGGAATGGCCTTGATACCGGTTTGAAATCACAACTTACTTTGCATTGCTGTTTTCAAAGAACTATACAATGCAAAGCAGTCTGCGACATCAACCCGATATCAAATTCATTCTCCATCATTGCTTGGTTATGAGGGGACGATTTAATTTTGGCATACACTGTACAAGAAAAACAAGCCAGGCCTCATTACTACATCGTCTACATGTATGTACATGTAATTCTAACTCTGTTTTAAGTGTTATTCTGGCCTTGTTTTTGAACCCAGGACCTGAGCCCCACAAAGCCTGAAGCTCTACCAACAAAAAAGACTGAGCTGAATTCTTCACAGTGACAGTGGGTCATGGTTAGAATAAGAACTACAAAGAACCATGGCTGTCTGAAAGCCTGAGCCTTACAATTTCTTTTATTTTTTCTGTTTGTCAGTTTCTTTTGATTATTTAACAATAATATTATTCCATGAGTGTGCATTGGGGCTGAGATGGTAAATAGCCAACGAGGTGCATATAATAGTACCAAGATGGCCATATTACCAGTCTCTTATCCACAAGCATGAATGGAATAAATTTTGTATTAAATTTTCATTAAATTATGAATGCTTGGCAATACTTTACGCAAATGGTCTCCATATTACATGTAGGTTAAACGATATGTGAGCTCATAAACGAGATCAAGTGTCAATATTTAAGTTGTGAATTTCACAAAAGAAACATTTTCCTTGGTGTTAATTTTCAGAATAAACCTGACTCCAACAGATTTCAAAGACAATCAGTTGCTTGCTCGCCCGTTAGACAGCTATGAAAAACACAGAGCAACATTTCATCTTAACAAGACTGGTCGCATTAGTCTGTTTTTCAGGTAACACCTCACGCTCTCAATATTTTATGCCATTTTACATGTACTTTCTCTACAGCCTATGGTTATGATGAAAAGAGCCATATTATTTTACTTATTTTCAAAAAATGTTTCATTTTCCCATTCATCGATGTACATGACTGTACATGTTCGTTTCAGTTGTTGTGGGTACAAATAGGACAATGTTTGTAAGTTTATGAAATGGTTTCTCCTGGCATGAAGCAAGTAACTCTGTTTAGAAAATTCTTCGGTTTTAATTTTGTTTTTCTTTTTGTAGATTTAACCTCACAGCAGAACATTTTAGTGAAGAACCAACTAAGCCTCCAGCACAGCACAGGAAGCTCTGTAAAACATATCACTTTAACAAGAAAGGTCGAATAATTCAGGTTAGTTTTTGTCCATCCTGAGTTCATCTTTCAAATTTTCAAGGATCATTCCGTTTTAGTAAGGAAGCCTGATACACACTTTCGTGTATTTTTTTTTTTACCCGCGTGTTTTGCGCGTGTAAATTGAGTGTAAAATGCGTGCAATATGGCGTCTTTTCGCGCAGGAACCACGCGTGTAATGCTGACATACCCGCGGCCTGTACTGTACGATCACTGGGCTGGCCACTTTTTGCTAGGGAGCAACACCGGGATCGGATCTCGGCTTAGTAGTAAGTCAGTTAGAAGGACGAAGCAAAAGGCAAATTTAATGTACAAATGCGTTAATAAGCTCCCCCCAAATTATCTTTGTAACATGTTCACTCCGAGAACTGTGTCCTTTGATCTTCGAGACGCAAGTCAAAAATTGTACTTGCCGAAACCAAGAACTGACTACCTGAAGCGTAGATTCAGTTATAGCGGAGCTTCTCTTTGGAACGATCTTCCTGAGGATATCCGCAATACAAAATCTCTACGCAACTTCAAGAGAAGAATTGATAAATGGCTCTCTGTATCGGACTCCCACACGGCAAATATGTAAACCAGTTAATAGAAAATTTTACTTAAGATGAATTTCTTATTTGTTTTCTATTGTCATACTGATATTTTTACCGTGTTTTAAATAAAAATTTCATTCATTCATTCATTCGTCCGAAGCAGAGTCTCCCTCTATTAACTTTGTCCGAAGCGATTTCTAATTATACGATGCCTGCAAAAAAACGTCCCGAGCGTAAAGTGCCTAGAGAAGTTACAGACTATAGAGATAGCAGAACTACGGAGTTGCAGAGGTAACGGAGTAACAGCGGTAATGGGCCGGGTTTCAGAAGGCACAGAGGTACAGAGGAAACGGGTTTTGAGATGGAATAGGGTTACTATAGGTAGAGTTAGAAAGGTAACAGGGCACAGAGGTAACGGGTGATGAAACGGAACAGAGGTAAGGGAGTAACAGAGTATGCAGAGTTACGGGGTTTCATCATAAAGTTGGCCACCTGGGATGTTTTGTGCAGTGCAAGCGAAATTTTGTGTAGGCTTACACCACGTAGTACCCTTAGCCTCTGTACCCAACTCTTTGTTAAGAATGAGAAAATGTGTTTTTGGAGTAAAGCGATTTATTTTGTCAGCACTTGCTCGAGCGTACTTGAACAAAAGCTGATTTTCCTTTTAACCGGTCAGTCCATTCACTAGTTCACTGACGCTCAACCACTGACTTCATTTAATTTTTGAGAGTTGCCGAATGTAGAGTGGAAACGAATTACTCGTCTAAGACGAATATTATTATCCGGCTAAGACGGATGTTTTTTCTCAAGAGAGGATGAGGGGAGAGAACACATCATCCACCATGAAATGATAATTTTTTTTTTTCAATTTAATCTAGTTACCATGCGCGGCTATTAATTAAGGAAGACACCTGATTAGTTATCATTGGCTGCGCGACCATGGGCACGAGACCAAAATAACTTTCATAGCATTGTTTGCAATTTCTCCTGGGAAATGAAGATGTCTCTACAGAAATCGAAAACAACTCCTATGCATTTTTTTTTTTTTTTTGGGGGGGGGGGGGGGTAAAAGAGGTGTATCATGGGATTTGTGCAAGTAGAGAATCGTATTAAGTGATTTCTGTGCGCAGGTTGCCAAGATTCCATTTGAAGAGACGCATTCCCTCATCAAGTGTGTGCAAGACAATGTGCCATCAGGAGTGTCACTTGACATGGAACTGGTAAACGGTGACATTTTACAATGAGATCTCACATATTCTTGAACCACCAAAGGAAGTTGGTCGGACGCAGTCGAAAAAAGAGCAAAAATGAGACTCTTTTTATATCATTGATATTCAACCAAGCCATGGGTTTTTTGCTACAATTATGCAATCTGTGTGTAGTCTTGAGCCCATGTTATTTTATCCAGCTTCGTTCACAAGAAATCTGGGTAAAAGGTGAAACAGGTTAAAAAGCGAAAATATAGAAGGTGTAAATATTTTTGGGTGTTTATTTTCAGTCGTGGCAAAATAATCTATCTCTTCTCAAGTTCTAGTTTTGTATCGCCACGCACAGTTTGCTCAAGTTCTCTCAACCCTATACTGTACACTCAAAAGGCGATGTTCCTCTCTTCACGTGACCTCTTCGTCCCTTATTAATTATGTTAATATATGCTTATAATTCAATATCCGTCAAAGAGTGAGACTAAATGAAAATGAGACATCTTAAAAAACGCATTTTGGCTAAGAGTATTTTTTAAAAAGTACAAGCTTTCCACCGCCTAAACTGCGGTCTTTAACGGGGTTGAAATGATAAAACGAATAAGAAACCTTATATAGTGTGGTAAAACAAAAAAAACAAGCGAATAAACATAAAAAACTCCTTAAAAAAGAATGCTGTACTGTCCTGTGAGTGGACACGAATTTTTGTCCCCATTAGGCGCGATCGCGGTATGCTGCAATAGAGTCCAAAATATTTCTGATACGAGCCACAAGAGAGTGTTCAAATTGTGCTTGCAGTTTTGAAAAAAATGCGCGAAATTTTTAAATAGTGTTGAAAAGTTGCTACGAACTTAAAAAAAAAAAGAAACCTTGAAAACCTGACCCATGCAGGCTAAATTCAACCATGTAGTTTGGATGTATTAAAATTCAGTCCTAAACAAAAGGCATCATCTCGAGGCTCTGCGGAATAAATATAAGGATTTGTAGGAGTTTATTCTCCAGAGCCTCGAGATGATGCCTTTTGTTTAGGACTGAATTTTAATATATTGAAAGCGGGCTATTATTCAATTTCACGATTATAAAAGAACCCCTTTTGGCTGATTACTGTTGTGGAGTATGCCCGAGCTCTAATTTGAATGTGAACGGGGCTCATGGTACCTAACTTTGTAACCCAAAAGAAACGAGGTAACTTCAGAGAAGCCGAAGTATGATTTTCAAACTGTCTAGCTCTATCTCCCTCGAATGCGCACTTGAGCAGATCTAAACACAGTAAGCGTCAAGTAAGAATATGCGAAAAAACGGGTTAGGGTCGAACCTCTTGTTGAACACTTTTTTTATTGTCTGTATAGTGTCGTACTTCCCATTGTTTTCTTTGCTAAATCCATAGTTATCTTTATTCGTTCTTTTGTTCTTTGGCCAATCCTGAAGCCCGTTCAGTGAGGTGCGACACGTCCCAAAAAGCGAGTAATATCTGTCTTCTGAATTCCCACCAAGTCAAATATGTAGTTCCCAATCGTCCTCTTGTCTATTTCCTGCTTTCCATTTCAGTTTCAAACGACATGTTTTGATTTTCTTTTGCAGAGCAAAATGAAGAGATAATATTTAACCTTCTAGCTTATTATCGAAGGAGACAGTGGGAAGAGTACTTACACACCCATTTAGGCCTTGTCTTTCTATTGAGCAAAGGCTATTACCGGCGCTTCTCAAGCGGACCCGACTCTTGCAAAGGAAGAATGTCTGACGAAAATACAGTGGAAAACTCCTAAAAGGATACTGTTTTCAAATTTCAAGTTCCCAGGGTGACGTGTGTTATGAAAGAGACACTGATAGAAAGATTTGTGAAGCTATTATGCAAA
>OX421455.1:23343347-23348347 GCA_949126865.1 Montipora capitata | reverse complement strand
GTATGTGCAAACTTCTAAAGTTCTGATTAATTAAAGTACTAGTCTAAGAGTTCCAGTTCTAGAGTTCTAAGTCAGTCAAATTCGCAGTTCTAGACTTCCGAATTCTAGAGTTCTAAGTTCTAGAATTCTCTTATTGTTATATGTTACCCTCTGTGGGCTCTAGAATGTTTAGAGTTCTAGAATAGCCAGACTCTCTAAGTGAGTTCCAGAACGTCTAAACTGCACACTAGACTTGGTTGATTTCACTGATTACCATTCACTCATTTAAATACTAAGCACTCGTTTAAGCAAAAACAAATACCCATGAATACCATGCAACGCGTTATACCTCGACCGTATCGAAGCACCTTAAGTCAGCTAAAACGTTCCGCCGTTTTACCAAACGAATTAAAAATGGACATGAAAACTTGACTAAAAAGTGAACAGACGAAAAGGTGTATGGTTTGTTCTTTAAGCGTGTGCGTAATAATTATATCACACGAGCAGCTGTAACCTTGCTCAGATTGAACCAATATCGGCAAACACTAGCTGCTTAAAACCCTGCAAATTTTTCAAGAACTGGGTAAAAATTTTCTCTCGGGTGCTATCAAATACCAACAAATTTTAGTGATTAGGGTCAAATTCTCAGCTTAGTGATTTGGGTTACTGAGCACCCATTTGGAATGGTTAGCTTTTTTTTTAACGTTAGGGACACTGCCCGCATTTTAGGAATTAGGGTGAGGCTTTCAATTTAGTGATTAGGGTTATACACTGTCTTATGTGAAACACTGTTAGCATTCCAAGAGGTGTATGGCAACTGCAGACCATGTACTGCAGACTGTCTACAAATATCGCTGATAAACAGCATTTAAGTCTAAGCACCCATTTGATTAGCACTGATAAGCAGCATTTAAGTCTAAGCACCCATTTTAAAATGGTTACATGTAGCTTTCAATAACTGTGAGTTAGGATTATAGTCTGCAATTGTCAGACACTGCATTCCAGCTAGTTAAGGGGTTGGTAAGTCACGGTGTTTAGTCTAAAACAATCATCTTGGTTTTAAAACCCCCAAAAGACCTTACATATTCTAGAGCTTTAGAAATCTTAGACTCACAACATGGACCATGGATATAGAACTTTTAAAAGGATGTTTAGAGATTTTAGAAGCCCCAAAGGGATCATTTGATATTCTAGAACTTCAGAGATTTTAGAGATTTTAGAACCCCCAAAAGACCTTACATATTCTAGAGCTTTAGACATCTTAGACTCACAACATGGACCATGGATATTCTAGAACTTTTATTAGAATGTTTAGAGATTTTAGAAGCCTAAAAAGGGTCGTTTGATATTCTAGAACTTTAGAGATTTTAAAACCCCCAAAAGACATTACATACTCTAGAGCTTTAGAAATCTTAGACTCACAACATGGACCATGGATATTCTAGAACTGTAGAACGTTTAGAGATTTTAGAAGCCCCAAAGGGATCGTTTGACATTCTAGAACTTTAGAGATTTTAAAGATTTTAGAACCCCTCAGTTCCATTCTCGTATTCCAAATTGCATACTGATTTTAGAGGTTGTTGAACCTTTTAGCTATAGATTTCTAGACTTTAGAGACATGCCCTCAGTCTTTTTAAAAAAAACTCTAAAATAGAAGATAGCTATAGATGAGTTCTATCTTCTAATGACAATATCTGCACCTTTCTTGAAAAATTGCATACTTTGAAATGCAATGATACATGTGCAATAATTGCTATAACAAATGCTGTGCTATTTATCCAATCGTTTTTTCCTGAAATATCAGTGGCAATATAAGAGGAGCACTCATGCAAAATTACTCATTTCTCAATCAACATTGGACACAATATTAAAAGCTGAGGTCCGTAGTGAAAATCTGGAGAATGAAATCCCCAAGAAGCTATTTGACCATCAGATATTCTATACAGGCCTTCTGATAGGGTGTGATTAAAATATGCAAATTAGCGATTTTTTCAGGCCAGATTGTGCGATTAGAAAGGCCAATAATGCGATAAATAATGTCAATTATGCGATTTTTTTCTCAGCAATTTTAATCTTGTTTTATAAGGTTTCAGGTTAAGAAAAAAACTTTTTTGCTGCCCTAAAGACATTTTGAACACAAAGGAACAGTAATTATGTATCTCGATCGACATTAGTTGGGATAAATAAAAAAAATGAGGTCTTCTGCACTACTGGTGCACCACGTTAAAAGTTGAAAGGACACAGCTAACATGCCAAATGAATGATCAAGGTGCTTGTCAACCACGAACTTCCGAAGATGGTCAATCACAATAGGGCCATACCCCCATTTATACGAGAGAAAATAAGCCGCAGCTTTCTCTGGCCGCGGCTTATATTGACCTGGGTATATATTCGTATAAATAGTTCCTTTTGCGTATTTTGTACACCGTGGCCAGAGTAAGCTGCGGCTTATTTTCTCTCGTATAAAAGGCCCTAATATTGCACGACCAGAAAAACATCAGTCCATCGTCCATGTGGAGCGTACCTGTGAGGTACTTTCTTGCTCGATCGTGAGCTGTCAGATTGGGCGGAAGGTGGGAACTTCCTTCTTCGTCGAAGAAAAAGCGAGCGTTTTCACAACAAACTTATCCATGAGTAAGTTTTTATCAGTTTTCAACGAAAAAAACTACATTTTGCCGAAAAACTTACAACTTCGCTTATTTTTCACAAATCTCTTCTCTAAGAGAAGGCAACTGTGTCATTTCAGTGGTGTGTATATAAGGGCGTGTTTGTGTTCCACCAATAGAAGGAGACTCGTACCAGGTCCCCAACATGAAAAATAAAGCCTTGAACTTCAAATGTTTACGAAATCGAAGGTGACAAAGGTTTTTTAGCCTTTTTCCAAGATAAATCATCTTTAAAATGGCGTATTTATGCAGGAATTTCTAAGAAACGTGTTGATTTATGTTTCATTTTATGAATTTTGTGCGTCCTTTTGTGAATTATGCGATTTTTCATGAATTGTGTGATGGGATGCGATTTGAGGTCGATTGTGCGAAATCGCACCATCGCGTAATATCAGAAGGCCTGTCTATAACACATTGTTTGTCAATCTTTCTGTTTGATAAGATCCTAAATCACTTTTTTGGCTATGGACAAATCTGTCATGAGTGCATTCACGGTCTTGATACATACGACTGCTGTTTGTCACCTTAGATACAGTAGCCAGTCATACTTGGATGAATTTTGAACAAAAGCTTTAACTGCCTTTGTCACTGGACCTTTGAGGTTACATTTTCTGCCAATTACATGTATACCAACCAGATAACAATGGGAATGCACTGTCCTGCAGCTCCATCACTACGCCATCCAATGCATTCATCATTGGCTCAATGTCCAGTAACGTCAAGACCAGTGGCTGTTAGAAATAGACAGAAACATTCATTTATCAAACTTATGGCAGAGGTGCACACTCCTGTTCTAAAATAAACTTGACATAATATTAAGACATGGAATCTTTGTTTACAAATTTTTCCTATTAGTATAAGCTCCTTGCCTTCTAAGTTGCAATCCTCAGAGGAATCAACCCTAAATAATTATTAAATCCCACTGAATATGTGCACCAATATACTGGCTAATCATTACAGTATGTTAACTGTTTCAAAAACTTAACATTCGACAAAGGATGTATGGACTTACATGTATTTATATTAATTACAGCTTACTTGCCACACATTTGTCAGTTTTGATGGCTGATACTCTGGTTATTGTCAAACTGTTACATTAAATTAAAGGCTTAAAAATGAGAAAGTAGCTTTAAATAATTGATTAACAAGTTCTTAGAACTTCTGAAGTCAAAAGTGTTTTTTTTTTTTTTGCATCAAACAGCCAATGAAAAATCAAATGATGCAGGGACAGGTCTTAATTGAAATTCCAAAAAGTCACTAAAGTCACAAAGAAATCACTAAGAGTTGTTACACACTGTAGTCCACACCTTGACAGATAATCTGTGGCAGAATTCAACATGAAACTTAGACAATGTTGATCACACACAGGTATCAGCCAGAAATTACAGGAAGTGGAAAGTGGTAGATATTCATGCCACTGTGAACATTTACCACTACAATTCCATCCACTTTGGTGAATAATAAATTTGCTAAAAGTTAAATAATAAGCAAATCCTTCCTAAATCAGTCATACATCTGTTAGCACAATATCATTACATAGACGGATATCAAATTATATTAAAACTTCATTCAATACCTGATTCGGTCCAAACACATCTCCTTTACAAATAGGGTAAAAAAGTGAGTAAGCAATCTGGCCAGCTGCTCCTGTGATACAAACACGTAACGGTTCAACCTACAAAGAAATAGTCAACACAAGACTATTAAGTTATCAAAAAAACATTTTTCCATGTTTAGCATGAAAATTAAAAGCTACCGACGGGCAAAAGAGTTTCTCCTTGAATGGTGCAATCTCTAGCAGAGAGTTTCAGGAATCTTAACACAATGGAAATTAAAGTGCTTCTGTAATTTTGGCATGAAAATACAATTGAATTCCCAAAAGACTTGAACCAGCAGCTATTACACAAGCATGCATGGTAAGCATAACATCCACACCAATAGTTGGTGTTTATTACATTGTGACCATCTGCAATTCTTTGATTGCACTAACGTGATATTGAGAAGGCCCTGTTGGTGCCAAAACAATGGCAAAATGCTGCTCATGTTTTGCATAATAATAGAGTCAAATTTGAAAAAGACTTTTTGCTATTGCTCTTTCCTCCAACATGGCCGACATGACATCATCAGGTGCAATCATAGAATAAGGATGGAACAGAGCCAAATGTTGTGTTATTTTGGCTAAAGCCATTTCCCTGGTTGATCTATTCAGGGTCAGTTTTCACTTGACTGCAGGCCACATTAGCCACTAAACATATCTGACAGCCCTTAAAAAGAAAGCCATCAAGATGAGAAATAACATCGCCCCAACCCCCGCTTTAGCGTTTGCCGCTCAAACAGTCTCTCCCTCTGGGGGTG